>JAQHUG010000190.1:2984230-3040643 GCA_028555095.1 Dicrostonyx torquatus | reverse complement strand
GTTACACTGTTGCTGACATTCAAGATGTAAAACTCTCAGCTACCTCTCCAGCACCATGTCTGCCTACATGCCAACATGTTCCACCATGATGATAATAGACTGAACCTCTGAACTGTAAGTTGCCATCCCAATTATTTCCTTTATAAGAATTGTCATGGTCATGATATCTCTTCACAGAGATAAAGCCCTAACTAACGCACTCTGGCACCTGGGGAATCCAATGCTTCTGGATTCCTAGGGCACCTGTGCTCACCTGCAGACACCCACACACATAATTAAAAATAGTTAAAGTAAATTTAACCCTCCCCAAACAAAACAAACAATCTGCTTGAGATGGACCCATACCTTCTGCCCTCTTCTCTTCCATGACTGGCTGGAAAGACATATGGCCTTTTGGGCAGCTCCTCTTCAGCATCAATAACAGTACTGTGCAGAGGAGGATCTACAAAACAAAAGAGCAAAATGACCACCGGCTGTCTAGGGAATAAAGTCATATTCCCTGACAGGGATGCAAGGCAATCTTTGTTTAAAAGGCCAACCAAGTCAAAAGTCTATCACACAAGCCACTTCCCAGATATGTTTTAATTCATGCCTCAGTAATAGAAAAGGTAAACCTTATTGCCAATGAAAGCATGTTTTCAGGGGCTAGAGAAGTGGCTCGGTGGCCGAGAGCACTTGTTGCTCTTGTCAGGGACCTGGACTTGACTCTCAGAACCCACAAGGCGTCTGCCTTCTGTAACTCCAATTCCAGGACATCCTCTTCTGGCCTCCATAACCACCAAGCATGTACACGGTATAGACATACATGCAAGCAAAACCCTCATACACACGAAATAAATCTTACAAAACATTTTAAAGACATGGTTTCAAATTATATATCTATATTCTCGTGTATACTAATAGAAATGTTTTCATAACACAAGATAAACATGAAGAGGAAGCCTAACAGGGTCTTTCCTTACCACTCTGCATTATTGTGCACATACCGGGAGGCCACTGCACTAGTTATTAACTGCTCAAGTGTGCCCCCCTCTGACTTCATCACTCACGAGTACCGAGCATTTAGACGGCACTGCGGAGGGTGCCTGTCCTCTCGAGTTCACCTGGACTGCAAAGCCTTTACACTAGAGCAAGAAGTGACCCTGAAGGGAGATGTAGGCGGCAGCACAGCCTTGTTGGAAAGGCAGGGAAAGGGGATGCTAAGGCTGCTGCTACCTGCTGGGGGCGGTGGAGGGGATGATACAGCAGGGATGGAAGATCTGAAGGGACAAAGGAGGTGACCAGTCTCAACAGACTTAATTGCTGCAAGGGGAGCTGGGAAGAGCCAAGCAACCAGGGTTTGTTTGTTTGGTTTTTTTTTTTTTCATATTCCAATGTTAGCATGATGTACAAACTTAAAATTTTTCTTTTCAAAATAAATAGCAGTTTAAATACTGAACATGGGATTTTAAGGTTGGTAATATATTCCATGATGCCCTCAACTAAGCAATGGTATTTATTTCTGCTACAGCTGGGAGTGAGGGCCATCAGTGGATGCACAAAGACAAAATCAATCCTGAACTTTCACGAGTAGTTAGCTTCTCTAAGATTTACAACCGATTAGGAGCACGCCCAGAAGATATTTGACATCATTATGGAAATGTGCATACAACCATTAGATTCATTTCACATCTCTTACATAAGTATAACCAGGAAAAGAGAAAAGAGGAAAGAGAAAGAGAAGAAAGAAAGAGGAGAAAGCCCAAAGTAGCAAGGCTGGGTAAGCCAGGAGGTGAGCCACACACACCAATAGTAAGATATAAACTGTGACAGCCACCGTGGAAAACAGCATTGAGGAGTCCTCAAACACACAGCCCTACAATCGGGACGGCTGACGTACACCCCAGGGGTCCTACTTGTGGGTACTGCACAAAAGTGAAAACAGGGACTCAGAGACATCTGCACACCAAATCTCCACTGACAGATGAGCGCATGACCAAGTCCGCTTTCTGTTGCTGCTGTGTTTTGAGAGCAAGCTTCATGTAGTCCAGGCTATGTACCCTCAAGCATGACTTTCGACGCTTGTTTTTACTGCCTCCACCTACCTCCTAGGGGCGATGATTACAGTGTGATACCACATTTAGAAACAGTCCTGTACTGCAGGCAAGATCCTGAGCCAGTCCCCAGCACCACAGACACACGTAACAGAACAAAAGGCAGTTCTAAAACATGACGGGAGTCATGACCCGAAAGGCAATACATTGGGTGAAATTAGCCAGATACAAGAGGACAGATGTGCCGGACAGTTTTATGTCAACTTGACACAAGCTAGAGTCATCTGAGAGGAGGGAGCCTCAATTGAGAAAACGCCTCTAGAAGATCAGGCTGCAGGCAAACCTGTAAGGCATTTTTTTTTTATTAGTGATTGATGAGGGAAGGTCCAGCCCATTATGGGTAGGGCCATTTCCTGGACCCGCGGTCCTGGGTTCTATATGAAAGCCGGCTCCATGAGAAGCAAGCCAGTGAGCAGTACCCTTCCATGGCTTCTGCATCAGCTCCTGTCCCGACTGCCCTCGATGACGGTAGTGAAGAGAAGTATAAGCCAAACAGACCCTTTCCTCCCAGCGTGCTCTGGCCACGGTGCTTCATCTCAGCAACAGCAACCCTAACTGACAGCCACACATACCTTCTTCTCACATGAGGCTCCTGGAGTCGCCTAACTCAGAGTAGCTGCCTGGGGTCTGGCCATGAGAGTCTGAGTTAAGGATACTGAGAGTTCTGAAGACGAATGGTGAGAGATAGCTACTCCGCAGAGTGAACGGACCTCTCTGCCACAGACTGCTGTGTGTTTAAAACTGGTTAAAAGAGTGACGTTTCTGTTGTAGATGAACCCTCTATGCCTACAACACCACAATGAGACATTATTTTACACTCGCTAGATTGGCTAGAATAAAAAAGTCAGAATGTTAACACCAAAGTTGGTATAGACTCACTATAGATTCAACAGGGGTATATCTCAGAAAACCTAAAAGGTACCACACGCAGGCACACACGCACGCACGCACGCACTTTCACACACACAGCCTTGACCATGAATGTTCATAGCGGCATTATGATCAAGAAAGAGAAGCCAAAGCCAACTGAGCATCATTAAGCCATAAAATTTAAGAATGAAGTAGATATATGCTACAACCTTGAAAATGTGACGCTAATTCAAAGAAGCTCACCAGAGGATAGATAATCTATGATTCTATTTATATGAAATGTCAGAAGAGACAAAGCCATAGAATTTGGAAGTAAATTTTCGGTGTCCAGGGACAAAGGAAAGGGAAAGGGGGCTGACTGGTGTGGGGAGGGTGCTCCAGGCCAAACCTGCTCTGGCATTAGATAACAGAGATGACCACACAACCCTTCTGCTAACTAAGCACTACTGCGTCCAAGTCCCGAACAGGAATGTAGAACACTAACCGAAGGATTCATTCAGCTCCTCTTCATCTCCCATTTCTTCCAGCATGCTTGAGACAGAATCATCCGAAAAGTCAAACGGATCCTTAGGCTTGTGCTTTTGGTCAGCTCTCTAAAAGTGAATAAAAGCAGTCACTGAAATGGAGACCGTGACCTTGACCACACTCATCTCCTAAGGACCCCACGGTCCTCCTAAGGAGTCCTACGGCTCCTGGAAGCACTTGACACTTTTGAACCTCACATGACTTTGATGATTTAGAACAGGGAAACATGAAACACTCTTATGGAGACCAGAGTAGACTAGGTTCTGGTGGCCACTAGATTTCTCTACCAACTATTAAGCAGAGCCACTGTGTAAAGAAGCAGATATTGACAAGCTAGGGAGGAATGAACATGGCTGTGTTTCAACAGAACTGACTTCTGGGCACTGAAATTTCCTATCATTTTCACAGGGCATGAGATATCTTCATTTAGGTCACCTTTATTTTATTTTTTGAGACAGGGTTTCACTGTGTATTCCAGGCTGGCCTTGAACTCAACTTACAGGAGTCCTCCCAAGTACTAGGATTATAAACAGGTGTGAGCCATCCCATCCAGTTTATTTAAATCATTTTAAAATACAACGAAGAAACCAAAACCATTCTTAGTTCACAAGGCTGTACAAAAACAAATGGCAGGCTACCTTTGGCCCACAGGTATCATTTACCTAAATCCTCGATGAAGGGGACAATATGGCCCCTCCCCCAGAAAAAGGGCACAAGCTCAGAAGCAGTTTTGACTGCACACAGGGTAAAGCTGCCTTCCTACAGGACAGAGAACAGGACTTACACACACAGTTCATCTGTTTCAATACACAGACGAAACCCTAATCCCGATGAAAGACCAAATGAGATCACCTTCTATGGTAGCTTACAAAATACAAGAGGATATTATTACTACAGATAAGGAAAGGCTGGAAGCTATTAAGGACATGCAATTACACTGGCAGACAAAACTCCGAGCCTCGGGGAAAGCCGCATCCAGAGTGTTATATGGAGAAATGCCAAGAGATAGCCTAAGATTTGCTCTCCAGCCAAGGATGCCTCCCTACATGCAAGGTAACTCCCTCCCCCAGCAAGGACCTGAAAGCTGAGAAAATCCGTTCTGGACACTGATTTCCAACAGGAAACGCTGGGAAGGGGCGTAAGAGTAGAGAACCACTCCCCCACCCCCACTCCGCCCCTGGGCACAGTGGACTTTAGCCACCCTGAGGGTTGGTGGGCAGGAAAGCGGAGCAGGATCCTCCAGAGGTATGCTAGAGACTGGCCACAGTGAGGGAGCATGATCCAGGCTAGAGTCAGGGCAGCAGGGTGGAACCTGCCGAAGATGGAGAAAGTCAGGCAGCCCAGAAGGCCAGCAGCGGCTCCGAAGAGCTAACCTGGAAAAGCAAGCACCTTCAACACCCTGACTGGAAACGGCAGGCAATACAGGTATTTTGGAATTAGCAAATTCCAAAATTTGTTCAAGAGTGTTGAACAAATGCACTTGCCTTTAATACTTCCTAAAGAAAAACAAAACTATAACATGGACCAAGAGGAATACCATAGGCCCGCATGCAGCTGTTAAAAACTGTAGCGGGGAGAAATTACTATAAGTGAAAAATGACAATACAGAACTTTTACACGATGTCAATATCTGAATAAAATTAATGTCAGCCTAGGCTCAAAAAAGATGGTTTTGTTCTTTTCTTTTTCTTTTGTTGTTTTTTCTTTTTTTGTTGTTTTTCAAGACAGGGTTTCTCCATGTAACAGTACTGGCTGTCCTGGAACTCACTTTGTAGACCAGGCTAGCTTCAAACTCACTAAGATCCACCTGCCTCTGCCTCCCGAGTGCTGGGATTAAATGCATGTGCCACCACCACCAACTGATAAAGCATATTTTTAAGCTATAAAAAAAAAAGTTTGTCAAGAATAGTCTACAAAAATGTATTTCCCACTAGATGACAGTTTTGTTTTCAATGGTTAAAAACAAAATCCTATTAACAAAGATTACTTACGTGTCTCCTAGAATGTGTTCTTCCCAGAGCGTTCTTTGACTCTTTTGCACTATTAAAACACAGACGACAGAGTCAAATGAGGGAATTAAAAAATGTTTTAAGTAATTTGGGAAAGCACTATAAGCTGTGATTCTTCCCAGGCGATCCTTTCCCAACTGTTCTCTTCATTAGGGCTCACCCAACAGAGCAGACACCATGGCAACAAAGGAAGCAGAATGGGAAGGGGCGAGCACACAACACCCATCTCCACTGTGCGTGTGAGGTTACAACACAAAGGGGTACCCTCCTATGAACTGCAAGAAGATGCTTTCAAAAGGCAGCGCCGGGAAAAGAATTTTCCCAAGACTTAGCCTGTGCATCTGCGTGAGTCCTGTACTTCTAACCCTGGTTCTCTAGTCTTAGCTGATGTCAGAGCCACCTAAAAGGCTTGGGCTGGGGATGCAGGCCAATGGTACACTTGTCCAGCACACATGAGCCCTAGGTTTCACCTCCAGAACTGAAGTTGGGGGCTACCCATTGCTGCTTTAACGAGCTGGCTTGTTAAAAGACAAGTTGCGGGAAGTCACCACACCCCCAGTATGTGATACCACAGAAACTCTGGGCTAAGATTTCCCATTTCTAACCCCCCCAACCCCACCCCGAGTCAGGTGCACAAGCTGCTTAACCTAAACTCTTTCCTGCGTTTTCTTGTCTGTGCTTCAAAAACACAAAGAAGTTTCCTTCTGGCTTTGGGCTGGAATCCCAGAGCACCTCCAAACGATGGAAATCCCTAAGATAACCACCTATACAATCTCTGTTGTACACGCTGGTGTTTTAGGAGTGAAGAATAAACAGATTTCACGAGGCTCAAGCCTCAAGATGCTGAAACAGAAACCAATGGCTTAGCAGATTTTTTGAACATTGCCCTAGTCGGCTGATTTGCAATCTCCCATTGGAAACCGAGTGTCTTCTGGTACCTACAAACACCATTTTCCATAGGCAATCTTCCCACCTACCCAGATCCCTATCAGGTTTTGGATGCCCGCCAGACACTCCCAGAACATCCTTCGCAAGAGATCTTAGAACCAACCTTCCAGAGCACAATTTAGTGACCTCTTTTCAGATGCATTTCTCTTTATAATAAAAAGATGCCTGACGCACCCTGTATGTCCTTTAGACATTTAGGCCATCCCAAATACTAAACAAGCGGCTGCTTGGTCCCTCGCTAGAAATCTGGTTTGGCTGCAGGGTCCGTGTTGCCTATTACGAAAATAGCTGGGTCTTGGAAATAAAACAAACAAGCAAACAAACAAAAAACCAAAACCCTGACCACTAAGCAGGAAGAATTCGTTAAATGTGTGTTTGTCACACACAGCAACGCTGGTGTCCGGGTTGCTCTCACATTCAGCTTGACTCCTGGGAATATATCCCCCTCCCTACGACTCTAGGACCGGAACTGTGAGAACCGAGGCCGGGTCGGCGAATCTCTGAGACAAGCTGAGTCCGTCCTAGGAGGCGTGCCGGGCGGCTGCACTTACCCCGGAGACTCCGGATATCTCAAGCTTCTCCGAGCCGCCATCCTACTGCTCCCGACACCCCCGGGCTGCCAAAACTCGCGCCAAGCTTGCGCTGTTCGGAGCAGCCAATACGAGCCTAGTCCTGTCTCTGCCCCGCCACTTCCGGGGCGGGCCCAGCCGGCTTCCAGGGCGAGAGCATGACAAAGACCCGGACCTGAATTACACTCTGCAGCAGAGCGGAGTTCCGACGCGTACCGCTGAGCTGCTACCGGGCTGTCCCTCCCACACGAATCCCGCTCCAGGGTTTTGGAAATCCGTGGGTGGGGACATGACCCGGATGGTGCGGGTGTGGGTGGACCCGTGCCGCTCCTGGACTTCCGGGAGGCTTATTTGCTTGTATAGGGACGGTTGTCGAGCTCCTTGGTTTGGGAAGTGCAGGTCATGCTTTTAGCTCCCTGGGCAACTAACTGTTGAACTTGACATGTTATTGGTCCTCCCTTCCTTTATAAACAGGGATGATCCCTTCTGATCCCATACTCGTGATTCTTTTTTAAAAATTTCTCGTGGTGCAAAAGAATGAAAAGTTAACTTAATTGGATCAAAGACATAAGAGCTAAAAGGGCGAAACTCAGAAGAAAACTGAGTCAAAGCAATAGCTTGGCAATGATTTTTTTTAAAAATGTATGTGTATGAATGTTTTGTGTGTGGTGAGGGAGAGAGACAGACAAGTGAATTGCCCCTGTGGAGGTCAGAAGAGAGCATCGGACAGATGTTTGTGAGCAACCATGCGTGTACTGAGTCGAACCCGGGGTCTTCAGTAAGAGGTTCTAAACGACTGAGCCATCTCTCCAACCCTGACAATGATTTCTTGATTAACTTAAAGCCCAGTTGGCTGTAAGTGTAGAGATGGGGAGAAGGGGATAGGTGGCTGCACAAAAAGGTGGATGTATTTAATTCCATCAATTATGAACTTAAAAATGATAAGAATGAAAAAATGGAATGTCCAATTTTATGTTATATATTTATCACAATAAAATATGCACACAAAGGAATATAATATTGTAAAGATAAAACACAAGCACCCATATTACTGAATTAGGACATAAAAAGTTATAGTTTTCAGACTCTTCTATGAATGATGCCCTCTTCTTCCCAACCATAGCTATCCTTTTTATTTGTAAAGTATTTTAATGCTTTTCAGCCTTGATACGCCCCTATGTATAATTATTATATAGTTATAAATGACATTTGGTAGGTTTTCTTCAAATATCCTTCCCAAAGCCATAATTTTTAACTCTCCACATCTGCATGAAGCTCTAATTCACTCAGATTACTTTTGGAATTCATTAGTAAATATTTGTGTCATTGTTATCCTCTTGTGCTAGGAATACTTTCTTTCCCTTTGCTGTTCCCCACGGTGCATCAGTATACATCAGTCTCCGGGGCACATGTCTGTGAGTGTCTAGGGCAGTGCTAGTGCTTTGTAAGATTATAGACATGACCAGCTTTACATAATGCCAGTTTTCGTATGCGGCTTTGTAAACAGTAGACTGTTCAGTTTATGCTCCCCTTGATTCCACACAGCTGGTAAGGTTTTGAGATGAAGTCTCTGTGTTTATAATTTGCATTTTCCTCAAGCAGATTGTCTACTCATTGCTTATAGTTCATTCCTGCTTCCTCTTCGGCGAAATGTGTGTTCACAGCTACCCAGAAATCATCCGGGTGACTGCCGCAGAAGGATAAGCCACCTTGACGGTATTGAAGGAAGTTCCCCATGGATGGGTAGAAACGGGCTTCCTGGAACCACTGAAAACTGGCACACCTTGGAGAGAGGCAGCAGCTCCATTTTCTGGGGGAGAGGTGTGGATAAACCTTTTATGCTTCGTAGTCCTGGAAAAAAAGAAATCACTCAGCAGTTAAAACAGGAAGGGATCCCTCCCTCAGTGGAAGCAACCAGAACCCAACCCAAATAGGTTTAAATCATGAAAGGAATTTCTGAAAAGTCTGGAGGTAGGATCCTTGTCCACTGCTTCCTCAGCTTGATCCAAAGGTTTGAGAGGTCACTGGAGTGCTGGTTTTTTGTTTTGTTTTGTTTTTTTGAGGCAGGGTTTCTCTGTGTAACAGCCCTGGCTGTCCTGGAATTCACTTTGTAGACCAGGCTGCCCTCGAACTGACAGAGATCCGCCTGCCTCTGTCTCCCAAGTGCTGGGATTAAAGGAGTGCACCACCACTGCCCAGCTGATGCTGGGTTCTACCATTCACCACCACTGCCACCGCCTGGATTTCCTATGACCCAGGCATTGTTCTAAGTGATCAGTTTCTATCAGCTCGTTGAATGTTCTGCATTCCCCTCTGTGGTGGGCACTATAACCCCATTTTACATCTGAAGACACTAGGAGCAGTCCCATCAAAAGCCAATGGATCTACCTGTCCTTGGTGCGTAGGTCTTACACGTCTGTGCCTGGCAAGTATGCTGTGTTGAGATTTATCTTCCTCATAACCCTAAAGGGGAAAAAGTGAAAGGTGGTTTGAATTCCACCATTCTTTCTGTGTAAAAGCCTAAAATTCTCAGGCCTGACATACATGTGCCTGTCTATGTTGCTCAGGCTTTTCACAGGGCCTTCCTGCATGCAGGCAAGCACTCTATAATGATGCTACAGTCCAGCCCCTTTCCTCCTTGTAATTTGAGATGACATAGTCTTACTAAACTGCTCAGGCTGGCTTGAACTTGAGATCCTCCTCCTCAGCCTTCTGACTAGTTGGGATTATGGGCTGGGGCCACCAGGCCAAGTCAGAATACTAATAGAAATGTTAGTTAAAACCAAACAGTGCTTACGGATACCTAACCACACAAACATTAACAATCACACTACTCAAAGCCAGTTCTTATGGCTGGAGATAGACAATATACTCCTTAACCTCCCAGAATCATATAAATTCCCACAGGAACTGGGGTGCTAGATATGAAAGGGGGAAATAGATGCTCTGAGATTGATGTGGGATTCACCTCTGTATGCTGTGAATACCACTGGTGAATAAAGAAACTGCTTTGAGTCTATAGCAGAGCAGTACAGAACAGAGCAGAGAAAACTAAACTGAATGCTGGGAAAAGGAAGGCAGAGTTTAGAAAAAGCCATGGAGTCACCACCAGAGACAGACATACTGGAACCTTGCCGGTAGGCCATGAGCCTCATGGTAAAATATAAAATACTGGAAATGGGTTAATACTAGATGAAAGAGCTGGCTAGCAATACACTTAAGTGATTGGCTAAGCAGTGATTTAAATAATACAGTTTCTGTGTGATTATTTTGGGAGTCTGGGCAGCCCAGAAGCGGCTTCCTACAACATGAGACAGACAATTCAAGCCCGCTGCTTCCAAGATAATCACAGGAGCACAAATATTCCATCTAAGTGTCTGAACATTTGAACTCACCTTTGTTCCACTTTCTGGTGCTACTGTTCTTCAACATCCACAGAGGGCAGTAATTCTAGGGTGGAGGGAGAGGAGAACAGAGGGCAGGAGATCTTAGGAGAGGTGTGGGGTAGTAGTGGCACGATTAAAGCTGACCAGCGGGATACCACAGACTCCTGTTTAGCGCTGGTTGATCGTATATGACAGCAGGCATCGCAATTCGACCTAGAAACACCATTTCAAAGCTTCTGTTGGTTGTCTGTATTGAGGATGGAAGCCAGGGTGCCTGCCTGAGCTTCCCAGGAGGTAAAGCTAGAGCCTAGCTTGGGGTGGGAAGAAAAGAATAAGGCATTAGCAGAAATGTGGGTGCTACGTACGAGCTGGCCGATTAGCAGAAGGGTCAGGAGAGGGAGGGGGCAGGGCAGTGGACAGGAGACTCTACAGCCAAGGAGGATCCAACTGTGAGGAACATCCCATGAAGAGAATGGTGGGCTATATTATGGGGAGGCCATGGTCAGTGTTTTCTGTTTCAAGACAGCAGCTGTGTTGGGCTGTGTCCTTTGCTCCCTGCCTTTGTAAATGTTGACAGAATTCACCAGCCTTGAGTCACGGAAGCTCATAGGGTGGTAATGAATGAAAGTTCATGTTCATGGGGGAGCAAGAGTGGAAAGGGAACAGAGAACAGAGGTGGATAAGTGGCCTTGCCTCAGTCCAGGCTGACCTGGAACTCTTACACCCAGATCACGGAGTCCTTCCCCCACAAAACCAACTAGGAGACTGAGTCCTGTATGTAAAAGCAAAGAGCCTTTATTCTAATACAAGTTTGCAGACTCAGACTCTCCATGTGTCCAACACATTGGAGTGATTGGAGAGTCCTGAGGTCTGTTAGGGTTGGGTTTTTATAATAGCAAAGGTAGGGGTGAAGGATCTCTAAGGTTCAGGACCCCTGATTGGCTGACATTTGTCTGTGGGTGTCCTGGTGAAAAATGATGGGTGTGTGCTGGCAAGTGATCCTATCTACAATAGTTGGAGCATTAGGAATTTCCTTTGGGTGGTCTGTTCATAGGTGGTGCATGGGTGCTCTTAGTTTGTAGTCTTTCTTGGACTTTCTTGCCTTAGGGTAAACTACTGAGACTCAGGCCTCTATTAAGCTTGTCATGGCTGGGTCCTACAGAACAATAGGAGCAAGGACCGTGGAGCCTTAAAGACATCTGAGAACAGGTTACTTCAGGACATGGGTTGTGGGGATTTAAATTATATATAATATTTTCATGTTTAGAAAATTGAAGGAAAAGCTATTGCTAGTATAATACAAAGGAGAAAAATGGCATCTCCTGGTGTGTGCTTGTTCATTCTCACGAAGGAGAGACTGAGGCAGGAGAATCTCAAGTTTTATGCCTTCCTGAGCTATATAACAAGGGTGTCTCAAAAAATAAAACCAGCCAGGCATGGTGGGGCATGTCTTTAATCCCAGCACTCAGGAGGCAGAGACAGACAGATCTCTTTGAGTTCAAGGTCAACCTGATCTATATAGTGAGTTCTAGGTCCCCAGAGGAGCTATAGAATAAGATCCTATCAATAAGAAGGAAGGAAAACAACAGCAACAAACAAAGAACTAAAACCAATGCAAAGAAAAGCCAAACAACAAAGGGAAAAGCCCCATAAAACCTGTTGAATGCTTGGGATAAACTGAGCGAGGTGAGGTTACTTCCCTATGATGACTTATCTTCCCCGTGGAGTAGTTTAGTGCAAACACTGGTCCATATCCAGAATTCACAGCAGCTGATACTTAAATGGGGGTATTGTTATTTCCCCTCCAGGACGATGAGGAAAGTTAGATGAGGGGACCCGAGATAGTCCACATGATGGCTTACCATTCCTCACCGCGCTTTTTCTCTAGGGAACAGTTGCTGAATTTTTTTTTCAGCAGTGTCCACCAGAGGGCAGAAGAAGAAAGGGACTGGAGACTTTCAGCTTTGTGGAGGCCTGAGCTGCTTCATAAATGTCAGTTTGCGATTAAGGGCTCATCGTGCTTGTTTCTCCCCATTACATGAATTCTATTCTTCCAGCCTGTGAAATGCATTTCTGCTACTATCCCTTTTAAACAGTTTGACTTGCCTTCTTTCATCTTATGTTATATATTTTATTACTTCATTTTACTTTGTAGGGTCTCATATAACCCATGCTGGCCTTGGCCTCACATGTCCCTGAAGACGACTTTGAGGTCCTATGCCTCTGGTTTCTACCTCCCAAGTACTGGGATTACAGGCATGGGGCCACCACGCCAGGCGCAGGGTCTGGTTTTAAACATGGGAAGGAAGAGAAGATCTTAAATTTTCCTGCTGTTATTTACCGTCCTGCGGCATTTATTCAATGTTGTGTAGACACTAAATTTGCAATTTCATAAATAAAGGTCGTTATCTGTTACAGACAGACCTGCAGCCGTAGCTGTGACACTGCAAAATAAGTTGCAGTCCCCAGGAGGGCCGAGGAGGGAGGGCCATTTGTGTGGTTGTCCCTTTAAGAGGTAGCAAGACCCAGAAAGGAAGCGGTAACATTGGTGTCTTTTAAAATTAGAGGGCAGAAAGATTTTTTTCCATTACACCCGAGAGCCGGACCACTAGATTCCTTCTCTATCACATGCTTTCCAACAGCCCCTTGGCTCTCCCACCAGAAGACTAAACTTACTTGCTGTGTAACTAATATTGGCCTACTTTTTTCCAGACCTAACTGGCACTGTGCCAGCCCACATGGCTAAATTAGTCAGACCAGCACCTCATGAGTTTGCATTCTCACGTGTTTCAAATTCCATTCCCAGTGCCCTGAAGGGTTGGGAATGACTGCCAATGGAACCCCGGCAGGAGCAACTAAAGCCACCCAAATCCGGGGTTTCTCTCGCATCACAACAACCTGCTCACTGACTTGGGGCCTTTTTATTATAATCCAAGTGGGTATAAAAGAATCAAGGAAGTACGAGGAGGAGGAGGAGAAGAAGAAGAAGAAAATAGAAAATGAAGTAAGGAAGAAGAAAATAGAAAATGAAGGAGAGGAAAGCAAAGAAAAATAAGTATAAAAAGAAAGTCTTTGCAGTGGAGGGGTCTCCACGGTACTTCTGCAAACCCGGTCAGGACTTCTGGACTGGGGCTGTAGCTCACCAAGAAGGCCCTTGCCTAGCCTGTTCCAGGCCCAGCACTTCAAAACAAAACTTAATAGGAAACAAAATAGTTCACCTTTTTCAATAACCTTGCTCATTCGGACATGGCTTTTCATTGGCTTGAGAACATGCAGTTGCAAAGCCGGCCCTGATTTAATGGTTGCCAGCAATTGCCCTCAGTAGCCCTTTCTGCAGCCTGGCCTGGTGGTGCTCGCCCATAAAACCAACCCTGGGAAGGCAGAGGCAGGCAGATCTCAGTGAATTCCGGCTCGTCCAGAACTAACTTGGGTGATCCTGTCTCAAACACAAACCAACCAACCAAACAGCAACCCAGCCCTTTCTACTCAGCTGAGAATGGAAATACCCGGATAGCCAAAGGTTCCATCAACAGAAAGAACCCACCAGATGGCTTCCTGGTTGACACAGCACCCTCTTTGTGAGATCTTCTATAGCACATGACTTCTTCCACTGCTGAGCTAAACCCGCTTAGCCAGCCCTCACAACCCTTTAACCTTGTTGCTTGGTATAAATGAAGATCACAGTGCCCTTTGTCACTA
The DNA here is from genome assembly GCA_028555095.1 of Dicrostonyx torquatus. Classification (NCBI taxonomy): domain Eukaryota; kingdom Metazoa; phylum Chordata; class Mammalia; order Rodentia; family Cricetidae; genus Dicrostonyx; species Dicrostonyx torquatus. Next base: position 3,026,544 of record JAQHUG010000190.1, on the reverse strand, counting down.
GGCAACAAGCATCACTTTCTCTGAGCTTGGAAAAGTGCAACTTTCCTGGAGGAAGCGACACCTGCAGTCCCACTGAACTCATGAAGCAGGTGCCCCCCTAGGCGGGGGGGGGGACACGACAGCATGGCATGTCCGAAGGGTGTGCAGGAAACAAAAGTGTGATGCATTTGGGGACCTGAAGTAAGCTCGGTGTGGCTAGGACAGCACTGACGAGGTGGCAAAAGACAAGGCTAAAGAGAAACAAGTGCCCCCGATTTCTTTACTCCCCAAGTGTAGAAGAGAGACCAGCAACATTATCACCTGATGTCCACAGATGTGCAGAACTGTTGGCCTGATTCTGGACCTCATGCACCAGAGTCTGACACGTGGTGCAAATGCCCCCCTCTGAGGACATTAGGTAGTTCAGAGTGGAGTACGATAGGCCTCCAAGAGATTAAACAGGGAAACCACATCAAACTATTCTTGGTACAGAGTGGGTCAGCACAGGCCCATTGCCGGGACAGGTAGGTTGCTAAGGTTGATGTAATTGTCTTGGCAAAAGATGGGTTCTATCCTTCTTGGACAGTGGACGTGAAAGACAGAGAGAAGCAACCAGATTTGTAGATAATAGAGAATATGTCACTAGGACCTGGTAGGAGGTAGGCCTGAATTTTTGCCAAAGGCATGGTGGCTTCTTTAGTACAAAGACTTCCTAGGGCCGAAGAACTGTCAGGGAGCAGTGTCAGCAGCGATGGGAACACAAGAGGCCCCGAAGTGAGAGTCCTTCTGGGATAGCATAGATTGCCCAATGCAGAATGTGAGCAAACTGGATTTGTCTACACCTCATATGTGTTACCTGTGCCGAGTGCCCACCCACCCCTGCGGCAGGGCACCGCTGCCAGGGTTACTCCCAGCCCTCTCCTTTCTCTCTCCCTTTTGCATAACCTACATGTAAAGGCAGAAGCCTGCCAGCGCTCTCTGGAACACCAGCAGCCTTGTGGTATTAAGCAAGGATGATTCTGATCTTCAAATTTGGCCGTCAGAACTATTTCCCTCCTCCTGTTCAAAACATCAACACAAAAGAGCTGCTAAGAACTTCCATGCAAGCCGGGCAGTGGTGTTGCCCTTTTACCCCAGCAGTCGAGAGGCAGAGGCAGGCAGAGCTCTCCGAGTCAGGTCAGCCTGGTCTAGAGGGAGTTCCAGCCAGGGCTAACAGAGAAACCCTGTCTCAAAAAAATTATTTTTATATACAAAATATATTGGGGGAAGGGTTTTACTTTTGACCAAAACTCAAGAACATTGGTATAGAAACAAAATTCAACTGCCAAGGCTTCTCTGAGGGGCCGGGAGAGACCGCTCTGTTGGTAAAACATGAGCATGTTGGTAAAGCTGAGCATGGGGATGAACCTGAGTTCAGCTGCCAGTACCCACATCAGAAGCCAGCATGTGCCATGTGCCATGTGCTGTGTTTATCATCTCAGCACGCTTGTGGCCCCATGAATCCGAGCTGGTAAAGACAGGTACATCTCCCGGACTTGCTGGCCAGCTATCATAGTCTGCTCAGTGAGCCCCAAGTCCCAGTGAGAGACCATGTTTCAAGGTGGATGGATCCTGAGGAACAACACCTGAGTTTGACCTCTTTCCTCTCCATGCATGCGCATACAAGTCACACACATGTACACACTCACATTTTTTTTTAACAAGTCATGGTATCAAAGGGTTAAGAGTTCAAAAGGGGGGGGATAATCAAAATGGCTTTTTAGCCCAAATATATGGATAGTTAATATGCCAAACCAATTTCACAATTATCCCTGCTAAAAGAGAAGAAACATGTCATGGGAATCAGTATGGATTTGGGCACTAAGTCTGGGACACAGTGGTCAACAGATAGCGCAGGCAGGTTGGGTAGATGACAGGTGGCTTTTTAGGATCTCCCATTCTCAGGGTGCATGCTAACTCGGAGCCCAGGATTCTAGCCTGTGACGACCAGGAGGCCACGATGGAGGAACTGCCTCTGCACTGAGAACTAAAGAGCAGTCCCCTGCAGTCAGACCCACAACTGAGGCCTAGCTCCATAAAAAACGAGGAGGGGGCTGCCGACTGAAGAACAAGAACGGGAGGGATGCTCCAGGCCCGGGCAGGTCAGACCTGTAGCCTTCACCAGACAAGAGGCTCAGGGAACGTCTTTTCTCCTGTTCTGCTCTGCCAGGGGACAGGCTGGTGAGGTCCTTATTCCACTGTGAAAGGGACCAGCAGCCAGAAGGGTGCATGAAGGACCCAAAGGGAAAGTCCAGAATCAATGACATTTACGTTCCTTCAGCTGATGGCATCACTCACAGAACTGAGAGCAGGTATAGCGACAGGATGTCCACTAAGTCAGAAAAACGCTGAGCTGTGACTGGGCCATCAGGCTGTGAGCCTCACGCCCTAGACAGAGACAGCAAACAGGTGAGACAGGCACAGAGAGGCCTCTCGCTGGACAGCTCCACCCTGGACTAATTAGCCAATCTCTCCCACTCTTACTTTCTCATGCATAACTGGAATTTATGTGAAGCTGATAAAGAGGCACTCAGACGCACCCGACCTTCCTACTCAGTCACCACGCAGCTGCCACGTGCAGTGCGAGTTGCCTCACCTAGGGCAGATGAGGCTTTACTATTGGCTCTTCCCTCTCAACTTGGGTTCTAGTCCGTACTTCCAGCCAAACAAGCCGATGTTCCTCCTGAAAGCATCGCTTTCTTCTCTTTCTTGGGTCACTCTCATTCATGCCATTAGCATCTAGGCTCTGCTCAGGTACCATCTGTTTACCTGGAGTCCCTCATAGTAAAAAGACACCTACTGTTCTGCCCTGAGATTGTGCCTTAACTAACCCAACCCCCCAGGGCTCTGTCCTCCCTCTTCCCCAGCAAGTGATGTCCAGAGCCGCTGCCGTTTTTTCCTGTGTCCCTAACTTGTTCTGCATTTTGACAGTGCAGTTGAAGACCCTTCCCTGTTTTCTGGGTATCCATCATCCGCAGGTTCTCTGGGGTTATTCAGTTCTAACTCCCTGCTCCAGCTGTGGCTGCCAGCTCCACAGCTGGCCACAGGCTCACCTACTGCTTCATAGGATCCTCGAGTGAGAAGAGTTCAAGGCCCAAAGTTCCCTCTCTAGACCTACATAGCTCTGAGTCCTCTACAACTCAGGAAGTGGGCTCTATCATCGAGGCCACTCTGCACACACCTAAACTCTGCTCGGATTACCCAGATATTCCCCCAACACTGATACCAGCTTGTTCAAGATGTCATCTGAGACTCTGTGGTTTTATTTTTTGAGACAGGTTCTCTCTGTGCTGCTGGCTGTCCTAGAACTCACTCTGTAGACCAGGCTGGCCTTGAGCCCACAGAGATCTGGTGCCTCTGCTCCTCCCTGCCCCAGTGCAGGGATTAAAGGTGTGCGCCACCAGGCCCAGCTGACTTTGGTTCTTGTCTGTGGTCCTTAGCGTTCTGTTTTCATCCCTGTGCAGCAATTTTCAGAGTAGCCAGCTGTGCCCCAGAGGGGTAACTCAGGGGACATTGCTCTTTACTTTTGTTTTCCTCCTGAACTGAGTGTGATCACAAGCCCTTTCTCAGCTGTCAACTCTGGTCATCTCTTCTGTTTTCTCTAGCTTACCTGGGTGCCCAGGCCACACTGGCTCCCTTCTGCCTCCTTCAACAAATCAGGCTCTCCTCACTCCAGGGCCTTTGCACTCACTGTTTCTTTTTTTTTTCTTTCTTTCTTTTTTTTTGGTTTTTCGAGACAGGGTATCTCTGTGGCTTTGGAGTCTGCACTAGAACTAGCTCTTGTAGACCAGGCTGGTCTCGAACTCACAAAGATCCGCCTGTCTCTGCCTCCCGAGTGCTGGGATTAAAGGTGTGCGCCACCACCGCCCGGCCTCACTGTTTCTTCTATTGAAAACCTTTCAAGACTAGGTGAAGCTGTTTCCTGTTCACCAAGGTTATCACACCAGCGTCACTCCCCACACAGACCTCTCCTGACAATGTAGTGGTTTTCAACCTGTGGGTCGCGACCCTTGGGAAGGGTGTCAAATGACTCTCACAGGTTCCCCAAGGACCATCGGAAAACACAGATATTTACATTATGAATCATAACAGTAGCAAATTAAGTAATGAAGGAGCCACGAAATAATTTTATGGTTGGGGGTCACCACAACATGAGGAACTGTATTACAGGGTTGCAGCACTAGGAGGGTTGAGAACCGCTGTGATAATGACACTTAAGAGGGCAGATCAATACAAGCCGAACACTTCAGAACTTCTCCTTTGCTGCCTTGTCTATGGCCTGCCTCTCCCAAGCACCTCCAAGGAGGGCTCTTGTTGGCGGGAGGACTGTAGGCTGCAGAACAGAGCAAGTTCAGAGCTTGGCAATGGCAGTCAGACAGTTACAGGTTGCTTGCCCGCCTAATAGGGCTTAAAGGAGATTAAATAAGAACATGAAGAATACCACGTAGGCGTGGCCACAGCAGGTTCCCAAAAGGTGTGGTTATTGCCACCCTCATGGGTTCGGAGACAGCACATCTGTAACCCAGCTTTATGCCTCATTTCCCCCCTCACGGACAATGGCGGCTTCCATCAATCTGTTGGCTCCCAGTGGATTTTGGGTTGCCAAAATTGTGCGTGTCTTTTGACGTCATAAAAACAGAAACTCAAGTGGCATTAGCTGATGTGTGATGCAGAAAAATCCACTTTCTAGGCCCAAGGCCACTGGTACTAACTCTTAGAGGTATAGCTGCTGCTATCTGGCCGCCTGTGCGTTCTCCTGAAGTTCACTGCTGGAACACCCCCACCCACCCATACACACACCAGCAACAACAGCAGCAGCAATCTAGCTGGGACACTGCTCTAATTATGTTTTGCTTTAGTTGCATCTGTAACCTGGGGATAAAAGCAGAAACTGGCTAAGGAGATGAGCTGATCTGGCTTGTGGAAGCACACGCTGCAGTCTACCTACACTTCCTTCATCATTAGTCTATGCAGAGCTAAAGGCAGAGAGCAAGCCAAAGTATTTACTAAATGCCAGCTATCCTTAAAAACAGACTGCCTTTGGGGGTTTAGAGATTAAGCGAGGGAGTGTCCTTACTGGCCTGGAGGGAGGGGTTGGCTTGAGCTTCCTGCAGGGTTGAGCAGGATTGCCTGCTGGACTGGTGTTCCCTGCACTGAAATGCTCTTGAGTTTCTGGCTCCTGGTCCCTGGCTCAGTGTCTATTACAAGACCAGCTGTCCTGGCAGTTGTTAAGATGCTTAATATGCAGTGAGCCTGGAGGGAAGAAAGACTGTCTTATGGTTAGGCAGAGACACCCTGAAGTCGCTTGTCTTTCTGGAGAGGCGAGAAAGAACCCAATGGGCTTCTTCGGTGCAGCCTTTGTGGGAAGACCATCATAGAGCCAGTGCTGCCGTGCCAGTGCCCACTCTCAACAGCGCACCTTAGAAGAATCAAAAGTGATGCTCAGGGATTGAGAGCCTGAATATAAAAAGAACTCCCACAGCACAATAACAAAATCCCAAAGAAACCAATATCTAAAAACTGTTTTAGAAACTGGTTTGTATTCTATGTAATGCGTGTTTGTCTGCCTGAATGTATGCATACTACATGTGTGCCTGGTATCCGCAGAGGCCAGAAGGTGGACTTAGATCCCCCAAAAGTAGAGTCACAGAGAGTTGTGAGCCACCATGTGCTGGGTACTGAATCCGGATCCTCTACAAGAGCAGCGATTGCTTTTAACTCCAGTATTCCTCTCCAGCTTCACAAACTCATTTAAAAAAAAAGGGGGGGGGCAGAGGGTTTTCATTGATAGCTTCTCCAGAGAGGATATATAAATGTCCTGGGAGCAGAGATGCTCCGTATCAATGTCTACCTAGGAAATACAAACCCAAACCACACTCACTCAGACTATTTTAAGAAAACAAATGACACTGCCCGTAGAAACATTTTAAAAAAAGCGTATATGCACAGAATTATCATTCAGTCCAGCAATTTCAATTCCAAGTATACACAGAGAAGTGTACAAAGCAGGGACTCAAGGTCTCAAGAGGTCTCTTTGCTCAGGCTTCACTCACTATGATACTCAGTCCATTTCCTCTTGCCTTTGGGTCAAGATAAAGAACCCTCAGCTCCTTCTGCAGCACCACGTCTGCCTGCATGCCGCCATGTCCCACCATGATAATGGACTGAATCTCTGAACTGTAAGCCACCCCAATTAACTGTGTTCCTTTATGAGTTTCTGTGCTCGTGGTGTCTCTTCACAGCAACAGAAAACCTAACTAAGACACATATTAAGTGGAGTAAGTCAGCCATGAAAGGACCAGTGTCACCTGCTGCCACTTATAGGGGGTATAGTCAAGTTCACAGCGAGGAAGCAGGATGGTGGCGGCGAGGGGCTGAGGTGAGGGGAAGCATGAGAGTTTGTACTCTGCGAGATGAACACTTCTGCAGGAATGAGGACAGAGACACTGTAGAAATGTGAACACAAGGCCTCTCGGAGCTGGACGTTTCCAACAGGTTAAGAAGAGGCATGTCTGAGCACTTCACCAGGACAAACCCAACCTACTTGGTCACCTCACTGCAACAGCTGTGCTCTCAGTGTCAAAACCTATTTAGTGAACACTCACGAGTTTGTAAGTCCCAGGTTTGGGGCTGGAAGAAAAATAATGCCTGCTCTCAAGACCTTAGGCTTCAGTTGAGCAAGAGAACAAGATGGAGGCAAAACAGGATTTTTAAACAAGAAAGGCAATCTGGACTAGGAGCCATGACTTCACAAGAAATGTAACTCCCAATCAGGAGAGGGGACTGGCTCTGTTGTCACTAACAGGTTACCCGATTTTCATAGTACCACTTAGTTACTAGTTTGTTTCCACAGGTAGCTCTCTCAGAAAAACAAGCTGGGGGCTGGAGAGATTGCTCCCTGGTTAGGAGGGCCAGAGTTCAATTACAGTATCCACACAATGGTGGAGGCTAACAGCACCCTGGAACTTCAATTCGAGGGGACCCAGCACCCCATTCTGGCCTCCTCAAACACTGTATTCATGTGATATATGTAGGCCAAACACCCATACACATGAAACAATAAAATAATTTAATAAAAGCCTGGCCATCCCTCATGGGCCCCTTTGCCATGTGATAACCTGTATCACCATGGGACTCTGCAGAGAGTCCCTATCAGCCAGATGGCATCTAACCAGATGGGTCCATGAATGTGAATGTCTTTAAACCCACAACGGTGCACTTAAATATTAAGTTGAGATGGTGGCTGCTATGCTCTCAGGCTTCCCAGCCTCTAGAACTGAGCTAAATAACCTTTACACTTTACAAACTATCTGTTTCTGATCTGTGTTATAGCAACAGAACATAGACCAAAACAAGCTGTGTCAGATATTCATAAACCATAATGGAAAGAACAAACTAGGCTTACTGCCACAGGCCTGTCATCCCAGCTACTCAGGAGGCTGAAGTGGTTCAAGTTAGTCGTTGGCTGCACAGTGAGTTCAAAGGTGATTTAACAGGAACTTAAGAGAATGCTAGGGATACAGCTCAATGACAAAGAACTTTCCTAGCATATATCAGGCCCTGGGTTCAAACCCCTATATAAGACACGCATTCTTTCTCTCTGGCTCTCTCTTTCCTTCCTCCCCTCCTAAAAGCACCCCCCCCCACATACATACATACATAAAGACAAACACAAACTTGAAGAAGCTGGTGTGGTAACAATGGCGATAGTGGAATTAAACACAACAGGCTTGAAGAAATTGGGAGTTAGCTAACACCCGTTAACACAGAGCAGGCCACAAAGGGAAAGCAAAAGGTAGGTAGTTAGCTGTAAAGAGGACACCTCTAAACCAGCCGTATAGAAAGCAGAATTAAACCCATCACCGCAGACCACAGCTGCTAATGTCTCTTGACACTGCTGCTTTGGAGCAAAGCCGCTCCTAAGGCGGGGCATCCTTATCATTTATAGTCCAGATGCTCTACCATGGTGTCCCTCCCACAGCATGTGAGGACAGTGGTCACACTGGTAGAGGGGTAGGGGGCAGTTTACGTGTCACAGAATGACTGGGCCAGAGAAGGAAGCAATGGGAGGGGTTCCAGGAGGGCCATCCTTACTCAAGATGCACACCACGGGCGGGCTGTCCCAAACGTTACACTGCACTCGTAAGACATTCTCCACTCACTCGAAATGCAGAAATATTTATTTTGGTTTCCTTCATTGTTTTTGGAAATTCTGTTTTGGTTTATAAAACATAGAAATAGCCAACACTGAAAGCAAACATTCAAAACCCCGTTGTGAAAATTATTGACTTCTTGTGCAGTTAAGAATACAAGTATGAAGTTAGGCTACCAAATAGTGTTATTACAATGATGATTCTTTAGTGCAAACCCAGTTCTGGTTCAGTAACACACGCACTGTCACACAGCCAACAAGGATGGCCTCAAAGGTATAAATAAATGACAGCATGACTAGGTCACATGTGGCGAAGACTCGCAGTAATGTGAAATGCTGCTAATTTCCTTTGCAAAAAAATTCCTTGAGAAGTTAATCCCAGGATTCCCCTCAGATTTCTACATACCAGAATTTTGCCTTGTCAAATGCATCTCACAGAAATCAGGTAGTTTCATATTTTCTCGCTACTGTCCATTCTAATAAGTACCCATATTTACCAACTCCCTTAATAGTTTTGAAGACAACGCTTTGCCTGAGTTTAACTGGGAGGAAAAACAGCAAGTTGATCCCCACATCATCATTGGCTAGGGAAACCAGGTTTGGAGCCCAGCGGCCGTCACAGGTGTGAGGTGGTTCCACGAGGAGCCAGTGGACAGCAGCGGAGGCATCACAGCGGAGCGTGGCCAGTCCAGGTCGTTCTTTGACATACCATCTTCATTGCAGAGTCTAAGGCATGGGGGGGGGTCAGATCTGGAGAAGAGTCCGAGGGCATCCTGCTGTGTGTGTGGGAAGCTGCTGGCTCGCAGGAGCCGCCATGCTTTCTTTTCTTGTTTTTTTCTGAGACTGGGCGCCAGCATTGTTCTGAGGAGGACTGGTCTTTTAGTTTGCTGGGAACCTTGTGTCCCAGTAGGCACAGCAGGGACCATTTGGAACCCTTACACATGAGAAGGGTTGTGTGAGTGTGCTGTGTATGAGCTGGAGGAGCGGAGGGGAAGGGATTTAAAAAGAGAAATCTGTGGTCCACGGTGACTTGCTTCAGCCTGGACCCTTGTTCGTACTCGTAAGGGGACAGCTCTCCTCCAGTGTACTGTACTCTTCAGAGCAGCGGACAGCTGCAGCATGGGCAGCAAGAGGCAGACACATCAGAGAGAGCAAAGTCCTAACCCCTCGGTAAGAAAGACAGGAGACAGAAGTTTTAACACCCACCTTAGTGGCTGAGGAAATCTTAAATAACTTAGCACTTTTATGGGTTCCCCTTTACAATATTTAAGGCTCGTTTTGGAAATCGTGTATCACCGGGATCATGGGCTGCAACACACGTGACTGTAAGGCAGTGTTCCGTGCCCTCTAATATCCCTATGGTAAGACCCCGCGGACAAGTCCATCATGGCCATTTCCTTTTCCACACTTGCTGTAGGCGAAGTTACCAATGCGAAGGCCATTGGTACAAGGAGGATTGTGGAGGTGTGCCGTTTCTTCCAAGTAGTCGTCTTCACATTAAATCTTGATGGTGGAATACATTTCATCTATCTGTGACCTGAAATAGTTCCGTAGCTCTGGCCTTTTTGCCTTCAATGTTGGAGTCAGAAGGCCATTGTCAATAGAAAATAATTCCGTGTGTATAGCAATGCCTTTGACCTGCAAATAAACAAGGCTGTTAAAATGAGGGGAGAAGACAGACACACAGAAGTAGCCTAAGAAGTCTCAACAGAAATAAAGTTCTCAAATGGAGACCTGTAAGGCACCCAATCTAGCCTCTCATTTCACTGTGCATTCTCAAGGATGGCCATGGGTCCCTAGGACAGAATTCAGAAGCGTGGGATAACCTCAGGGAAGTATGCAGTTATACACTGAGTACTGGTGCTGCAGAGATGGCTCATCACTTAAGAGCACTTCCTGCTCTTCCAGAGGACCCAGGTTCAATTCTCAGAACCCATGGGCGGCTCATGACCGCCTATAACTTCAGCTTCAGAATCTGACACCTTTGACCTCTTCAGCACCTGTACCCATGTGCACGGGTGTATACATGTGCAAACGAGCACGCGCACACACAAATCTGTAAGGGAAAATCCTTCTGCATCAAACTACTCCTGGTATTTCCTTAGGTCTGCTCTTCAGCCTCTAAAATCTGCTCATTAAAAATCTTCAAGTCAGGTTCTGGTCTATACCACATTTGCCTTGGATCAGGGTCACACCTGCTCAAACGGCTTCAGACCAGCTTCCTTCCCGAGTTTCACCATGTCTTCCAGGATAGCCTTCTGGACATCCTAACAATGTAAGGAAAACCAGATTATTTTCTCTCATCCCTAGAGGTGCTGAGAACAGAGTGGAGAGGCAGAAAACTGCTGGAACGCTGCCGAGTCTCACCTTATTTCTGCACAGGTCCTCAAACGAGCCTTGAAATCCCCTCTTGGAGGCCCAGGAACCCAGGTTCTCGGCATCCGGTACCACAACAGCTATGAGGAACGCCTACGGCACACACAAGTGAGTCATTACCGGTTGATTTTTCTATATTGCAGGCCCATGGGAATATCTGGTAATATTATGGGTTGTTGCTCAGAATGTATTCCTGACAGGCACACTCCCAGGGCAGCTTCAGCCCAGATGTAGAGAATTACAGACACCACCAGTCACTGGTAATCAAAATCTAACAACAAGGCAACTTTTATTTACTTTGATACAAACTTTTTTAACTTGCTCCCTTTTTCTTTCATTTTGAGAGCAGGGTCTTATGTAGCCCAGGCTAGCCTTGAATTGGCTACATGGTTGAGACTGGCCTTACACTACTGATTCTCTCATCTCTGCCTCCCAAATACTAGGACTACAAGTGTGTATCTCCATGCATGGCTGTGTATACTTCTGGAAATTTTAAATGTAATTAGAATATTAATTTTGATTTTCCACAGTGAATATTCTTGACTTACAACATAATTTTCTCAAAAATATTTACAATGTCATAAATAAGCTAAGCATAGAAGTAAGTTTAAAAATGTAAAACTCTCCCCTAGGTCCCTGGCCTATCTGGTCTTAGGTTCAAATATCACCAGTCTATTAAAGAATGTAGCAATAAAATGCCTCTAGAGACATTCTGCTACACTCAGAGATCAGTGCCTTGCTCTGCAAACACAGAGAACCACAGCTGCACAACGTTCAGAGAACGAGAGACTGTGGAATACTCAGCCCTAAATGGAGGTCTCTATCACATCCCTTCCCTTGGGGTCCAGGGAATCCTTCAGAAGAGAAGGCAGAAAGAGTGTAAGAGTCGGACGGGATGGAGGCACCCAGGAAACAAGACCTTCTAGACACATCAGACCGTCACACATATGAACTTAGAGACGTGGAGACACGCACAGGGCCTGCATGGGTCCAAACCAGACAGGGTCCCAGCACTGAGAGAGAGAAAGTGGACGACTGCCTCTATCATCCCTAACCCAGAAACTATCTCCAATTGATAAAAACTCACAAAGGAAAAACTAGTTTTTTTCCCAAGGGAGTCTCACTGCATCTACTAACCCAGTAGGCCCCATGTGCAGCAGTAGATGGTCAACACACAAACTCAGTGACATCTTTAGAGGTCTCTGCTTAATAATAATGTTTGTCAGAACTTTTAAAAAACCTTTTCTGTGTCTTTTTTTGAAATGATCTAGCAGTTAAGAGCACTTGTTGCTCCTGCAGAGGATCCAGGTTTGGCTCACAACAATCCATAACTCCAGTGCCAGGGAATCCAATGCCTTCTGACCTCCAGGTGGTGCAGATATACACACACTCACACATATAACATAAAATAATCCTTAAAAATGTAAAACTGTTATATTCTATAAGCATTGACATTTTCATTCATAATTAAGTTAGAAACATACTACCAAACCCCTAGTACCTTTATCCAACTACTATTGATACGCCAGAGCAATTAACTAGGGTTAAAATCCAGAAACTGAAGAGAAAAAAACTTTTGGGGATTAGGAAAGGCCAATGGAGTAAAACCCAACTCTGAGTTGGTGATAGGGAAGCCCACTGTATAGCAAGGTCAATGGACACTGACTCAAACTGTCATTCACCTTTTTGTTTTGATTTTTTTGAAATGGTGCCTATAAGTAGTAGCCCAGGTTGGCCCCCAGGTCATGATCTCTCACACTGCCAAATACTCCCACCATGCACAGCTATCAGATAAAGTCCCTATTTCCATGGCACTTGGGGTGCTTAGCAATGGAACATACCTGCAAGCTTTCTCCATGCACAAACACCTGGGCCACGGCTTCGCTTCGCAGGTAGATATTTTCAATCTTTTCTGGTGCTATGTACTCTCCCTGGGCTAGTTTAAATATGTGCTTTTTCCTGTCGATAATCTTCAAGGTGCCATTCTGTGTATCAGAGAGGGAGGGATGGTGGGTGAGTTAAGGCTGGTTCCCCAACATCAGTCACAGTACAGGCTTGAGACTGCCTAGAACCATTTAGCCATGTGGAGAGAAATCCAAGAGCCCATGTGATCTCTGCTTCTCCACTTTGCATCAGACTGCTTCATTTAGCCTCCTGTTTGAAGTGGAGACACACATATCCTGCTCACCAAATGGGGTGTGTTCCCTGACAGCCAGGATATAACCTTACTTCCCACAGCACTCTGCAGACAAAGGCCACTGCCATGCTTTAGAGGAAGGCAGATGCTCCAGTACTTTGGGACGAATGGTCCCAGCACATACAAACTAACCAGCACCCAAATTCAAGTACACACTTGATGTAACCCCTCCCCTTTTTTTGATTTTGGATGTCAAAATGGGAGGCAGCAATCAACTGACTTTAGGCAGCAAAAAGGCATTGTGCTGCAGTGAAAAATCAAGATTTTAATAAAGTATTCTACATATAAGCCCACTAGCACAGACACTGAGAGAAACAATAAATGGGACCTCCTGAAACTGAGAAGCTTCTCAGCAAAGGACACAGTCAACAAGACAAAACAACAGCCTACAGAATGGGAAAAGATCTTCACCAAACTCACATCAGACAGAGGCCTGATCTCCAAAATTTACAGAGAACTCAAAAAAACTGGTCATCAAAAGAACAAATAATCCAATAAAAATGCTCAACATCCTTAGTCATCAGAGAAATGCAAATCAAAACAACTCTGAGATTTTACCTCACACCTCTAAGAATGGCAAAGATCAAAAACACTGATGACAATTTATGCTGGAGAGGTTGTAGGGTAAAGGGAACACTCATGCATTGCTGCTGGGAATGCAAGATGGTACAATCCCTTTGGTACCATTTCTCAGAAATTAGGAAACAACCTTCCTCAAGACCCAGTAATATCATTTTTGAGTATATATCCAAAGGATGCTCAATCGTGCCACAAGGACATGTGCTCAACTATGTTCAAAGCAGCATTGTTTGTCATTGTCAGAATCTGGAAACAACCTAAATGTCCCTTGATCAAAGAACAGATAAGGAAAATGTGATATATTTACACAATGGAGTACTACACAGCAGAAAAAATGACATCTTGAATTTTGCAGGCAAATGGATGGAGCTAGAAAACATCATATTGAGTGAGGTAACCCAGACCCACAGAGACAATCATATGTACTCACTCACAAGTTGTTTTTAAACATAAAGCAAAGAAACCAGCCTACAATTCAACTCACAATCCCAGAGAACCTAACCAACAATGAGAGCACTAAAAGAGACATACATAGATCTAATCTACATGGGAAGTAGAAAAAGACAAGAGCTCCTGAGTAAATTGGGGGCATGGGGACTATGGGAGAGGGTTGAAAGGGAGGAGAGAGCAGAGAAAAATGTAGAGCTCAATAAAATCAATAAAAAATTAGTAAGTCTGTTTCCTGCAGGATACAAAGGATCTATATATAGTACATCATTCAGCAAGTAGAGGGGCGGGGTGCAAAAGCCACAGGCTGTGCAGCAGGCGTGCGAGCAGGACACACACACACACACACACACACACACACACACACACACACGGATGGGGGTAAGGGTGAGGGATGGACACATTCCTCCCTGCTGTGAGACAAAACTGTCTGCAAAGAGAAGTGACAACTCAACCTACTGGTAGCCATTTCCCAATGTCTCCCGTGTGTAACCAGCCATCTTTATCCAGGGCTTCTGCTGTTCTTGCTGGGTCCTTCAAGTAGCCTTTGAACACATTTGCCCCTTTCACACACACCTAAGAAAACAGAGTCTATTAACATTTACTACGGATTCTCCCAAGAATTCACGAATGTGTGTATTCCACCCTTTATCCGGAAGTCTTGTTCTAGAGGGAATTAACAAAGTCCCACAGGACCTTGGGGCCATTTCCAGTGTCCCCACTTCCTTTACTACGAGCCTCAGGATAGTCAAGCCACAGGGGAACGCAAGTCTCAGACGGAATGACATCACTTGGGTAATTAGGCTTCCCAAGCAGCTTAGGCAGGGCCATTAGCAGACTGGGAACAAACCCCACTGGAGCTTTGTGTCATGCTCTGGGACCCAAAGCCCTAACTGTCCTGCAGAAGGAAGGACGAAAGCGTCCTGCCTCCAACCCCGAGGGGATCAAACAGAAATGCCCTTTGAATAGACCTGCTTGACTCCAGGATCCCAACAGACTGCAGCTTAACAGCTGTGCTGAGCGCCTTCTGAACGGGGCTCCTAACAGCAGCTGTCCCAGGATGCTGCTCCTCAGTGACAGGCAGGCCTTCACTCACCTCACCCTCGCCCTTGGCAGCCATGTAATTCATTTCTTCCACATCGACAAGCTTTATGTAATTGCAAGGCATGGGGGAACCGACATGGCCTGCATATGAAACGGAAGAATCATTTCAAAGTGCACTAGAACGGCCTCAGGTCAAAGCATTTTTACAACCACAATATATCTCCTCATGGTGACAGCTGCTATACATGCCTGGGGTTTTGCAATTATAGCCTGGTGAAATCATTTAAGAGGGCTTCTTTCTCGAAGAGAGGTGAGAATACCCAGAGGTCTATTCAGGACCTTTTCCATTTCTGAGGTTCTGAATACATCTCCAACATTGAAACTCTAGCCACTGATTTGAAGGTGGGTCCAGATACTTGCAGGCATGCCTTCTAAATAAAACTGTTACTTCAATTCCATGATCTGATTGCACTGACTCCACCCACCCACATACAATTTTTTTGTTGTTGCCCCAATACCTTATATAGCTCAAGATGGCCTTGGTTTTCTGATCCTCTTGCCTCTACCTTACCAGTACTGGTACAGGCATGCCACACCCAATCTCAAACCTCTCTCTGAGAACACAGGTAGCTCTGTACACCCTGGTGATTCTCTTGACACATCCCTTGGTTCTGAGTGACACAGCCAGTTTTTAGAGGAGCATGTTTTTACAAGTCTTTACATGTCTATTAAGACATTTCCATAGTAGATTCAACTCTCTTGTCTAAGAGGATTAGGGATAGGCTGTATGCCGCTTAGATTTTTGTCACTTGACACAAACTAGGTCACCTGGAAAGAAGAACCTCAATAGAGAGGATGCATCCATAACATTGGCCTGTAGGGGCATTTTCTTGATTAATGATTGATGTGGGGAGGTGCACTGTGGGCAGTGCCTCTCCCTGGGCAGGTAGTCCTGGATCATGTAAGAAAGCAGGCTGAACAAGCCATGGACATCAAGCCAGCAGTGTTCCTCCATGGCCTCTGCTTTGGTTCCTGTCTTGTCTCCTGACTCAAGAGTAGTAAGATGAAATAAACCCTTTCATTCTCAACTTGCTTTTGATCCTGGAGATTTGTCATGGCAACAGAAAGAAAACTAGGAAGGGCATCTTTTCCCAAGACAAAAATACAATATTACAGATACATTTTAAGAGTCTCACAGCTAATACTGCCTAAGTTTTAATAATCTAATATAGAGATTGTTGTTCTAAATTCTCTGGCTGTTGAGGAATATGGTGTTAAAAACTAACGTTATAAAGACACTTTCAGAGTGTCACTTCAGCATTGATTCCTGTAGAATTACATTCTGAGATAGCACTAGACACTGGGGTCTATGTTGCTAGATGGTTACTAGATTTATAATACACAAAATAAGCCAGGGAAGCTCATTCATTGCTGTGCAAAATACCCTACATCCTCTACACGATATTCTCTCTGCGTACATGCTATTTAAACAACATCTATAACTTAGCTCCCCATGGTGTCCCTGGGATAACACTCACACAGTGTCCACCATACACCCTGCCTATACCATATCCATTGCAGAGGCTCTTCAAGTATTCTCCTCCGTTTGCTTTGAGACAAAGAGTTTGTGTGCATTTCTATCGGCAGTTCCAACAGCCGGCACAGCACATACTATAACTGTAATATCTACTTACAGGTTGAAACTACCAGCAAATGATGAGACCTGGTTCAATCACTGGCAAGTCTGTGGAAGAGGCATTTCCTTTCAAATGTCCCTGCTAGGATGCATCACAGCCTAGTCACACATTTTCTATCCAGCTCACAGAACCGCAGGACTATTTCCTGAGGCCTAATTCCTTGAGACATATTATGCATTGCTGTGCAAGGAGGCTAATGAACCAATCAATGATGAGCTCATTTCTAAACATCCCAACGTCGAACTCCAATGAGGAGACTTGGGAAATGGCTCTCCTGCCAACCATACCTGCTGTCCAGTCCCCAGGCAAGCTCAGGCAGCAACCAGCGGTGCACTCAGTCTGTCCGTAGCCTTCGTAGAACTTGGTCAGCAAGAAGGAAGACACTGTTAGTGTGAGACAGCTGTGTCTTTGCAGGAAGGAAGTTTTATTAACTCCTGAGGAATCCCGGCCTCTGCAACCTTCTAACTTTCAGTTCCTCAGGAGCATAAAACGCACCCAAACATGTCTAACACCAGCGGTAGTCCATGTGGCCTTCCTACTCAACTTCCTGCAGACAGGTAAGGGGAGTCTCCATAGGATGGGTCAGTACCCACCTGGTAGTACTCCTGTTCTGCTAAGTCAGGATATTACACATGTCCTGTCAGCACGAGCCCTGGACTCTTCTACAATAGCTTCTCTGCGTGGTGTGTATGTAGGCTTATCACTGATGACCCATCCCATCCCTGCAGCCATACTCTAGATAAAATTACACAGACATCTTGGCTAGGGCTAAACAGTACAGATTTATTCCCCTAGGAAATCTGGCACTAACCTAACTCCAAACAAAACAAGGCTTACAAATGAGGAGCTGGAGGCCTGGGAAGGTTGAACACATGAGGTCAAGGAGGAGTGAGCTCAACTGATCTAATGTACAGCATGGTGAGTGAGCCCAGGGGCAACTGCATGGAAAATGGAGTAAAAGACAATGGCTGTCTACTGAATGTCTGAGCTGTTTCTAAGTGTCTCTCCGCACAACGTATGTAAAGTGACACAGTAACTGAGCCACTGCTCAATGCACTCGCTCATCATGCTGCACAATGACAGCATACATATATTCTTGTCAATCCAAACATGGGCCCACAGCATTACACAGCCTGGGATGCTGGGGTGGTGTGATGAACCTCACCTGACAGCCGAGAGCTGTCCTCAGGAACGTCAGCACCGTGGCGGACACTGGAGCAGCTCCCGTGACCATCAGCCGGACTTTCCCACCCAGGCTTGACTTGCAAGACAGAGAGAAGCCAGGGTTACCTATGCAGAAGTCGGAGCTCCTCTGTCAGACACTTGCTGGGCCCCGTGGCGCAGCTGACCAGCTGTCCTGCAACTGCATTGATAGGACTCTAACTTGGAACAGAGCTCCAGGTGTCCACAGCAGGACCCAAGATTGAACTCATTCCTCCCAAAGCTGCCCGCATCCCCTGACAGACTTGGCACTAAGCCAGCATTCTGCTGCTACATGTCTTAGGGACCAGATTACGGCAACTATCATATTTTCGGCATTTGGGACAGCTCCTGATATTACATTCTTATTCTCAGGCTTAAATCGTCACCTCAGGAGTGGGATATTTGTACCAGAGAAGCTAAAGGAAGACGAAAACACCCAGAATCCTTCCACCTAGAACAGCTGTAGCACTGTTCAGATGTAGACAGAGAACAGGTTCCACCTAATAGTCCTGTCTCTAACTTTCAGACAGGTGCCAAAAAGAACAGACATGTGTTGTTCTTTCTTGGCTTCCTATTTACCCCAATCCAAACGTGTGTGTGTGTGTGTGTGTGTGTGTCTCAAGGCTGTGATGAGCATGCTAGCAAGCATTCCACCACTGAGCTGTGTTTCTACTTCTCTTTTTACCTTGAACTTTGCAAGAATGTTTCACTAACTTGCCCAGGCTAGCCCTGAATTTATCTTCCCACCTAAGCCTCCTGAGTAGCTGAAGTTACAGACCTGTCCCATTCAGCACTCTCTCTCTCATGCATGCACGCACACACGCGCACTCACGTGACTTTAAACGAGACATCCATGAGGAGAGCCTATCTGCTACCTGTATCTTGTGAAAGATGAGCTTATCCCATAGGCTATTGTTTCTGATGATGCCGCTGCGCAGCTCGGCTTCTTTCCTTTTGGAGGCAAAGTCCAAGAGCCATCGCTTCACTGTGGTGTTTGCTTGTCCAAAGATCTAGTGAGGCAAGAGGGAAGGTTTGCACAGCTTCCAAGACAGCCAAAACCAAAAGGGCAGACAACAGTGTGCTGCAGACGGCACACAGGAGTCATGGAGTTGCTGGAGGGCAGACATGGCTTTGGACAACTACTGATCAGCCCCTCTAGCTGTGAAGTATAAATCTGCCCCATTGCCCAACTCTACAAGAAATGAAGACACCCACAGAAAGCTACACACAAGTGTTATGTTTACAGCAGGGTTACTTGTAGTAGTCAAAAGCTGAAACCACCCAAACGACTGTCGTTAAAGAATGGCTAAATAAACTGTGTCTGGCCATACAGCGGAATGGTAACTGGCTATAAAGCGTGATAAAACACTGAAATGTACACTTTGAAGGTGTGGTATTGGTTGCTCGGGAACCTAGCAGGTAGAGGGTGGGTGGTAATGAAGGGCAGATCAAGGGTTCTTTTCCGGGGTGTGGTTAGGAAACTCTGGAAGCACTCAAAGGTTTGAAAGGCGTCGATGCTCCCCACTGTAGCACCCACAGGGACATCCTCATGGACCGCTGAACGTTCCACCTTCACTGCTGGGACTGAACTGGAGCCTCACACATGCACTTCACTGTGAGTTCTATCCCCAGGTCCCCAGACTGCACAACTCAAGAGGATAAATTGCATACTATGTGAATTATATCTCAATGCATTGTTTCAAAGGTTTCTTTTTTTTTTTTTTTGGGAAAGAATGGATTTTAAAACTAACATGGTTTTTTAGAGATGGCGAGAAAAGGAAAAGGGAAAAGTATTCATAGAGCCCACTAGAAACTCAGATTAAGACTGGCCATGCCATGTGCTGATCTTGCCCAGCTGAGCAGCCTATGCTAAGATAGTAGATGTCACATCTTCTCAATTGGTACCATGGACTGGACACTTCTCTCAGTGAGGTAAAGGGACACTTGATGCATGCAAGGGTTGGTGGACCAATTAATAAAACCATCTCATAGTTATTTGTGTGTGAGTCACTCATCACTTTGATGAAACAGGGAGAAGGTACAATAGTCTGCTTCACAGATGCCAAGTGAAGCTCAAAGAGCATGTGAAAACAAACCAAGGTGCAGCTTAGGGCTCAGCATCTGCAGAGCGTGCTGTGTGTTCCCTTAACAGATCTGTGCAGGAACTGAGTTCCACTCCTGCAGAGGTGTGACTGAAGCTCTATGAGAGTAAAGGGACTGTTGATGGCTGTAGACGGGTACACAGCTGAACCTAGTCAGACTGGCACCGGGCCTCACAGTCGCACCTTCTGTCCTCCACACTTCATTGTCTGGACTCACTCTGTCAAACATCCGGTTCAGCAGTCTTGGGACCACAGGGAAGATGGTGGGCTGAAGCACCTTGAGGTCCTCCATCAGGAGCCTGATATCTCCTTGAAAAAATCCTATCTTAGCTCCATGACACAGCATTACACACTGCGAGTGAAAACAGACAACAGGCGTCAGCGTTACAAGGAGGGCTCCCCTGTGCTCAGACTCACAGCAAATGAGCCCACAGCACTAGTCTTTCAAACCAGCTTTCAGAAACCACAGAACTCCCTAAATATGGTGGTTTCTTTAAAAATGTGTCAGCATTTACTTGCCATCATACAAACATGGAAATTGAGTATTTTCACCATCCCAATGAAACAGGAGTTAGTATGAAACTGGGGGTGGGGAGCTCTTCCTACTGGTAATGAGACGGGTTATCTGGGGCTAACAAGCTACATCTGTTGGATGAATTATGTTATTTTTATATTCCCCAAATATTTTTAACCTTCTAGGAACTTGAAAGCTTATTTATTCTTTTTTTTTAATATTTATTTATTATGTATACAATATTCTGTCTGTGTGTATGTCTGCAGGCCAGAAGAGGGGACCAGACCTCATTATAGATGGTTGTGAGCCACCATGTGGTTACCGGGAATTGAACTCAGGACCTTTGGAAGAGTAGGCAATGCTCTTAACCACTGAGCCATCTCTCCAGCCCCAATAAAAACCTCCAGACCAGACTTATTAAAATCTTATTTCCTTTTTTGAATCAAGTAAAGTTTTCTGAAAAGACACTGAGTTAGCTTGCGTCAGGATTCCAAGTGACTGGCCACAAGATTATCCCACATGATGCTTTATCTCCTGCAAACTGTACTGGCTGCCCAGACCGACTAGACAAGTCGTCTGTCTATCTTAGGTTCAGAGTAAAAAAGATTCGCTGAGTGCTGGCAGCACCTGTTGTAGTGGTCTGTGCATTCTGTGAGCCTAGCACTGGGGAGTGGGGAGATCTCTGGGACCTGGGACTCACTAATTAGGCGCCAGAGCTTTTTCACGTGGGTGCTGGGAACTACCTCACATCTTCATGCTTGCAGGACAATCATTTTACTTTGGTCAGCTTTCAAACAAGGTGCACAGTTGTGTGCACACAGGAACTCAGGCAAGTCAGTTAGACACCATCCTTTCCCCCAGGGCATATCGAATGTCAGCGAAAAGATTTAGCCAGTTTGTACATGAGTGAGAAGCACAAACAAACAGGGAGGCATCTTCTACAACAGGAGCCTCTGAGATACCAGATTCAAGGGATTAAAACATTTCCTTTGGAGATGGGAACTATTACGGAGACCCACAGCTGGTAATGTGCAGAATATGAGTGACCCTGGAACACTCAATCCTAATAGGGGTGTCTCCATCAAGCCCTCCCCTCAGCTCTGGGAACTCCATGGAAGAGGAGATGGAAAAACTCTAAGAGCCAATGGGGACCAGGCCTTCTAGACACATAAGACTGATGCACACACGAACTCATAGCGACTGTGGCAGTGTGCCCAGGGCCTGCACAGGTCAGGCCAGGTGGGGTTCCATCACGGATGGGAACAGGGCAAAAGCTCCCATCCATAACCCAGCAGCTATCTCAAATTGAACACCACACCAAAGGAAAAATGAGTTTTTCCCGTGGAGCTTCACTGGATATAAGAATCATATAAAACAGAGGCCCCAGGCCCAACAAAACCAAAGGGATTTTTTAGAGATGTTTTGTCTCATATTGCTTTGGGATTTTTTTTTTTAAAAACTTTGTCCTTTGCTTATCTATTATGTGTGTGCATTTATGGGTTTTGTCTGCCTTGTGTATGTGTACCTGTGTATGTGTTTCTGGCACTTTTTTTTTCCTCCTCTGTGTGTGTATCTGTTTGCTTTGTTTTACTTTGATTTGCCTTTTTTTTTTCATTTTTAAACTGGCCTGTTGGTTTTCTAAAGAGAGAGAAAGAAGGCATGGAGTTGGATGGGTGGGGAGGTAGGGAGGATCTGGGAGGAGATGAGGAAGGGGAAATAGTTCATACAGATCAGTATGGAAAAAAAAGTTATTTTCAATTAAAAGAAAAAAAAACCCTTCCTTTAATAATAGTTCATCTGCAACTGTGTCCTATGGGCAGTCTTTAAATGTTCAAACTCTTAAGTTTAAACTGCAGAATTAAAGTTTAAATACCCAGGTTGGACCTAGAATAAGGATTCATATTCTTTCTAACCATCTGCCATTGCAAATGGGATGGAGCGAAGAACCTCGAGTCCAGATGGCATGGTGCACCACACTTACCTGTAGCTGCTGCTCATACATGTGTGCCAGTGGTAAAAACGAAATCTGTGTGTCACTGGCATTCAAGGTCAGTGTGCTCTGCAAGACACAACAACTTAGCAGGGCACACACAGACAAACAGGGAGACACAATAGATGCCTACCTCTACAATATTCTCAAACATATGGGCAAGAGGCAAGAAAGATATCAGAGTATCATCTGGAGAAGTGATGAATGCACTCTGAAAGCAAAGACACCAGCGAGAAGAGAAGAGTTAAGACGTCCAGGATATCCCCACTTTCCTCCAGAGCAGGGCACACGGCCCCTCAACACTCAGCACAACCTATTTCTACTCGTCTTTATTTTTTTCTCACCAAAGAATCAAAAGTAACTTAAAAAACAGAACAGTATTATTGGGGATGGCGCTAGAGCCTTGCAGGTGCTGGGCAAATGCTCTAACATAGGACTACATCCCCGTCTCAAGGCAACAGCAGTGGACGTCACTCCTCATAACTAAGAATGTCCACTTCAGCACTATTTTCCCCAGTGTTGAGGGACTGTGTGCTTTACTCCTTTCAGTTACAACACCCCTCTACCAGGAAGTTCCCACTGCCCCTCAGGCAACGTTAAGATCCACTGTCTGACAAGACAGCACTGTTACATTGCAAAGGGAAAGGGGTAAAGGTTTCCCAGGTCTTCTTATTTCCAGAGTAAATGGTTCTACTGGATGCACTGAATCAATATTTTTACCTTAAAGCCTCCCTTCAGATCAGGAAAATATTCAACAGTGGTTAATGCAACCTCAAATCTGACTTGAGGAGATTTGCAGTCCTATAAAATCCTGACCAAGGTGAGCCTACAGGCAGATTAAGTGTGGATACCTAGTGTTCCTCAGGGTGGGCCTTCTGAGGGATGAGGCAGCAAGGGTTTGCACATAAGTGCATGTTATTAGCACCAAGAAAGCTTGCCAACACAGCTACAGTAATGTCAATCAAAAATGAAGTGTGTGTGTGTGTGTGCATGAGTGTGTGCGTGCATGTGTACACACGCACGCATGCATGTGTGCATGAGTATGCAATCTGCACTACTTTCTAGGCCATATACTCTTATCCCCAAAGCGGGATTGGTCTTAGTAACAACGTAACCTTAAGTGGGGTCACTGCCTATGGAATGGGTGGGTTATAATTTAGGTTTGATCTAAAAAAGTTAGAAATGCATCTCAATTAGTATTTCTTACTGTGAAATTGTTATATAATGAGAGATCATATCTAGTAATATCCATATATGTGTGTGTGTTTACATGAATGTGTGTGTGAGAGATGTGGATTGAACCCAAGGCCTCAAGGATAGAAAGCTTGCTTTCTACTGCTGAGATACATTTCCAGCACTCATACTTTTAAATTTTCTGTTATACCACACAAAAAAGAAATCACACCAGAGTCATGGTTAGTTTTGGAAGTTGAGCTTCTTCTTCATGCTGTAACTATTTTCAGTGACGCTCTGACATCGCTGCAAGCGCACCTGAAGTTATCTCTGCAGGTCCCGGGAAATTCACATCTCATTCTGGTGGCACATGAAGTGCCGAGCTTTGTTTATATATCATACCCCACAAAAGGGGGGGGGGAATAAGAAAAGTGACAGTGTAATAAAATTAAGTCTGGAAGCACCCTCAAAAATCAGCTCTCAAGAGCCACCAAAGAAAGATCCACTCCCCTAAACCATGAGGTACAGACAGCCTTCTGCCATAAGAAGTAGGGGTACAGGATGCTCCCAGGAGCCTGTAGCAGCACACTGTTAAATGGGAAGAGAATGCCTTTGCAAAGATAAGCATGCATCCTATCTTTGGAGTTACGGGCTGAACTCTGCTCCCCTAAGCCCCGGGTATCGGGAATAGGGCCCTGGTGTGACTGGACCGGGAGTAGCCTGGTGTCTCCTCAGAAGAGACACTGGCGCACCCAGAAAGAGGAGGCCATCTGCGAGCCAGGGAGAAAAGCCCTCACCAGGAACCAAACTTGCTGGCAGCTGGGCCTGGATTTCAGCCTCCTAAACGGAGGGAAATAAACGTCTGTTGTTCACACCACATGGGCTGCAGTGCTTTGTTAATGGTAACCCATGAGGACTACGACCTGCGAACAGAAACCTCAAGAGGACAGGGCATTGGCTTGAGCTTAAAACTTTAATCTTTCTCATACAATGGGAGTCACACTGACCACAGGACAGAACGAGGATTTAAAACCTTCAGCTGCCTTTAACATTCACTGGTAACTTAAAGAATCTAGGTTCTTAACGTTGGAGTAAAGACATTAAAAGGTCTCTCTCCTTTGTCTTTTCCTAAAAGTACTTATAAAATGACATCCAAGCAGTCCCCACACGAAAGCCACCATGAGTTCCATATGGTGATCCATTCTAATGTCACAGGAAGGCTTACAGGATTAGGTCCATAGCAAGCCATCTGAGAAGAGGGACTTTGGGTCTTATGTACAATTCAGTACTTTTTCTCCTGGGGCCCAAACACAATCACTCAATGAAGAACCATGAAGACACTCGAGAGAATTACCTCTGTCGATTTCACAAAAGCTGAACAGTCGCTAATGATGTTCTGGTGAGTGATCATTGCTCCTTTGGGGTTGCCTGCAGAGCACACAGGAAGCAGAACAAGGTTAGATACTCCACCGAGAGCAGCAGAAACCCTCTCCCATTACGGGCTCAGACATTTCTGCTGTATACCCGCTGGGCAGCCAAGCACCGAGTAATAGTAAATTTCTGATCAACCTACGATCCCTTGAAGGAAACTTACTATCAGGAAGTTGCCTTAAACATTCTTCACTAAGGTCTTTATGTGAGTCAACAGGGCATGAGAACTGGGAATTTTATTCTAGGTAGAACGCGTTTGAGTTCACGTTCAGTTAGTGATAAATTAACTACATGGCATGCTCAGATTCTGAGACTGCCTCCCAGAGAAACATGACCTCACTCGGTCCGCTTCTGTCTCTTGCTTTCTTGCACCCATCTACAATTAATTAATACATTACCCAAAAGGAAGGCAGAGAGCACAGACTTCCAGATACTGCTGTGAAGTAAATACATCTCAAAATATACCTGTAGTTCCACTTGTGAAACAAATTATTGCAAGATCTTCTGGTAGTGGAGGCTGAAGAAAATGTTAAAAGAGATGGTATAATCAGAATAAAATGTACCCAGCCATAAGGTATCACCCCACATTTCTCACATGACTACAAAAGGCTGGAACCCAGAGAAACCCATGATGCTTACCTTGGGCTTCTTTCTGTTCACTCTTCCAAGGTCCTTAATTAGAGAAGAGAGAAAGAGAAAACCTCAGTATTAAGACTTTCTAACTATTCAGAGCAAAGTCAGGGCTATCGAGATGGCCCAGTGGTTAGGAACACTGGCTGTTCTTCCAGAGGACCTAGACTGGATTTCCAGCACCCACATGGAAAAAAACCATCTGTAATTCTAGTCCTGGGGGATCTGATGCCCTTTTCTGGACTCACATGCTTCACAGACATACATGCTGGCAAAACACCCATACACATAAAAAATAAAAGAGCAAAGTCCCACAGGTTACTGTCTTTACTGTAGATTTCACTCTCAGCTGGCTAATTAAATGAATGAGAGCAATGTTAATGAGCAAAAGTCATAGTAGCTATTGTTCTAGAAAGCCAGTTTCCAGTTATCTGTAATAAAACTACATAAATAGTCTTTGATTCCAAAGACAGCAAAGTCCTCTGCACTGTATTTCAGCCCCCCCTTCCTTTTCCTAGGATGGCATTTAGCAAAGCTTTGCTCCTGACCTTAGCAAAGACCTGCCGGTCCTCAGCACCCTCTCTCCTGACCGTCTGACGCCACCCGCAACAACCTCTGCTGAATTTAAATGCTAGTCGTGGTAGGGAGGTTCAGGTCTTCATGCTCCATACACAGGGGAAGGAGGATTTGTGCACTCTGAACTGAAACAGGCTGCAAGGAGGATGGGAGGCCACTTCTGGAATGGGCATTAAGTGGGATCTAAGCTCTGTCCCTAATCCCTAGATACAGTTGTTCCCAGTGCAGACTTCTGCTAATGGGTATGTGCTTCCGTTTACTGCATTAAAAGTAGCCTTTGTATTCAGTCACTGAAAAATAAAAAAGAACTTATATACTTTTCCTAGGAAAAGTAAGCAACTTGAGAATGCATGTGGAGTGTGCTGGCATCTACCACAACATGGAAATTGGATGGGCATGCTCAGGGCTCAGTGAGCTCCACCTAGCACACTTTTAATCGATTTAAATTACACACATCACAACCAAAGATTAAAAACAAGAACAATGATGTCTAATTAGAAGTCAACTAGGGCTGGGCACTGCAGCACACACTTATAATCTGAGGCAAGAAGACAGCTTGGCCCAGGAGTTCCAGACAAGCCACCAGCTTAACACAAAACAAGACGACAACAACAAAAGCCACCCCACAGTCAACAAGGAGCTAAAGCAGAGTACTTCTGCAAATGATTTTCCAAATAAGCTTTACTGACTTTATCTACTCATTGATGCAAACTTTTCTCCATTTTGCTGCTGCTGTTGTTGTTGTTGAGGTAGGAGCTTACTCGTAGGGCAGGCTGACCTCAAAATAGCTAGGGAGCTGAAGATGACTTTGAAATGATCCTTTTACTTCCTCTTCCCAAGCGCTGGAACTACAAGCACGCATCACCATGCCCAGCTCATCTGTTCAAAGTTCTTAAAGGACTTCTAGAACCTTCAGCTGATGTGGAGTGAGATAAAGCCATTGTCCAAGCAATTTGCTTTCAAATTAGGAAAGCCAACATGACCTCCATTGGTACATTATTTGGAGTGATAGCTTCGGAGACTTAAGTCTGTCTTGTTATTTCTTAGAAAAATTCAAACAATTACTTTTAAAAGTGGTCATTTTAGGTTAAAAATGAATAAAACTGAGTTCTAGTGAGTGACAAGCATATTGGAATACTTATGATGAAATCTGTTACCTAATAAAAAATATAGATGGGTTGGTGAATATAGGGCAAAGTAATGCTGAAGCAGATGTGTTAAACCTGTAACCATAGACTATTTAGGAGGAAGAAGGGGATATTGTATTACTCAACAGTGTGTATGTCTGAAATGTTCATATTAAAATACATAAGACGCAAACATTCCGAAATGCCTATACCCTACCTTGATTCTGCAAATATATGCGTTAATATATTAATGAAAATAACCGCACAACCAACCATAATGCAAACTTTAAATTCTTTTCTTCTCAGTTTTGTTTACAAATGTCTAAAATGCATAAATTTACATTAAGCAGGTAAGTGTGTGCGAAACAAGATTTTAATATAAACTCGGTACTACAATTGCCATTCATTCATCAAAGTCATGTTTAAATTTTAAAATTATCTCTTCATCATGTTGTGGTTACAAAAAAAAAAAAAACAAAGGAAAAGAACAACAGTGTGTGTGCCTCTCGGAGGAGAGAACAGAAAGGCAGGGGGGAACGGAGGTTTCAATAGCACGCATGGAGACTACAAATTACAAAAAACACACCAGTAGAAAGTCGGTTAAAAGCTAGCTAAACTCTAATTTAAAAAAGGAAGCCTAGGCAAAAATACATATGGAATCGTTAGTACACTGCATGCGAATATGTAAATGTGCACACAGTTGCATGTTGGTGTTGGAATAATGAGCTTCCCTCTGACTACTGGTTCCTTGAGAAAGGTCCCATGGACCCTGCTCTGTAGCCTCTAATTCTCTGTAGAAGGAAGAGGAGTAGACATTAAAAATCAAAACCTATTTATAACAGTTTCTCAAAAAGATTTATAACTTCAGCAACAGTGCAGCTTCCTCTTGGATGCACGTGGACAAGGGACCTCCTGCTAGCTTCCTTGCTTCCTAACCTAAGACAGACCAGTGTTGGGGTCAGATCACATGCACCCCACTGATACTCCTAGAATGTTTACCATTAACGTTGTACTTAAGCTGAAAATAAACCATACCAAATATAACAACAAAAAGATAAATAAATGAGCTGTGCCAGTCAGTTTCATGTCGACGGGACACAAACTAAAGTCATCTGAGAGGTGGGAGCCTCAATTAAGAAAATGCCTCCAGAAGATCAGGCTGCAGGCAAGCCTGTAGGCATTTCCTTAATCAGTGATTGAGGAAGAAAGGCCCAACCCATTGCAAGTGGGGCCATCTCTGGGCAGGTGGTCCTGGGTGCTATAAGAAAACAGACTGAGCAAGCCATGGGGGGCAAGTAAGTACACAGCACTCCTCCATGGCCTTGGTATCAGCTGCCATCTCCAGGTTCCTGCCCTGACTTCCTTCAGTGATGAGCAGTGATGTGGAAATGTAAACCAAATAAACCCTTTCCTCCCCAACTTCTTTTGGGTCATGGTGTTTCATCAGAGCAATAATAACCCTGATTAGGACAGAAACCAAGCAAAAAATCCATGTTAAGAAAGCTGGAGGAAGGGAATGGGGCATGCACACATACACACAGGGAGAAAGAGAGAGAGAGAGAGAGAGAGAGAGAGAGAGAGAGAGAGAGAGAGAGAGAGAGAGAGAGAGAGACCAATAGATGACAGAGGGACAGATAAATAATGAGACAATCTGTATCTGGCTTGACCAATCAGTAAGTAAAAGGCAGTCAAGACCAAAAAGAGTATACAAGATACAAGCTAGAAACTTCCACCCGTGCGCGGTTGAAGTTCCAGTGCCAGTGTTTACTGGCATAGCTCACTGGTGCCAAGGATAAATATGAGTACCACAGCCCCTTTTGTGATGGATTAATACTGGGCACTGGGCATGTTACTGTGCTGGTGAGTTTTGTCAACTTGACACAGCCAGGACCATCTGGGAGGACGGGACTTCAATTGAGAAGATGCCTCCATCAGATTGTCTATAGACAAGACTATGGGGACATTCTCTTGATTAATGAATGATATGAGAGGGCCCAGCTCCCTGCAGATGGCACCACCCCTGGGCAGGTCATATAAACAAACCAATTGAGCAAGCCATGGGGAACAAGCTAGTTGGCAGTTTTTACAAGGTTCTCTTGCCCTGATGTAAGTCAAATAAAACCTTTCATCCCCAAGTTGCTTACTTTTTTTTTATTTTCCAAGATAGGGTCTCTGTCTAACAGCCCTGGCTGTCCTGGAACTCACATTGTAGACCAGGCTGGCCTTGAACTCACAGAGATCCACCTGCCTCTGCCTCCCAAGTGCTGAGATTAAAGATGTGCACCACCACTGCCCAGCCTTGGCTATGGTTTTTAAGACAGCAACAGAAACTTAACTGGGACAAGCGATGAGTTCCTATGTTTATGATCCCAGCATTGGAGAGCCTAAGGCAAGAAAACGGCTACAAGTTCACGGCTAATCTGGGCTCCATAGTGAGTTGAGACCAGCCTCAGCTAGGAGTGAGACCATCTTAAAAACCTAAGCCAGCAGAACAGACAAGGAACTCTGGGCGTGCAAACCAAGCCTTTGATTAGTGGGAAGATGGGGATTTTGTCCTGTATCTGGGTACCACATCCAACCCTTCAGAGAAGTGGGCCATGTGGAAGGACTCACCTCCAGGGCCTTCAGGCTGATGATTTCCACCCCACACTTTTTGCCTCGTTCCACTAGATCACTGCCGAAGGAGTCCATAATGACAATGGTTTTAAGGCAAGGAGTTAGCTTATTTTCTACACCTTCTAACAAGATTTTGGCCTTTTCTGGCTTGTCAGCAAAAATCACAGAGAGCTCAGCTGTAAATGAAGAGGTGATAAGAAATGAGCCCCAGGATGTCAAGAGCTTGATGATAATGCACGACACATAGATACTAAGCATGCTGGGGCAAGGCAGATTTAAATGTAACATTCCCCTCCAAGCAGATCTTGGAACGTAAAGTCACCAAAGCAAAACCCATAACCAAGACAATGGTCACCCCAAGATCAAAGGCATACCTTTGTTCACTATGTAGGTGATGGCTTCGGCTCCAAGGGTATCATAGAGGGGAACAATCACCATCGAATAAGTAAAGCATCCCTGCTCGATGATCACCCACTAAACACAGTCACGGAAAGAAAACACGATGTCTTACCAGAATCATTGCAAAGGGCGGTATTTCAAAAGTCAAATCAGAAGCATCGACTGTAGCAAAACTAACATCTGTCTGTCTACCCCTGTGCATCAGTTACTCAAAACAAACACTTGTTCCTCCTTTTTAGTTTCTCTAGTCTTGCAATCTTCTTAAGTTTTTAAGTTAGCCTATAAAATCTGCCCCTTCTTAAAATCAAACTGCAATCTGCCTAAAGAAGAGAGGCAAGTGTGTGAGGTCAGGCCTAGTAAAAGACAAGACTGGCTCAGAGAGCAGTGACTTGCTGCAGCTTCTAGATGGCTGCAGACACCTTGGCAGGAAGAAAACCTAGTGTATCTGTTGTGACAAAGTCACAATTTAGAGCATGGTGGGGACCAGGGGAGAGAACAGCAAGAGACCTGTAGTATCCAAGGCTGGGAGACCAGTGAGCAAGCAGGCTGGATAGAAGCCTCGTGGTAGGGGCGAACTGGAGTGAGCCTGAGTCACAGGGTCTGGCTCTACTCCATCGCACAAATCTACTAAAGTATTTTGGACAGCACAATGGGCGTGGGGTTTGAGGAACATCAATCTCACAGCAGTGTGTAGTGTGGCCTGGGAGCCAGAGAGGAAGAACACTGTCTTGAGAATAATCCTCCCTAGTAAAGTGACCAGGGAAAGTGGTGAGCCAATAACTGTTTCCCTTGCCACTAGCCTCGGCCGCACGGCAACTCATGAACTCCCAGACACGTGGCCCAGCCCCTCCTCTTTCTCATTCACAACTTTTCAAGACACCCCTTTATCCCAGATGCACTTTTCGAAGGACACCATAGGATGCTATCACCGCAATGAAAAACATACAGCTGCTGTGGGCAAGGAGCCACTGGGTCACATGCATGTGGCGTGGATCTGGGACTGTTTCTGTGTTTTTAGAATTTCCTCCAAGATGCCACTCAGGGACTCTGTCCAGAAAGCACTTCCTGGCCGACCTCCCATGATCCTTCCCTGCGTCCACACTTAGATTTGAGAGAAAGCATCAGAAATCTATTCCTTGAGATAAGGGTTTTGTTGGTGGGTGATAAAAATTCTACTGAAGTAAGCTTTTTGGATATGTTTCTGAGATACGAAAGAAAACCAAATCATTCCATGAGACTAAGGACAGGCCAGCTGTGGACGATGCTATTTCTTGGCAGAAAATGGGATTCAATCTAAGAAGATATTTTAACTAATGAAAACAGGAACACAGGGAGAGCAGAACCAGGATGCCTTTCTGGACACAGCAGATATACAAATAAATTTGAGGCTTGAATTTTTCCAAGGCAGCTGTGGCTGACACACAGTGTTAGAACACAAGCAGTGCTCTAAGTGGGGCTTCCCACTTCAAGTCTCTTTATTTTTTTTAATGATTTATAAGTGGTGTGTGTGTGTGTGTGTGTGTGCGCGCGCGCGCGCGGATGCCTGTGAAGACCAGAGGAGTTGGATTCACCTGGAGTTGGACTTATAATGATTCTGAGCAACTTGATGTGGGTGCTGGGAATTGAACTCTGGTCCTCTGGAAGAGCAGTGTGTGCTGCAGCCACTCAAGTCACTTTTCTGAAGAACTAAGTGTGAGCCTCGTAGCCAAAGAACAGCAGTATGTCAGCACCAAAGCCAGCTCAGAATGGGTATTTCAAGGTATTTTAAGTTTGGAAATTCGACCAGAAGAAAAGTTAAGCCCTTTCAGGAAGAAAAGTTTGCTACTAACAAAAATGTATCCATAATTTCTACTCTATTAATAATTTATTAATGCGTTTTATCCTGTCACAGAGGTACTTGAAGGGAAGGGACTTCTGATTTGACATTTTTTTCCTAAGGATTTTGTTTGATGACCTGAATTAATAAAAATGTAAACATACAAACAAATTATGGGGAGGGGGCAAATGATTTTCTTTTTCTCTTGAAAGCTTAAGAAATTCTCAGTTTTTATACCTATAACTTTCTAAGGAAAAGCCACAAAGCCCTAGTCCCCAGCAGCTACAGACATGAAATCACAGAGAACCATGGAAGCCCCATATGGTAAAGGAATCGTGGTTACTACCTCAGGTCTATTTTGAGAAAAGATGCCAATGAACTGCTCTGGGGAGGCCTTGAACCCCTTCTGGATCAGCGCGGAGCCTATGCACTCAGCCAGCTCTTCAACCTGCAAGAAGGAGGCAAGCATTAGCCAAGAGTAGCATTCTCACACCAGGTGACAGGAGTGTGCTGGCTGCAAGCAGAGCTATTCAGAGAGGGGAGCTAGCCCTTTTCCAAAACTGTTTGCACAACACAAGGTTTTATTCACCCACACAGCATTAATGGGCCTGGTTACAGGACTCCTGCAAAGCAAATTATTCTGTTTGCAGAGCCCAGATGACTACAAATCAGGGCTTTCTATGTACGTACGTTTCTATTCTAGTGTTATAAAAAACGAGCATACAGAGACAGTTTCCTTTTCTTCGGGGGAGGTTGTTGCCGGTTTGTAGTGCTGAGGGGAACCTAGGGGCACACACACGCTAGGCAAGCCTTCTAAAATGACCTTGTCCCCAGTACTTGACTTCTCCAGCTGGTTTGGGCTAGCCTCAAGTTCAGAGTCCTCCAGCTGGGGGAAATCACAGGTAAGTATCAAGAGGCTTGGCTAGACTTTCCTTCATTTATACTTTGAAAAGTGACCAAACCCCTCAAAACCTGTCATTAGAAACAGCTTTTACAAAAGAAAAAAAAAAAGACTAAGCTTTTATTTGTTTGGTTTTTTTTGTTTTTCAAGACACGGTTTCTCAGTGTAGCCCTGGCTACACTGGAACTTGCTCTGTAGAAACAGACTGGCCTCAAACTTATAGAGATCCACCTGCCTCTGCCTCCCATGTGCTGGGATTAAAAGCACTGCTGGCTAAGGCTAAAGTTTTAATCTACAATCCCATTCTTGAGAACTTCTTTTTGGTCAATAATACAATCTTAGGAGGAGATTTTTAAAGGCCTTATATGCAAAGATACACATTTCAAAATTACCTAAAGTTGAATAAAGCCAGGGGGAAAATGAAACCCGCTGGGTGGTGAAGCAAATGGCAGCTGGGGTAGCTGACAAATGTTACAAGGATGAGAAAGGGACCGCGCCTAGGGCAGTGATGGCAATGATGGTGAGCTGCGGAGGTAGGGGAGAGACAACACCGAGAGACCAAGTAAAGCCAGCCACGAAACAGGATACTCATCCATGGCTACCCTCTCACCACGCCTACTCTACATTCACTTTTAAAAATTTTAACCTTAAAACATTAGGCCGGGTGGTAGTGATAATCCCAGCACTTGGGAGGCAGAGGCAGGCAGATCTCTACAAGTTCGAGGCCAGCCTGGTCTACAGAGCAAGTTCTAAGACAGCCAGGGATACTCAGAGAAACCCTGTCTCAAAACAAAACAAAAAGACCTTAAAACATGGAGTTCTTTATCCTCAAGATCACTCTGAAGGCATAGTATGTCTATAGGAAAACAGCCATGCCAACCTTGCCAGGAATCCCACCAGTTCTGGTTCACAACACTTTGCCAGTCCCACCTAAAGGACTCAGAGTGACGCTGGCCAGGTGACAGCAGGATGGCATAGTATCTTCTATTCTCCACCAGTTCACAAGTCTAAGTTGATTGTAAGGGACTGAAATTTGAGAAATGCCTGCAATTGCTCGCAGGACTCAATGGGACAATACACATACATTTATGTTTCTAGAAAGAAATATTTTGCTCTTAAAAAAAAAATCTCAAAAAGATTCTTACTTTCCTAAAAGTCAGGTTAGGTGAGTAAAAAGTAAAATGAGATAAAGATCTCTACAAAGCCATAGCTGGCTTCAGTGCGATTCAGCTTGTGCCTTTGCCAAGCCTCCGGCAACATCTTCAGAAACTCCGTGGACTTTCAGTGTGTCCTGAACACCAGTTCGCAACAGACGCCTTTCTTTTTCTGGCCAACAATGACAGAAATAATGCAGAGAGCATGAGGGTAATCTGTGGGGCCTGAGGGCTGCTGCTCGGTGCCCTGTGTCCAACACATAGTCTTGTTATAGGGACTCTGGAAGCAACCCCAGAGCTGGACTCTGCCTCAGTATGTATCCAAGCTGGCCAGGAACTCATAATGATCCTCCTGCTCCAACTTTACCAGCACTGGGAGCACAGATATGAGTCAGCACTGACTGATGAAAAAAAAAAAAAAACTGGATAGAAACTGGTTTGGGCTTTGGTAAAGTCAAATAGAAAGAGGGAAATCCCTCTGGTCACGTGACTCTCAGCTCTGTCCAGACAAGGTATTAAAAGCTGATCTCCTTTGTCTCTCTTGAGAGACAAATACTACCTAAGCAAAGCGTTGGGCATTCTTGTCCACCCTGTGAAGACAGAAGAGGACAAATCCAGGGCTTCAAGCCAAGAAGATCTGACAGGTGCTCCTCCCAGGCTGGGGTTTGTGGCTCCAGAGGACAACTCCCTCCATGTCCACACCCTCAGATAAGCCAACTACTAAACACAAAGAGGGAGAAAGGCAATTTGTGTTCATGAGCGGCAGAGGATTACCTGGCCCCAGAACAAGCAGCAGTGGAGCCCAGGGACAGAAAGCCATTTCCTGGACAGCTGTGTAGGAAAAAGGAAGGCAGCTAAGCTGTGCTCACAGCTGCGCCTGCCCATCCCGAGGCCAAACCGGAAAAGCAACAACAGCTTGATTCTGTGTAGCCATAATGAGAATAAAAAAATAAGGGGCGACGTCTTCCTGCTCTGTGACCCACTACTGACTCAGACAGTTTGTAAAGGTTAAGTCTGAGCATAGCCAGATCCTAGCTTAAGATTTATGCAGACAGGCAGGGGTCTCCTCTGAGCATCTGGGCTCGTCCCTATGGCTGCCAAGGGGTTAAATGTCACACCCTGGAGAGCTGGCCAAGGACAGTTTTGAGGATCACTGAACATGCCAACTTGCCCACAGCACACCTGACTCTGGTCTTGCTTTCGCCACTCACACTATGTGAGCACAGGCAAGATACACCTTTCCACGGGCTTGTTTTCCTCATCTATAAAATAGGGGGGACACTCCAAATTGGAGTTTCTAAGTTTCCTAGCATTCCTCAGGCAAAGACGAGTCATCCTACACCAGGGGTAGGGGTGACGGGAGCATTTGCTTCTGGAGATTTCTAAAATTATCTGAAAAGTTATACTTCCCAATAAATCCATATAGGTTGCCAATCAAGTGCTTCAATCTATCAGAGTTTCCCAGGGTTTTCTATGCTCTGTTCTTCCATAGATGCTCAGTGGAATTCCTTAAGGGCAGCATGGTGCCCACCCCAGCAATCCTGCACTAGTGTGCTGAACCAATCAACAGAGCCGTTCGTACAGTGGACCCCACAGGTTTGTGTGTTTAAACACTTGGCCCCTAGCTTGTGGCAGGTCTCTGGGAAGAGGCAGAACCTTTCGGACATGGGGCCTAGCTGACAGATGTAGGGTCACAGGGACTGGCCTTGGGTTTAGCTAGCCCTGCTGCAGAGATGTTAACAAGCTGTATAATCCACCTGCACAGCCAGGCACCACGCCTCCCTCACAAGAACTGAGCACCCCCATACCCGAGCTCAAATCGATCTCTTCTCCATTTGGTTGCTTACGTTGAGTATTTGATCACAGAGGTGAGGAGAGCTATCTGAGAGAGGGAACTCACCTGCTTGTAGGAAATCCATTCATAGGGCTGGTTTGGCTTTCTAGAACCTAAGCAAGGACCATTGTCTACAAAAAGAAAAAAACAAAGATGAAGCAAAAGATAGACGGCTTTGACCTTTAACTATTCCTGCATTTTATTGGCTTTTCTCTTTATTCCTCAAAATATCAGGTAGACTCTAGTCTTCAAAGTAGAAATAGTGAGTTCACATTAGAAATGCTCCCGCCCCGAGTCTGAGGTGATTTTTATGGTTTCATTTGCTCTGCTTCTTAAAAATAAGGGGGTTGGAGATAAACAGAGGAGAAAGGTAGATATTAATATGACCGACTCTTTTGTTGTTGTTGGGTTTGGGTTTTTGGAGACAAGGTCTCTCTACTACATGGCTCTGGCTGTCCTAGAACTCACTTTGTAGACCAGGCTGGCCTCGAGCTCACTGAGCTCTACCTGCCTCTGCCTGCCTCTGTGCTGGTGTTAAAGGTGTGTACTACCACATCTGGTTACAAAGATTTCCAAGAACATTTAGCCTGTGATTTCTTCCTTCAAGCCAGTGGCTGAGTGTAGATACACACTACTGTGGGTTTTCGGAAGAGGCGGCCACTCTGGTGAAGCTTCAAGCATTCCGATTCAGAATGAAACACTTCCCCAAAAGCCGTGTGTTGGAGGTTTAGGTCCCAGCTGACTGGCTTTTGAGAAGTGATGGAGTCCTAAGGGTTCTGACCTAATAACTGGTTAATCCCTCCATTTGCTTATAACATGATGGAAGAATTGAAGATATCCCTGAGGACAACATCCTGCCCTGGCTGCTTCCTGTACCCTGCCCCAGCCCTGCTAATTTCCCATCTCCCACCCCAGAGGGAAGAAGGGAAGGAAAGTGAAGATACCACAATGTCTAGGTTCACTAGTCCCAGTCTGAATCTGTAAAGGCGCTCTGATTTGGTGTGGGGACATGGGAGAACTGGCAAGGAAGACAAAGAATGGTTTCGCCAGGGGCTGTGACGCCAATGGATTCAAGTGTCAGTTAGCAGTCAAGAAAATGACATGAGCTGGGCTTGCTGAGCGTTCCCTAGTAACAGAGCTGACAAAACAGTCCTTCCTCCAGACTTGCTTCCGTTTACAGCACTGTAACCAAGGTTCAGGGGACAAGGGAGAGTCAGCAGCTCTGTTTCTCAGATGGGAGACCCCTCAGCTACAGGAACTGATGCCATTTTATTCCTCAAGAACTAAGATGGGCTGGGCGGTGGTGGCGCACGCCTTTAATCCCAGCACTCGGAAGGCAGAGGCAGGCAGATCTCTGTGAGTTTGAGACCAGCCTGGTCTACAAGAGCTAGTTCCAGGACAGGCTCCAAAGCCACAGAGGAACTCTGTCTTGAAAAACCAAAAAAAAAAAAAAAAAAAAAAAGAGCTAAGATGGGCAAATTGCAGCCAAGGGCCATAATGTACCAATGACTGTTTTGTAAGCAGTGTTAGTAGATCACAGCCTTATTAACTCATCCACCTACATCTGAAGCTGCAGAGATTATATGGCCCCAACCGCCTAAAGTACTTACTGTTTGGCTCTTTATGGGCACAGCACACTGATCTCAGCTCTAAAACTGTGGCTAAGCAGCAGCTTACCTGCAAACTTGAAAACCATCCATACCCAGGCCCTGCTGCTAAAATCTGATATAACTAGATGGCTTTAGTATATTTTAAAAAATGTCACCAGATGACACCAACACACAACTAGGTGCAACTTAAAAACATCAGGTTTAAGGGGGCTTAGCAGTTAAAAGCACTGGTTGCTCTTCCAGAGGACCCAGGTTCAATTCTCAGCCCCCAAAGTTCATCTCTTAACTCCAGTTCCAGGAGGTCTGATGCCTCCTTCTGGCTTCCGTGGGCACTTCATGTAAAGGGTACACAGGCAAAACAGACAACATAAAAATAATTCAAAAAATTAAATTAAAATTAGGTTTAAAAAGCTCTAGGCTAGCTTCTCCTACCGTTGAACGAGCTGACCACATACGCAAATGCTGGGCCTTGCTCCTCTATAATATTTTAATCCTGAGAGATCTTAAGAACACTAAAGTTTAGGATAAAATGTTTCTTGGAGGAAAAAAGGAAACATTGACATAAAAAGCAGCTGCCTTTAATCAATGCGTACTAAGAAAGCTTACATTTCCTTTTCCTGTGATTTATTGAGGATCACTCATTTTCCAATTAGACAAGAGACAACAGAACAAAAAGTTGTCTAAGTGTCAGAGGTACAGTGTAAGCAAGCCCCGTACTCCTAGGTACACCACAGCCTCTCTTTATAGAGGAAAGGCTGTTCATAACTTACAGCACATATATTTTCAGCTTGATGCTGGCCTGCTCTACCTCAGGGAGCTTTACTGTCATTGATAAACTCAGATCTTGATTCAAAAGGTTCATGCAGTCAATGATACACAAGGAAGTTTGCTTTCTCTTTACAATGGGCTAATGAGTCTTTTATAGGAATAGATGGCTGAACACAACGGGCTGAGTAATTAGACTACACCGGTGTCAAGCAATAAACAGCGGGTACTACTTGAGTGCATACTTGTCTTGTGGGGCACAGAGGAGCAATCTCCCCCGGTTCCTGGCTACCAGTGGCAAAAACCAGAAGCTAAAATATGAATTTTAAGATCAATTTCTATAGATGAATCATAGAAAAGCAAAAAATAATCCTTAAAAAGAGTGTTCCTTCACAGACAACATACTAATTGAGTACCTACTGTGGACAGGTCCTTCATGGACAATATACTAATTGAGTACCTACTGTGGACAGGTCCTTCATGGACAATATACTAATTGAGTACCTACTGTGGACAGGTCCTTCGTGGACAATATACTAATTGAGTACCTACTGTGGACAGGTCCTGTGTCAGTGCTGTGGGGAGAGCAAAACAGAAGGGCATGTTCTCAAGGAGCACAAGCTGGAGGGCAAAAGGTAGGGCATGCCAGGCGAATAACTGTGTACGGTGAGGGGTTATTGCCAAAGCAGATGTGAGATGCTGAGAGGAAAAGGGGGAGATGCCCCACTGAGACAGGAGTGGAAATGACACCAGGAAGATGTTATAGAAACAGTGAAATGCAACAGGGTGTTTGTTAAAGGTACTGACATGTCAAGAACACTAGAGGGTGGGGAGAGCAGACTTATGATCTAAAAAGGAAGTGTATGAAGACACATGGGAGGGACCAGCCGTGGTGTCACCTGAGAGCTGATTCAAGGTGGAGAGATGAGAGGCTGTAATGGAAGCAGGCATTTGGATAGCAGGGGTTCTCGATGGTGTTTCTGCTGGGGATAGCTTCCCTGGAAAGTTAGTAGTTCTCTCAAAATATGTATGTTAGTGGCCTAGTAAGCTCAAAAAAAATGATGGACCAGGGCCAATTAAACACTTAAAAAACAACTATAGGAAACATTGGAGCCCAATACATGTGATTCTCCATCAAATATAGGCCATATTTGGTGATGAAGGACATCTGGAGGGTCCTATGAGCGTTGAGATTGGCTCTAACAAGTTACAGGAGACAGAACATGGACAATGCTGGGTATATGGAAGACTGGCAGATGTGCCTTTTTGCAAGGAAGGCTGCCCATTCCTCATGAGAAACAACAGCAAAGTGTCAGTCACAACAATGCAGCTACGGGCTTACTTGACACCTGAAGACCCCTCTGGAAGCCGTCGTACAATGTTCTGACATCATCGTAGAGGTACACCAAGAGCTTGTCACTGTCGAGGAGCGCTGATCTTCGAGCACCATCAGTACCCTATTGGGAAGGACAGGGCAAGCAGGACGTTAACAAGAAGCCCACAGCATGTTGTCTTTACAGAGGTGCATGGTGCGGCCAAATGAAGCTAATCAACATGCCTATCTTTTCCGACGCTTGCTATTTATTTGCAGTACAAACATTTAAAATCTCCTGTCCTAGCGATTCTCAGGTAGATAATAAATACACTATAATGAATGGTGGCCATGATACGCAAAAAAAAGAGTCTTGAGTCTATTTTCCCT
Organism: Dicrostonyx torquatus; assembly: GCA_028555095.1. Lineage (NCBI taxonomy): Eukaryota > Metazoa > Chordata > Mammalia > Rodentia > Cricetidae > Dicrostonyx > Dicrostonyx torquatus. Next base: position 2,986,491 of record JAQHUG010000190.1, on the reverse strand, counting down.
ACTGTGCATCATCAATACATGCAATTACTATTCATCGGTTGGATGCAAATACAAAAATACAAACTGCTGTGCAGTGACTAGCAGCTGAATGAAGAGGTGCAGAATTTGTCGATGTGTTAATGTAAGCCAGCTGTTCCCTCGAAGATCCAAGGCTTTGGAGAAGCGAGTCTAAGACAACATGGCCATGAATGGAATCTTGGGGAAAGAAGATGGATTAAAAAAAAAAAAAAAAAGCTGCTCACAGATTTATAGGTACTTGCGCTGCCAGACAAAGCTGAAGAGAGGGAGAAGACACCAGGACAATGCCACCACCTCGCATACTCCAACTGTATCCACCCAAAGAACAGAGGATGATCCTATCAGCTTGGAAGGAAACGACAAATGGCTCAATTTTACTTCCACGAATCCCCTACATGAGGTTACAGGTACTGCTCTCCCTCATCACCAGCTGCAACACAGTCCGCGAGAACCTTCAGTTCCTCGAGCGGCACCTCAGCGATCAGCACTAAATGAGTGTGAGCAGACGCAAGTCTTTCCAGGTGTTTATGGGCAGCTTGGAAAGGTGGACACATCTGATGCTGAACACCTTCATCTAAGTTGTCTCTACCTGCTGGGGCCCTAATACAACCACCATGTACAAAGCCCTGATGGCGAACAGAATGCCAGTTTCTAGCTCTCCGAAGGGACAGGAGGAGCTACCGAGCTCTCTAGGAGAGAGCCACAGGAACCCCTCAGACATTCCCTCTACACTGGTAGGGAAGAGCTCAACTACTAGGCTAGCGCCTTCTTCCTAGTTCACATTTTAAAGGGGAGGCCTCTCCGATTTACAACACCCAGGAAAGCCTTGAGGGAAATGAGAACACGATGTGAAATGTCCAGTACCACAAGAAAGGATGTCCAAAAGCTGAAGAGATCACTTCTGGCTTGAGGTTTGGTGAAGGAAAACAGGAAACCACCCCAGCAAGCCAGGTCAAAGAGTAGCCAGAGCTGACGTACACAGGCACCCTGGCTGTCCCATGCTGTCCACAGCTGCCCCACACTGTCCTTACGACACAGTGCTCAGGATGGTGCCTCTCATGCCACTCACCTACTCATTGTGACACGGAACCATTCATGGCATTTCTCAATACAATGCCATCTCTTTAAAAGCGAAGATGATACCTGCATTCCACAGAGAAGCTCTCACGGCCCTAAGCGGAGCAGCTGAGACAGGCAAACAGGGAGCCTAAGGCTTCTGCTATGGTTTGAATCTCAAATGGCCCCTACAGCTTCATGTTTTGGATGCCTGTCCCCAAGCCAGTGGTGCTGTTTTGGAAGGCTGCTAATCCCTTAAAAGGTAGGGCCTATCTGGCAGAAGTAGGTCACCAGGTATAGGCCTTTGAAGGTGAGAGAGATCCTCCAGTTCCCTCCTACCCCCAGCTTCCTGCATCATGTCTGCCATGGCGTGTCCAGCCCCTGACACACAAATCAACTGCTATGAACTAAGCTTCTCCATCAGCCTTCTCTACCATGGGGGACTGACACCCTCTGAAACCATGAGACACGGTTCATGAGCTTCCTTCTGCCCCCCGATTCATGACACAAAACTCATACAGAAATGAACACCAGGAAAACGGTGCTGTGGCTTTGACTGAATCCGACCATGCAGTTCTTGAACTGTTGGAAGGATCTGCGGGAGCGATCTGCGAGACTCAGGAGACACTGCAGGAAAGCTTAACGAGCAACCACGGAGGGAGTCTGGAAGATGAAAATGCCTCGGGACTACCGACAGCAAAGACTGCTCGTGGATTTTCAAAGGGATGAGGGCTCCACTAGGAATTAGAAGAGAATTCATGTGTAGAACGTTTTGATAAAGAACTTGTCTATACTTTTCCCACATCCAGAAAAAAAAAATAAATGAAGCTGAACTAAACAGTAATAACTAGCCTATTTGGAGAAGAAAAATATAAAACTAACTTTAAGCTGTTGCAAGGTTATTGCTAGCTGCTTTTTAGTCAGCTTTTCTGTGAGAATTAAGAACAAAAGGATGTAAAGAAAGAGAGAGAAAAAAAGGTAGAGTTTGGCCAGAATGGAATCTTATTTAAAGTTGTAAACAAGGTAATTGTTAAAGAGATTGACCACTAAAGAAAAGCCAGGTAATGTGTACCAGGACAATAGGAAAGAGGCCCTGTGGACTTTTTTAAGAACTGGAGACTTCACTCACCAAAAATTCCTGTATTGTGGGTTTCATATATTTCAATATCAAATTATATATATATATA
>JAQHUG010000190.1:2948991-2984197 GCA_028555095.1 Dicrostonyx torquatus | reverse complement strand
TATATATGACATGAAGATATTTAGGGGAAGGCAGAGGGTATGAGAGAAGGTGGTTCAACTACATTTTATACTTATCCTTATCCTATCAATCCTAATCCTAGCTCTCATACCTTTCCTCCATACCTCTAACCAACGAGGACTAACATTCCGCCCAATCACACAAACAGTATACTGAATTCTAGTATCAGACCTTTTCATTCTCACATGAATTGGCAGCCAACCAGTAGAATACCCATTCATCATTATTGGACAAGTGGCCTCAATCGCCTACTTCGCCATCATCGTAATCCTCATACCAATCGCAGGCATAATTGAAAACAACATTCTAGACCTAGACTAAATGCCCTGATAGTATAACAATTACATTGGTCTTGTAAACCAAAAATGAAAAAATTAAATTTTCTTAGGGCATCAAGAAGGAAGGATGATTCCCCCACCATCAACACCCAAAGCTGATATTCTTTCTAAACTACTTCTTGTACATAATTTTATATAGTACTTTAATACATCTATGTATATCGTACATTAAATTATATTCCCCTAGCATATAAGCATGTATTAATTATCAATTATATTAGTCATTATATTCTTTATCAACATTAAACTATTACAGCATGTCTTTGATCTTCAATTATTTAATTAATGCTCTATATACATATCTGTGTTATCTTACTTACACCATTTCCGTCATAAACCTTTCTCGTCCAAACGACTATCCCCTTCCCCATTTGGTCCCTCAATCTACCATCCTCCGTGAAACTGGCAACCCGCTCACCTATGCCCCTCTTCTCGCTATGGGCCCATTAAACTTGGGGGTGGCTAATGTGAAACTTTATCAGACATCTGGTTCTTACTTCAGGGCCATATTAATGGTTCATCGTCCATACGTTCCCCTTAAATAAGACATCTCGATGGTACGGGTCTAATCAGCGCATGCCTAACATAACTGTGGTCTCAGGCAATTGGTATTTTTTTATTTTGGGGATGCTATGACTCACCATAGCCGTCAAGGCATGAAGGTCAGCTTATAGTCTAACTGGACTTATTATTCAAGTATCATTTATCCACATAAATTCATCTCTAACATATTAATCAATGGGTCCGGGACATTTTATATAAGTAGTACTAATTATGCAAATTCATATTCCACCTTCAAGGCTCCCCAGGGCTAACATTCCATATAATTTAATATACATACAGAACAAGCTTAGCCAAACCCCCCTTTCCCCCCACCTGTAATCGCCTATCCTTGTCAAACCCCAAAAGCAAGGGACTCGAAAACAGGTACTCTCATCCATTCTAGTAATACACGAAACATAACTTAAAAACCAGTATTAGCAAAATTTTAAAACAAAAAATTTAATACCAAAAATTAACCCAAAGACCCCAAAATTTTTAAGTGAACTTTTATACTTGCGTAAGATCCTATGAAACCACCTTCTCTCTCTCATTTTGAAGACGCGGGGATGGGGGAGGTATATCTCACAGGGCCCCACCCATACACTAAGAATTCAAGCAACTAAGGAATGCTAAGAGTGGAAAAAAGAGTCCTCCAATGAGTCCTACAACTGATTATCCAATACCAAGTGGTCAGTCCCAAAATCATATACATATAATTAACACTAAATCGTTTGAGCAGGTTGTATTTATATATTTAGAGGTGTGGGTGTGCATGTGTGTAACAATAACAACTAAAGAAAAGGGGGCCACAAGCCATAATTTTGAGATGTAAGGTGGAGATACAAAGGAGGCTGGAGGGAGAAAAGGGAAGAAGAAAACGATATAATTATATAATTATACAAAGGTAACGTATTTTTAAAAATATTTATTTATTTATTATGTATACAATATTCTGTCTGTGTGTGTCCCTGAAGGCCAGAAGAGGGCACCAGACCTCATTAGAGATGGTTGTGAGCCACCATGTGGTTGCTGGGAATTGAACTCAGGACCTTTGAAAGAGCAGGCTCTTAACCACTGAGCCATCTCTCCAGCCCCAAGGTAACATATTTTTAAAGCTATGATAATAAATAACATCACTTTGTGGGTACACAAATTTCCTTGTGACTAAAGGCAATTAAAATGATGGAGGATCCTTGGGAAAAAACAAATAATAGCCACTAAACTGTGAGAACAATAAAACAGTTTTCCTAGGGTGCTTGACTTGCACAGAGCCGCATAACAAAGTGTTTTCCCAGGTTCTCCCACTCCGGAACTCAGAGGCAACTGTGGCCATGGTGCAGGAGGGGCCCAGACCGGGGAATTGGAACTCAGAGGTGACTGTGACCACAGTGCATAAGGGCACAGCTACCGCTCAGGCTGAGAGTGGCGATGTGTGTTGTCCTTGTGGTACTAGCTGTGTGGGCGTGCAGAATGCTAGAAGTATGGAACATGGCCGCTTCCACCAAGAGTTTTAAGAAACTCTTGTGAACCAGGCAATGTATATAAGTGTCAGGTTTGCTGCGGGGGACCCCTGAGAGGTCAGTAGTTGAAGCTATGAAGGTGAAGACTAAGTTACAACACAATTCCAGGATGTTGGAGAAGACAACAACATGGGCTGTCTGCCAAGGAAAGCTTTAAGTACAGAACAGAGCCATCTCAGGACAGAAGCTGTGCGTGTCACTTGTGGCAAGGGGAGGTGCTTCTAAAATCCACTGAAGAGCACATCATGGCAACACGCGCCTCTCATACTGGACACAGGGCGACATGATTGAATACTTTCCCTGATGGCTCTGGGCCTTGATTTGGTCCCTGCCCCACTTGCTATGCCACCATTCCTCCCTTTCAGAATGGGGTGTTTGCTCTGTGTCATTGTATATTGCAAGTCTAGTTTTTGTACTTTTTAGGAGCTAGTAGTGAAAAGACTGCTTTGGGTCTCAGCAAAGATCCTCGACGTAGACTTTTGGTCAGTGACGGAACTGAGAAGGCTTGTGGGACTCTAGGCTGAACTAACTATATTTTATGCTATGAGATGATCATTAGCCTTCTGGGCCCGGGATAGAATGTTATGGTTTGAATCTGGAATGTTCTCCACTGGCTCAGGCTTTGACTATGTGTTCTCTAGCCAGTCACTCTCTTAAGAGAGGCTGTGGAACCTTTAAAAGGTGGGGTCTAGTAGACAGATGTGGGTGATGGGATAGGTGTTTCAAGGTGTATCTAGTTCCTGGTTTCTGGCTAGTCCTCTACTTCCTGTCTGTAAGAACACAAACACGAACTTCTTCAGCCCCCATGAATAGAGTGCTCTGCAATGCCTTGCCTGCTGAAACTGTGAAGCCATAATCACACAAGTGCTGTGCCCTTGAGTAACCAAAGACTCCAAGGAATATTGGCTAATCAAAACAAAACAAGGAAGTCAACAAGGACAGGCAAGAGTAGGTTTGGACCCTGAGGGGCACAGACTGAACAGGTGTCTTTGCTAGAAATAAACTCTGGGTCTCAAAGAAGGAGACCATCATTCCAAGTGGAGTATCTGGACAAGGTAGACTTTACTCTTGACCAAGAGGTTGCACTCAGAAGAGTGATCACACACACACACACACACACACACACAGGAAATGCACTTGGCAGGGGTGGGGGGTGGGGGAGGGGTCGGGATGGGGGTGTGGGGACCTGTGTCCTTTCCCCATTGGCAGGAGTCAGACCTCATAGTCTCATTTGATTACCCAGGCTGTCTTAAGGTCATAAAATTCCTGGAATGCAGCAGGAGGCCTTTTTGTAAACAAAATTTTATCAGTCGGGTGTGGCATGGAGGGGATTAAAAATTTCCATGAAAGTTTTTAAAAGGTGGGGAAGATAAAAAGTTTTATAGTATTTAATAGAAAAGACTCATACTTAATATTAATGCTTCTTAGAGACAACATCTACAAAACATAGACTGGGGGAGCAACCGACATATGTTGGGAAACAGAGTGATGCAGGCTGAACCCAAAACTCTGAGGGTGTGATCCAGCAATCAGGGTTTCAACAAGGCTCTCAGGAGAACCTAGTCCTGCCCTACAGAGAAGCAGGATCCCAGGGACAAGTCCCAAGCAGGGGAGTGGAGCCTATCAGGGCAGCACTATAGAAAGAAACCAACCAGGAGTACAGTGTGTAGGAAAGGCTGTGGGGTGGCCTAGAGAGAAAAGGATTTATGTGCGCTCGGTCTAGGGCAGTGGCCTGGGCAAGATGTAATCTGTCATTTAACAGAGGAAAGGGAAGAATTAAGGCATGGAGAATCACAGTTCCGAGTCCAGGGGAAGTTTGAAAAGCAGATGGGATTGAGCTAGATAGTGAGGACCACAACCCTCATGACAGGGCAACCCTCTTATCTACTTCCCAACTCTCCAAAAACTGCTCTAGAGGGTCACTGTATAACAACACTTTAGCTAAATCATTTTTTTAGTTAGGTTTAAGCTTTTGGTGACATCTTCAGGACTTGGGGAAAGATGGAAGCAAAATTATCAAACCAAACCTGAAGAAGTTCATTGCACTCCTAATAAAGCCATCTTCTTGACAACATAACCCAAGGACAAGGTGTTTATTATTAGCCTAATTATTAATTAAACTAATTAGCAAAGACTTGAAAATGAAGCAGTAAGGAGATGCCAAGGAAGGAAGAGACACTAACTCTAAGGGACAAGTAGAACTGGGCAAAAGGTCCAATTGTCCTTCAGTTGTAAGGGAAACCATGATTTGGAGAAGAGGGCAGTGAAATGGGGGAGGAGCACTAGACAATAAGAGCCATGCTTTGAAATTTGTTCTATGAACTATCACAGATTCCCCCTAAAAGGATCATTATCTGGGATGAGTAGGAGTGTTCCTATCCTTCCTGGATACAAATGCTACATGGAAGGGCTGGACATTCATCACCTGAGTTATAGACCTACAACAAGGAGGACTGCACCCTGCGGACTGGCAGCTGGAGCCAGAGTGCCCAGATGTGCCACAAAACAGAGCCTTAATTACTGGGTTATCCAAGTCCACAGATATATTTCTAGGAACAGTTGTTACTGAAATGGAAAATGTCTTAAGTGTGGCCCTCTAACATAACCTGCAGAAAGGAGGAGGGCTGTGCTCAAGAAATAGGCTCACATGGCAGAGCCTAATCAATCAAGACTAGAAAGCAGGGGAATTATGGGTCTGCTTCAATGTGGATATGGTTTTCCAAAAACCAAAGAAGATGAATCCACAAGCTAAGGCGTTTGCTACTAGTACATTCTACAGCATCTACAGGGTCCCTTTCGGGTCAGTTTTTCTAAACACCGAATTAGTAAATACAGCTGAGGTTGAATTAGGCTATATTACAAAGTAAAAACTCGAATTCCCCTTAGGACTGGTGAAAGGCAGGGAGAGTCTACATCTTAGGTGGAGTATTTGACAGGCAGCAACCCACGGTGGTGAGCTATTCTGGCCTACCTTCATATTTAAAGTATAGCAAATTATGTCCCTGAGGATTTCTTAGAGGGGTCCAACTTTACATTGAAGTCTCACGCATCTCTATCTATAAAATGCATATCTACAGGAACATAAATAAAAAAGCAACCCAGGAAGATAGGGAACCCAGCAGAAAGGAAGAAAAAGAAAAGAAAAGGAGGGGGCAAATACCTTCTCAGGAGACAACCTAAGACAACCTCCAGTTTTAATGCTCAACCCATCCTAAGGAGAAAGGCAGCAAACAAGCCCAGTCCTGGCGGTGGAGGGCCTGCGCAGCTGCTCCCTTCAGGAGTCCACTCCTCCCTGCACTACACCTGACATTTGCTACACGGTTGACATGCTGCTTCCCTGCTCAGCCCACCAACACACACTTCTCAGAAACAGGATGAAACTGCTTTTCAGCAACATTAGATCTTGACATAAAGGAGGTCTCTGAAGGGCCAGCCTGTGGGTGGTACCCCATACTCCAGTGACCTCTGACCGGTAATGGACAAAGTATCCAAACAGCACCTCTAAATTGTCTCAGTAGGTGAAGGGCAGAGGCTACAGGCAAGGGTTATGCTTACTCCCAGGGGCAAAGACACTGTCGGTGCTGGATTTCCAAGAGCTGAGGGAGGTCTGTCAAGATCAGCCACTGCCCAGTAAGGACAGGTTTGCTGACTCCATCCCTCAGTTCCCTGTTTACAAGGCAGTGGAGTAGAGCTCCAAATCTGGCTAGCCTGGTGAAGAATTCTGTAAGCAGGCTCCTCCAGACTTGCCCATGTAGCCTTCCCTTCATGCTTGAGAAGACAGGGTCTAGACAAACACTGCCCTCTAACCTTGAAAGCCCTTGGCGCTTTCCGAAACTAGTTAATTCTCTACTTGCTAATTTCCTGTGCTGTCTACTATCCCAACCAGAGGATTTAATTGGAGAAATTGGGGAGGAGGGGCATAGCGCAAAAAAAATCACTAGGAGAAAACTCAGCACACACTGCTCTGGCTAAAGGAGAAGACTGTCTATGAAGTTTTTACCTAGCTCTATAGACCACACAAGGCACCAGGCTTCACCTCTGCCTGGTAAAGGGACTGCAGCTCCAAGTCCTACCCTATGTGACTCTGCCTCTCAGATGTTGGTGTGCAGTAGGAATATTTTGCAGGAAGCACCAAATTGTCCCTCCCATTTGGCACTTGTTGGCTTTATTTGGGGGTGCATGTTAAAACTTAAGTAAATATCATAGAAATCATTTCTGTCACTTCAGTGTACATACATCTCTTGTCTAATGAGGCCTATAGCAGGTAGCATCATGTATCAGAAGTCACGTGTGTTTCCAGAACTGATTTATCATATTCCTATGCAATCGGCCTTTGCTTTCCTCAGGTATGGAGAACTCAGCAACATACCAATATGCAGACACACTGCATATTCTATAAATTGTTATTTGGGGTTTATTTATTTATTTTTATGTAGATGAGCTCATCTACAGATGGCTATAAGCCACCATGTGGGTGCTGGGAACCGAACCCCAGTCCTCTGTAAGAACAAGTACGAGCATGTAGCTTTATCAGACTAATAATCAACTTCTTTCCTTAGCTTCCCAAAACACCTGCTTAATCCTTCTGCAGCCTGGTGTTGGTGTGAAGACAGAAGTTCTGCCCCTAGCTCCCAGTAATCCCTGCCTTGATCCACAGTGCCCCCAGCCCACTGCCAATGTTCATTACCAGTCTGGCACTCCCTCCTCCCACCCAATTCAAAGGCCCAGGTACCTGCTGTATTGCTCCAAAGTCAGCAGACTCCTCAAAGGAATACCTTATATTCAGGTTCCAAGAGGATGAGCATCGTAAGGAAACTATATCCAGAAAGGTTTGATAACTTATCAGAAAGCCTGTTAAGTTTCAAGAAAGGTGTTAATGTCACCTAAAGGCATGGAACACTGATGTCTGCAACTTGCAGAAGACTCTCGGAAGAGAAGCACCCTGAAAATGCTTTCTTTCCCTACTGTCCTGTGAGGACTGCCAGCTAAAGACATGCTCAGATGCTGAAACAGCTTTCAGGAAAATGCGTTCAGGAACTCTCCATGTGAGTGGGAGCAGAATTGTGAGGGCAAACACTGACGCCTCTTTATTTGACCACCTTGCAATCAAGACCAGGAGAGACTAGACCATGGGAAACAGTGACCAGGACCCCGCAGTGACAAATGATTACGTTGATGAACATGGTTGCCTGAAAACAGGATTCACGTGAATATAACAGACAGTCTCCTCGTACCCGGAGGTTCTTCTGAAGCATCATGGGTACTCCCATCCTACATGTGTTTACTAACTGCTCTCTGTTTTACATCTACAGATGACTACAGAGCAGCACTTTTTATGTCATGTTTATAAGTAGCTACAGAATAACCACATGCTGCCGAGGACCCTGACAGCGCTCAGTACTCAGCTGCTACTTCCCCTTCAGTTAAAAAGCTTTAGTCCTCATCTTACAACTAAGTGGCTTGGGTGTTTCCACAGACCTGCAGGCTTGCGTCAGAGACAGCCGTGGTCACCGCTGTCCAAGCCCGTTCCAGGGCAGCTTCCACTCAGGTTTGCTGCTAGATGTCCACCTCCTAGCAGGACTTGAAGCTGCCCACTTCGACCAGAGCTCCCTGGCTCAGCGCTGGTCATAGGCTTTCAAGTCCAAAAGGGCATGGCCATTCTTTGGAATCTCACCATTGTTATCTTTACAGGCCTGTACTTGTTTTATTACCACAAGTCTGGTGTGAGTAAGTCTTCATAAAAATGTATCTCTTGTGTTGAAGAAATTGCTCATGCCAGTTTGCGAGGGGGCCTTTGCACATACACACGGGTAAAGTTGGAAAATGTGGGAGAGCGCTCCCACCAACTACGTGGAAAAATCTCTCTGTAACATAGTCTACAGATATGTCTAAATATCCATGGACCATGACATCTGACTCTTGTTGTAGTGTGCACATGAGCTCTTTAAGAATGGCAGGGCAGGAGATGGTAGCGCACACCTTCAATCCCAGTACCCAGGAGGCAGAGGCAGGGAGATCTCAGAGTTTGAGGCCAGCCTGGTCTACAGAATGAGTTCCAGGGCAGCCAGGGGTGTTACACAGAGAAACCCTGTCTCGAAGAAACAAACAAACAAAAACAAATAACATGACACTTGACCTCTGCCACAGATAGAAAGGCCTTGAGCAGCTCATCTCCCGGCCAGAGGCCAGAGGTCTGTCCTGCCCTAGTACCTCCCAGAGTTCCCTCTTTTGTCCTCTCTTAGCCTCCATCTCTCACTCCTCCCTCCCCTCTTCTCTCATTGCCAGGCCCAGCCTGTGTCTATAATTCAATCCACTACTTCCCTCTCTGCTCTGAACTCTTCCAGTTGTCTCTGGAAGTTCTCTCCTTCGTACCTACAGTGAAACACCTTTCTTTGATCCATGCCTGAGAGTACACACTTCTCAGCCTCTACATGTCTTCATGTTTCCCCTGGGCCTGGCCGCTAACCAGTCAATAAAGGCTTCCAGTCACTGTCACAGCTGTGAGCAGTATCTGCACCAAGGGAACATGAGGAATTCAAGCTCGGCAAGCAAGGTCAGGTGAAGAAAATAAGCAATCTGGTATATCAAGTATGGAGATAGTTTAAAACAAAACAAATAACCCACCCTCACAAAACCTGTTTTCATGGCTGTTCAAAGTGGTGGAGCAGCAGAAGCGTTGATCTGCACCAAGTGGGTGTTCCTCCTAGCCCCAAGGGAGAGGTTGGTCTTTAGGTAACCAAGGCTCACAGGTGGGCTGCAACTCTTGAAATACAGCCTAATTAAACCATCCTCAAAGTTTCAAGATCCTGATCCCAAGCCTGGCCACTTTCCAGAGCTGTACTGCATTGTTCACAGAGATACAGTCACATCCTTCCTACCACCCTGAGTGGTCATAGGAAACTTGAAGACGGAACTTACACCAAAGTCCTGGCTTGGTACTATACAAACCAGAGCCTGGAAACCGCTGGCGTGTGTGGGGAGGACAAGCATCCAGACCAAAGTGTGGATTTCTCATCGTAACATCCATGTAAATTTTAGAGAAAGGGAAGTGATGGAATGAGTGAGTTGGGAGGAGCAGGGTAAGGAGCGAATGGCAGGTGACCAGCAAGTGGTACCTATTTGCTTTCAAAGTAGAAAAACACAACAGCCTCAAAACTGTTGCCAGGTGTCAGTAATACCATAAGAAATCAGTGCTATTTGTCTGTCTTGCCAACAGAGGTCCGTAGAAAAATGCTCCCTATAATGTGTCCATAACTACTGAGTTACCAGACTCCAACTACGTTTAAACTTCAAATTTTATATTTCAGTTTTTAAAAAGCAAAGAAAACCCATTATTTCTAAAATCATTGAATTCTGAAACTCAAATATAAATCTATTTCTTATAAACAAAGAGAAAAATCAGAACTCCTTTATACTGAGTAGTAAAATTATAATTTTAGTGTTGTGCTTATCTGTAATCTTAAGCTGTTCTTCATGGAACATGCATAATTATTTTAATAAGAAACAACCACTGCATGCTAAGATGGAACTTTAAAAAGCACACAGTGAGGGCTAAAGAGACAACTTAGGGGTTAAGAGCACTCTCTGTTCTTTCAGAGGACCCAGGTTCAGTTCCCATACCCACATGGCAGTTCACAACCATGTACAGCCCCAGATATGACATCATCTTTTGGCCTCTGAGAGCATCTGCATGCTATATAGTATGTGTATATATACATGCAGACACAAACTCATACATGTATAAAAATATAAATAAATCTCCTTTGAAAAACACATTGCAGGTGTCCCCACAATGTCTTCTCTAGTGAGAATTGGGAATTTCCAAGAGTTCCTGCTGAATTATTGGTGTCTAAACTCTGTACTTGTCACCTGCCCTTTTGATAGTGACAACAATGGTACCAGGTGCCATGCAGAAGAGAAGGAATGTCACAAAGTCACACCCACTCAAGGGAAAGTTGAGTCCTCACTGGAGTGTGGTAAACTGGATGGAACACCATCACTTCCCTATGAAAATGAAGCAGAGAGCCCAGCTTTCTCAGAAGACAGCCCTTGCCTGTACCTGTCACAAATTACTGACACATTTGGTATATTTTAAGAACTTTGTATCAGTGAAGCCCAGAACTTGTTTAAAATAAAACCCCATTAGTATCACAAAGCTATTAATCTAGCCAGGGCTTTCTGAAGAGAGGCACATCATTGGTCTGCCACAGCAACCAATATGGGGAGAAGCTGGGGGACCTTTCACCTCTCCACCTAAAAGCAGCGAATGTCTGTGTTTCCCAAGCTCTTTCTGTGTTGAAAGTAACAAATACCGAAAGCTAGTCCTGACTGGAGCGGAGAAGCTGCTGCAGTGGAGAAGCTGCTGCAGCGGAGGGTGCGAAGAGGTGAAGCGCCCTGAGGACTTCAATCAATCACACACATGTTTCTTTGAACTTCGGAAAGAGATCAAGGAAAGGAAGAGAAGATAGGAGCACCAAGGAAGGATGTTCATGGAAGGGTCTAGAGGCTTCCTACACCATCCCACCCCTATTCCTAATCATACATGCATGGCTTTTTCACAGCCTTTGGTTTGCCCAGGCCACAGACAATATAGTAGTACTCAGAGCGCAAGCACAGATGCCTCTTGAGTGCTGGTTCCTCATGCCCGTCCTCAACAGCTGCTGATCTTCTGTTGAGTGCCAGCTTAGCCTTACCCTGCATGAAATCACGGAGTCCCTTTCAACGGGGTGAGAATGAGTTCTACAAATCAGATGTGCCCCAAATAAAACTCTTGGGACCATCTGGTGGCTCTTCCCCACTGAGCCATGTTCCGTTTACTCTTTTTCTCCTGGTAGACTTTTCTATTCCGACATGGAGCCTGCACGGGGAAGCTCAGTGTATTTCTGGAACTATCTTGTGTGTGACGCTGGAGAGACAACTAACCTACCATACGTTATCTGTTCCTGTGCCCTGCCCTGTAATTTACTTGGCTTCTGCATGGGTTAGGTACCAACAACTTCTCTCTAGAAACTGTCTTCAAAGACACATGAATGAGGTTAAACTCATCAGAGAACATAAAGCGGAAGCCCACAAGGCAGGCTGGGCCCACCCCCCACTTACCGCTACTTCCACAGACTGCATGGAGAGGTCACAGGGTGGCTTCAAAGCCTTAGGTCTTGTGGCATACCAGAAAGTGGTGAGCGCGGCGAAAGCTCCAAAGCCCATGAGTGTGTTGGTTGGAAGCGTACGCACATACTGCCGGATGTCAATCAGCTCGGGCATCCGAAAATACCGGAACAATTCATGGACTTCCATGGTTCTGTGCTGGTGATTCCTTAGGCAGAATTCTGTTAGGAGAGAAAGATGCCAGGTTCACTCCAAGAGGCAGAACACTTCTCCAGAATTCCCACAGGCCAATCCTTAGTGACATGGCTTGCTGCTCAATCGAGGCATTACATACACATAATGGTCCCACGATCAAATATCATTTTCCTGGTAACACTTCAACCATTTACTTTTGTTCCATTTCTCCATTATATTGTATGTAAGAAAAGTTTTCAATAACTCCATTAAAAATGCTCAAAGAAGGCTGGGCGGTGGTGGCGCACACCTTTAATCCCAGCACTTGGGAGACAGAGGCAGGCAGATATGTGTGAGTTCAAGGCCAAACAAGAGCTGGTTTCAGGACAGGCTCCAAAGCTACACAGAAACCTTGTCTCGAAAAACCAAAAAAATAAAAAAATTTAAAAAAAAATGCTCAAAGAATTCTTGCCATAAAATGCTCAAGTGACTCAAAAAAGAAGGAAATGACCTCTTTTGTTCCCTTCCACCTAATCAATCATACCCAGCCCTCACGGTCAAGGCTAACAAAGATAATATGAGAGAAGAGGTGTAAAGAAGCCAAACCACCTAAGGGTCAGGAGGTGCTGCTCCTGCCAAGAGATTCCAGAACAAGTTTCCCAACTGGTAAAACAGACCAGCCTAAATTTCAATATGTCTCTCAGCTTCCCTGCAGAAGTAGTTATAAAAGTCAGGATATCCATAATCGGCTGTTCTAGTTAGATCACTTTCTTTTACAGTCCCCAAGACTCTCTATATAAGATAAATAAATTAATCAGTACACATAAACTTTAAAACAAACACCAGAAGTCTGGAAAGGAGTTATGGAATTGTATTTGCGAGAAAGGTAAGAGGTACTGAAGACTATGCTCTGGAACCAAGGCCTGCCTTGGCGCTTTCTTCTGTGTGCATCTCTGGAAATGGAGATGAAAACAGCACCCCTTCCAGTGAGCTTTCAGTCCTACTACAGGATTCCCAGCAGCCAAGGATGGTGCCACATGCAAACTGCTCAATAAATGTCAGATGCTATCATTTCCTCTACCAAAGCTCTCTGAGCTCAGAATACACTGTTAATGCGGTAATAAAAAAGCTTACCTACAGTTCACAGAGCCAAAACAAAAAGACAAGATACACAGAAGAAAATTAGATGAACATCAATATATACCAACGCCCCGAATTGTAGATTATAAGCAATTTATATAGAGACGAGTCTAAAATAATTAAGTGTGCTCTGATTTAAAAGCTTCTGAATGAATGACGGCCCCCAAGGGTGGCACATGGCAAGGAAAAAACTGGAAATGAGCCGGGAGACTGCACTGAACTTCCACAGCAACGCAACAAGTGCTCACTCTGCCACTAACGTCAAACAGCATACATTCCTTTAAAAGCCAGGGCACAAGACTGAAAACATTTTTTTGAAATCTAGAGATCACCTTTTGAAATCAAATCTATACTATCATACTATTTTCCCCTACAGAGCAACAGAGTATCAAAGCTGCTTTTCTAAACCAAGGATATGACAGGACCCAACATAATAATACGTTTGCTCAGCTTGTTCAGGCTTGTGCTATCACAGCTCGGGGCACGCACATACACACGCGCACGCACACACGTACATGCACACATGTACACGCACACACGCACACGCACCTACACAAAGATCTCAAGGTTAACATGATAGAAGAGAAAGAACAGATAGGCAAGAGTTTTCAAGTTTTCATTCTGGAAGGAAAGCAGCCATGCCTACTCACCATCTGTGCCATGGACAGCTGACTGCTAGGTGACACACCACAGCAGAATCAGAAAAGGGCAGTGAGGATGGGGGTGGGGTGGGGGTCAGGGCAGCTCGGCGGCTGCTTACCAGGCCTGCCAAGGTCTTTCAGGGCATTAGTCACACGCCAAGTCCTACCCTGCTGCCCACTGGGCTAAAGGTAACTAGCAGACACAATCCATACTTGACTTCCCAGGGGAACAGAGGGTGGAGGATGGGCCAATGAGGAGCTAGGAGTAAGTCACCCCACTGCTCCACCCATGGGCAGGGACCAGCATCAGTGAGCGTTGCTGCCAGGGGCAGTTCTTCAAACAGACACTGTTTTCATTTTGCTCAGCTTCCCAATAAAAAAAAAAGACAATGGATAAGTTTTTTTTTTTCAACCATTGAAATGAAGGATAAGATACAGGCTGGTGTGTCTAACCACCATGAGACAGCTCAGAGAGAATGATACCAAAATACACTCGGAGAGTATTTGTTCTCAATGTATTCATAAGAATTGAGCTCGTCCTGTCCTCCATAACGAGTGCCCAGGCTGTGCCACTGTGCTAGGACCTGGGAAGAAGTGCTAAGGACCAAGTCAGCCTTTCAATGGGTTAACCATCTAATGAGGAACAGAGTGAAATGAGCAAAGTCCACTGGGTATCGAGAAGGGCCCTTCTGAGAAAGAGGTGCCTATGCTGAGACTTCAGGATAAGCAGATAAAATCAGGCCCAGGTCCTATTGGCACCAGTCACTGAGACTGCACAAACAGTATTATAGCTTGGCATACATACCATCTTTCTGATCTAACATGCAAATCTGCCTCGCTTCCAATCATTCTATTCCACATTGTCCTTCATCATTCGGAGTCTGAAGAAGCATTATCCACCCCTTGCCCTCTTCTTTCCTCAGTGTCTGGGGAGTAATTTTCATAACATCTAGATTGTGTGGATTTATAGGAGTTGAATATAGCAGAATTATATCCCTGAGTGAGACTACCAATTCATCTCTAAACAAGTAGAGTCACACACAGGGGACAAACTTATCTATTTTAAGCAGTGGCAGCCAAGATATAGAGTGCATCGTGCAAAGAAAGCTTAATAAGACTGGGAAGAAAAATGTTTTAAAAATCTTCTGACACTCATATTAATAGCATATATGCAAGAACATGGTATTAGGTGCTAATCTGTAATGCTAAGCATTTAAATCCACCCAAATTCACTGGTAGCATTATAAACCTTTCTTCCTTCAGTTCAATGCTGTTAAGGAAAAGGTAGTCAGATATTTTAAACTTGGAGGTGGGCTTACAGTCAAACGAAATGAGACACTGTAAATAGCCATTCTATGATGATAGATACCATACTTAAGATTCAGTCCTCGATAGTTTTGAACACTTCCTAATAAGTGGTTAAAACTACAAGACACATTGTGTTCTTAAGTCAATGGTATTCTGTTGGGAATTCTCTAGGATTTGTTTTCAAAAGCAAATTCCCACATCAGCATCTAGCAGAGCTTTTAGCTCAGGCACATACATCACACGGCTATCTGCTAATAACATGATTCAGTTGGCTTAAAGTCTTAGGAAGACACGTCTCGGTGTAAAACACACAGACTTACTGACGGCCACCTGCTCCTTCAGCTGCAGACACTCCTGTGTACCCCTCCTTCCCTGCTTACAGAAAGCGTGTTCTCTGCTGCCGCTGGCTCAGCAGTTAAGAGCACTGGCTGCTCTTCTAGAGGACCCTAAGTTCAGTTCCCCAGCACTCACACTGGGCAGGTCACAACCACCTATATCTCCAGCCCTAGGGGACTTCACCTTGTTCTGGCCTTTGGAACCCACACATGTAGCATACAGAAATACAGTAGATGACAAACTGAGATATTTTTAAAAAGAGTTTGTTCGATTGGCTTGTCTGAAACGCCGCCAGCGCTGGAGTCAAGCATCAGTGACAGGACACTACTAGCCGAGGAGACGCTTACAAGCTCAGCAAATGACAAGAGTGGAGGATGCCTAGGTACATGTGGGCAGAGACAGACAACACAGGGGGACAATGAAAACTGGGTAGCACGACTGTCAAAACCCAGAGACACCGGCACCCTCTGCCTAAGCTTTGGACAGAATCACCATTTAGCTGTACTTAGAGCTGCAGGGAGTTTGTCATATTCTGCATCTCACTAGAAGACCACAATAGTAAAATGACCCTGAGGAAAACCAGAGCCAGAAATATAAAAAGGCTTCTCTGGGGTGTCTGTCAGAACAAGACACTAACCTGACTTTAAACCCAAGTCATATGAATGGCTCTTCCTCTTGGCTGCCCCGACCTGCTCTTTGAGAACACATACATGGTTTAGCTGCAAATAGACTTCCAGTCCCCTCCAAGTTAGGAACTATGAGACCAGGACAGAAGGGTCCTAGCTTGGTGTTAGGAGAAACCCAAATCTGAAACCCAAGTGAACTCTCCATGGTTACATAAATGCTGCCTACCACTGATCCTGTCTCCTGTCTCCCTGGCCTCTGCATGTGGGTTCCGTGCCCACTGTACACAAAGGTTCACCTCTTGTGTTTGCATTATCAAAAAAAAAAAAAAAAAGCAGTTCAGAGCCAGAGGTGACCTACAAGGGCGTCATTCTCCTTAGGGACACCGAGGGTGGATACACACACACACACACACACGCTCCTGCAATTCTGCAAAGTAAAATTCTTTTACTTACAGTAGCATTTTATTCTCTTCAAGTGATCTAGAGCCTTATGTTTCTCTCCTTCCGACGTTCCTCGAGCTTCCACCAATATGAGTAACAGCAGTTTGATGGAATGCTCTACTAGGAATGCAGACCTCAAACAAACCCACACAAATTGCACACTTGCCTGACAGCAGCAAATTGAGAAGTCCTGACATCTTTCCTTAATGCAGCAAGCCAAGCTGGCACAATGCTGCCATTCCCTGCCCCACCTCCTTCCCCTGACACAAGAAGCTATTTACAGGGCGGAAAGTGCCCCCTTTGTCCTGTGCTAGCTGGGCAGAGCTCAGGCCCCAGGAGGAACAAGAAAGTGGCAGCTAGGCCATTTTGCTGTTCTTTCAGTCTGCCACTCTAGAGTCACAGGAGTCGTGCTCCTTAACCCGGTCTGGCACACCACCTAAAGCTAGATTTGTTTAAGCCATACCCTAGGAACCAATGCCCCTAGAGACAAGAAAATACTGAGTATCAAACAAACAGGAGTCCCCAGTAGAAGGGAGGCAGGGGCTGCTGGCCAAATGCCATACCATAGGAATCTGTGACATGCTCAGTTCTTTTGGTCCACTTCACCAACCCAGAGGACTACTTGGGTGACACTGGGATCCTCTGCACTAAGATAAAAGGGGATCCACAGAACATCCATCATCGTTACACACCACGTTAGGGCTTTTCCTCTCAACCAAGGATAACACACCTTAGACCAATGGGGGTTTTTATTTTCATTTAAACGACTGATCCAGTGGATTACCAAGTTAATTTCCAGGAAAGTTTTAAAAGGAGAAACAAACAGAGATGTCTTGCTTTTAAAAACTTGATTTAAGGCCGGGCGGTGGTGGCGCACGCCTTTAATCCCAGCACTTGGGAGGCAGAGGCAGGCGGATCTTTGTGAGTTCAAGACCAGCCTGGTCTACAAGAGCTAGTTCCAGCGCAGGCTCCAAAGCCACAGAGAAACCCTGTCTCGACAAACCAAAAGAAAAAAGAAAAAAAAGAATAGCACTTAAGGGGGTCGGAGAGAGATGACTCAGAGGTTAAGAGAACTGACTGTTGTTCCGGAGGTCCTGAGTTCAATTCCCAACAACCACATGATGGCTCATACCCATCTATAATGAGATCTGGTGCCCAGAACACTATATACATAATAAATAAATTTAAAAATAAAATAAAAACTTGATTTATGAAATACTGGAGCCAAGTTGAGTACTTCTATACTCAGGCTTCTTGCCCATCCCACCCAAAGTTCTCAGAGGAAGAACTGAACACACAAAACATTTAAAATCAAATACAGTGAGGTACTTATTTTATCCAGTAAGAGTAAAGGCCATAACAGTAGGCTGTAGGTCACAACTATCACATATGCAATACCCCCAATAAAATCTCCCAAATATAGTACATTAACTTGAAAAGATAAAATTTTAGAGATGCGGACGAGACTGATCAAACATCTGTTCATAATAATCTCCAAATTCATTAAACTCATATATAAATAAGCCAAGTGACAAACTAGATTACTTTGGAAATACTACTTAGGCTTGCTTATCTGTCTGTCTGTCTATCTATCAATCATAGAGGATCTTGCTATCTATGTATCTATCTATGTATCTATTTATCTATCATAGAGGATCTTGTTGTATAGCCAGGCTAGCCTCAATCCTCCTGCCTCAGCCTCCCTAGCAGAGTTCTGGAACTTCAAAACTATACTACCATGCCCAGCTCTGAGGCATCTTTTCAGACCACCTTTTCAGGTTCTACAGTTTTCTGTGAAGTATCTTCATTTTCTTCTCTTGGATTTAACTTATTTAAATTGAATTATTTTGAAATCATGTATGCATCTATCACTAAGCACAATCCCCCCAGGTTACAGGAATACATTTGATTATGGATCCATATTTATAACCTTGATTGCTTTTTAAAGTGATGTTCAAAGCCTCTTACAGCAATAGTCAACATTTCTCTTTGGAAGGTCAAACACCAAGAAGGAATTAGCTAGCTTGTATTATTTTTCTATGCATTACAAATAGCCCATCCGTTATTTGACAAGATCCCAAGACTGGCGTCAGGAGCAGGTGTTTGCTCTACCTGACGGTGCTCAAATGGCTGGCCATAAGCCTCACACGAGAGCACAGATAGGCTTCTCACATGAAGACCGAGGGAGGGACTGGAGGGAACCCTGCCCTTGGAATCAAGTACAGAATCACTTCCTACTTAGAGAAATCATTAGGCAAACTGAGAAAAACTCAGGTCTGCTCTTGAGACTTGGAACACAAACACAAGAAGATAAAACAAGGCAGCTGTACAAGAGATAGTGGGCCTTAAGGGGAGCTGCATGGCCCTCAAAAGGGGGTGGGGGACAGAGACAAGACAATGAGAAGCAACTCCCTACTTAGGTCTAACACTACTGACAGATGAATCTGGAACAAACTGACAGAGTTAAAGTGGATAGGAGAGGGGAAGGAAGGTATTTGGGAACATCAGTTGAGTCATGATTTTTAAAAACTTATTTTTATGTTATGTGAATGAGTGTTCTGCCTGCCTGTCTGCATGTAGGTATGTGTGCCATGTGCATGCCTTGAGCCCTTGGAGCCATCATGTGGGAGCTGGGAACCAAACATGGGGGCCTCTGGAAGAGCAGCCAATATGTGCTCTGAACCACTGAGCCATCTCTCTATGCCCGAGCTCCAACACTCTAAGAGTTAAGTGCCAGCTGAGCACTTACAGTGAGCGTAACAAGCCCCAGACTATGCAATTATACACATGGCTAAATGTGATCATCATAGTCTTTCTTTACTGCATGAGGTGGTTGGTTATTGCCAAAAACTCAAAGAACAGGACATCCCCTGCTCTGTTCCACTCAAGAGAAGATGCGTAGTCAAAACCCAGGCTGAAGTCAAAGATTCTGGATTTTGAGAGGTCAGCGCTGTGACCCAGGCAAAGGAACTCGAAGCCAGACAGGGGTGGGAGGTCATAATGCTATTGACAAAAAGCCTTCATACACAATACTTTAAAAGCCAGTGTCTGAACCCAAATGCCCATCTCAGATGAAGGAATAAGCAGGCTGCGGTGTACATAGGCATCCATACAACAGATGAACATTCAGCCTTTCAAAGAAAATCAGGAAAACACAACAGAGGTGACATAAACGAATGTAGCAAACACCCAGCTAAGGGAAAGAAGCCAAAGGAAAGGACCAACGTGATCTGATCTACATGAGACATGCAGGACCGGTGAACTTCGGACAGAAAGTAGAACAGAGGTCACCGGGGGCTGGGGGCAGGGGAGGGATACGGTAGATGTTGCCCAACAGCTGCAGGGGTTTTGTCTGGGGCGATGAAAAGTGTGGGGCTGACAGAGGTGACACTTGCACAACTCACTCAGTGCCACTGGGCAACTGCACACTTCAAAACAGTTCAAATGTTAATTCTGACCAAAGGAAAATTCTAAACGATTTATAAAAAGCAGAGATTTGGTAAATAACTGGCGATAAAGGATAAGGCATTGGAGAGCTGAGTCCCAGGGCCTGGGAGGATGAAAGGTGAGCCGGTGACAACGCCAGAGTCTGAGACTAGGAGGTGGTCCCCGAAGCCTTCCTCCACGGATGGGATGGAAGGTTTGGGGGTGGCCACCCTTCCCTGGACAGACTCCCCTGCTGGATCTCTGCCCCAGCACCAACACAGGAGCAGGTGCCACAGTGTACTGCTGCCTCAGTCCCCCTCTGAGCACATGCCCCTGCTCTTTACCCACCCTCCCAGCCTTTCCTAAAGGAAACCTCCCCTCCAGCCTGGGCCTGTTCTGCACCTCCCTTCCTCACTGGCTTCCTTCCCGAGGGAGGCCTGTTTTCTGGTGTCCAAATCCTACCCGAACAGGCCAGAAGGCACTTTCTCTAACAAATTCTTACAGGATGGCCTTGCTGATAAGCAGCTCATCCTCCAGGTGAACTCCGGGGATACTTCTTCTGTGGCCATTGTGAGGTACTTGGTACTTCCTGCTCGACACTCCTGGTCTGTGGCACTCGCTGTAGTTAGTTTCTTCTGCTCCTACCTTGGTGTTTCATATAGGGCCCAGACCAAAACAGGACTTATTTACTGAGCATTTCCCACGGAGTAAATGACCCTCTGAGATGCTTACTATTGATTCACTGCAAGCCCCTGGAAGAGACACTTATGTGACAGTGACTCCCAACAGGAAAGAGCTGTCCAGGGTGTTCCCAAACTTCAGCAAGCCTCCTCTTCCTCCCATCTGCAGTCTCTTGTCCCCATGGCAGAGAGTAAGCTCCGTAGGCCAGGGGATCCGGAGCAGCTGGAGTCTGTATAAACGTGTCCTCTTGCCCACCCCCATGCTGTTTTCTAGTTCTCCAACCATTCCGCTTCCTGAGAAGTTAGCACCAACAGAACAGTCCTAGGGCATATAGGGAGGGGACTCCTCATCGGCTTAAGACGGGCAAGGCTGCCCACAGAGGCACAGATCCCATGAGCAAGGAAGAAGGGAGGCTCCCAGGGTGCTGCACCAGGGGAGGTTTTCATGACAAAACAGCATCCTGCAAACCAGAGAAACACTGGGCTTCCAACCCTGGCGCTTGAGCAGCACAGGGCCATGGTGAGGAGAGCATCCTCCAGACACTGAGAGTGGGTGGGTGGCCCTCTGAGATGTAAAGGAAGCTGGCTAGAGGACCTGTCCAGCATTCCCTAGAGCACATGTCAGTCACAGAGCCAACACAACATCTAGCTCTCCGCCCCCTCCCTGTCCACACAGACACAAAGAAGATCTGTCTGTCTAGGTACTCCTAAGGAAGATGCCTAGGTCGTGTGAAGGCCTTTATGTAGTACAGCAAAGTTAAACCTGAGTCAGATGGGCTGAAGAAGATCCCTAAGGGAAGCAGGATTATTCCATTTGTCCTCATATTTATTTAATACACAGATGAATAACGTCTGACAGGGGGGCATTTTCTTCAGTGGTATTGCCTCTGATGAGAGGCTCAGGCTCTTGTAAACAAACCACATTCCTGTAAACGATACTAATGGAACTCACTGGGTCAGGAAAACACAGCAAAATAGGAAAGGGGCTAGTTGGGAAGAGGAAGGGGATTAAAGGGAGTGGGAAGGAGACAAAAGAGGGTAGGAGGGGTGGCTACAATTACAACATATTACATACATGCATAACAATATCATAATAAACCCATTACATATAATTAACATAAGCTAATAAGATAGTAAAAATGTTAATTGACTTAACACTGTCCTATTTCTGCACAGATATTGTAACAAAGAAGGGATGCTTACCGACGAAGGCTAGGGAAGAAAACGGACTTGGACAGAAGGGACTGCCTCAGTCAATCAGCTTCAGTGGATGGAATGGGTAGACACCTAACGCTTCCTAAGGAAGCAGACAGGAGAGGCTTCTGAAGATTAAATTTCCTGTCATCAGCTGCATCTGACAGGGCATGTTACATCAGATGATACCTGACCCAAGGATGAGTCCTCGTTACGTCTACGAGACTGGAGGTTGAGGAGGATGACATCACGGCCTCACTATGGTGGACAACATAAGTACAGCCTTCTACTGTAGCAGGTAGAGGAGAAAATAAAACTCCCCTGCATATAAAAATAAGCCACAAGGATAGACCCTCTACCTTACAAAGGAAATCAGAGGTGGGGAACTCCACCATGAGAAGGGAGAAGAACTTACCAGGGAAGGAACTCCATGCCTCTTACCACAGCCATGGCTGGATCCCAGGTAGGTAAGAAGCATCTTCACTGAGGGCCTGAACAGAGGAGGAGGTAAGGTCCCTGTGTTTCAGAAGGGGACCTAGCCAATCCTCAAGATCCCTTCAGGTATTCTGCCCAGAGCCCATATCTTCCAGCAGTGACTAGGAAATTACACAGGATAGAAACGTGGCAAGAATCCTGGACTCAAATGCAAAAGCATCCCATTCTAGGTACTGGCTATGCCCAGATGAGTTGCGCAGTCAGGAGCAGGTCCTCTGTCAGTGGGAGCCTTATAATAGGTACAAAGGCAGGGAT
The DNA here is from genome assembly GCA_028555095.1 of Dicrostonyx torquatus. NCBI lineage: Eukaryota > Metazoa > Chordata > Mammalia > Rodentia > Cricetidae > Dicrostonyx > Dicrostonyx torquatus. The sequence goes on along the minus strand of JAQHUG010000190.1, from coordinate 2,961,956 downwards.
GGGAACAGCAGAAAATTGCTTCTCTTAGTGTCAAGAAAGCCATGGGAGCCCCTCCAAGACAAAAGATTGTGGAGTCATCCTGTCACCAGGATCAATACCCACATCTTGAAACCCCAGGTAACAGGTACTAGAGGAAAACCTTAAAGCCACCAATTCTGAGCTGGAGAGATGGCTCTGTGATTAAGAACATAACAAGTTCTGTTCCTAGCACCACCTGTAACTCCAGCATCATGAGGATCCAATGTCTCTGCCCTGTGTGGACATAAGCAGTCATCTACACATACACACACACACACACACACACACACACACACACACACACACACCATACCACACCTCTGCCCTCTGCAGAATCAGCAGCCACCTGTACATAATCACACCCAGACACACACCCACACATGCACACATACACACACATACAAACACATGCACACACCCACACACCATACCACACCTCTACCCTCTGTGGAACCAGCATCCACCTGTACATAATCACACACAGACACAAACACACACATGTACATACACACACCCCTCTGAACTCTGTGGACATTGGCAGCCACCTGTACACAATCACACACAGACACAAATACACACATGCACACATACAAACACATACACACATGCATGCACACACACACACACACACACATACACACACACACACACACACACACAACCTCTGGGCCTCTGTGGACACTGGCAGTTACCTACACAAACACACAGACACCTCCCTACAACCTATAAATAAAAATAGATCATAAAAATCTAGCAGTTCTATGGTAGAAGGCTATAAAACTTAGTGTTTAACTATTTTTTTAAAGATGTTTATTCTGTATAGTGTTCTGTTTGCATGTGTGCCTGCAGGCCAGAAGAGGCCACCAGATCTCATTACAGATGGTTGTGAGCCACCATGTAGTTGCTGGGAATTGAACTCAGGACCTTTGGAAGAGCAGCCAGTGCTCTTAACCTCTGAGTCATCTCTCTCCGACCCCCTTAAGTGCTATTCTTTTTGGTTTTTTGAGACAGGGTTTCTCTGTGGCTTTGGAGCCTGCGCTGGAACTAGCTCTTGTAGACCAGGCTGGTCTCGAACTCACAGAGATCCGCCTGCCTCTGCCTCCCGAGTGCTGGGATTAAAGGCGTGTGCCACCACTGCCAGGCCTTTAAGTGCTATTCTTAAGCATTAAGTAATATATAGTAGAACATAGTGCTTAAACATTATTATTTTATTATACTTTACATTTGACTCCCCCCACACAGCTTTTTAATTATAAATGCATAACACAAAATTTGCCGTATCAAACAGTAACTATATGTTCAAACAATTCTCAGGATAAATATGGCCAGGCTCAGGTTGGTTAATGTTCTTTTGTATTTATGTATTTTCCAGCTGCTACACAAGGCTTTAGAGTGGTAACCCGCCCTATTAAGGAGTGACAGATGGGCTATAAAGCTCTTCCAGAAAACACAGCTAAGCCTTCCCTGTCTGTCCTGAGCTGGGCCCTGGCGCAGGCTCTCGCCAGCCCTCCGAGCAACTTCTACGCAAGTGTCCTTTCTGAGAGGGCCTCACTGCAAACCAAACAGTACCCTGCACATTGGAGGGAAATAAAACTTTTTCATTAGCCCTTTGCAAACAGAAGGTCAGTGCCAGGAGGATGAAGCCCTAGCAATGTTTCTTCCACCTTCCACAAGTTCAGAACAGTGAAGACAAACACACCTGCAGGAGCTAACCGCCCTATACCAGATCGCTGCAGATAACCTCAGGATAGGAAGAAAGTGGTAAGGCCTTTTGGCTGCAGGCATCTGGAAGGGAGAAAACACTGTGTATAGGCGGAGGCCACCAGAGGGCTGTGCAAAGGCCAAGGTGAAACTGAGCCAACACTAAATAGTCAAAGACAGGTAGGTAGCTGGAGGGAGACTGCCTTGAAAACCAGACCACATGGGGAGCAAGGAGGGAGCAGGAGCCTTGCAGTTAGGGGCAGTTAGGGGCAGCTAGGAACTGGCAGCCTCAGCGAGCAGGAGACTGCATTTCTTTCCTAGGACACTGTTCCTGTCAGTCGGTTATGGAAGAGCTACTAGAGCTCATCTTCACCCCGAAGGGCTTAGTTTACAGAGACAGCCATGTCCTTGCAGGGGGCCTACGTCAGAATGGGAGAGAGAACAGACTCAGTCCTTGTCCCCAAGGAGCCCACAAGGCCCAGCGACTCAGAGGTCACAACTATCAAATAGCAGTGACCTGGATAAGAAGGCTCAAGCGGGCACACGTTGGGTAGGGTTACTCACACCTCTTAAAATAGAACTCGGCTTCAGAGGAACGGTCAGCTAGAGAAATGGCTTAGCCCAACACAGTGGTAGTTGCCAACTGAATACAAATACGGAGTCCCACCGGGGGAAGAACAGCCACTCACAAGGTCAGGGAAGTCACCCTTGAATATTAACAGACCTCAACGGGTAACTTAAAAAGCCGAAACAAACAGAATCTTTAAAATATTTTAAAGCTGGGAATGGAATGGCCCTTTAAAGAACATGGGCCCCTATGTCTTTGTGGAAGGCACTGAGCAGTGCTGGAAAAAGCAACAGGTGAAACAGAGACCAGAGCAAGCAAGACTTTGCTCATTGTATGTGGAGGCATGAGAGGGATCTGTGACACCATGGGACACTAGCTAAAATTACAGAGTTCAGGTAACCATAAGAGGTGACTGGCTTAGGGAAGCTAAACACAGAACAAATCTAAGTTATGGAAGATTACAGAACAATGGCCTACTATTTAAAGGACAGGAAAAAGAAAAACTAAATGCCAAGTTTGGATGTTACCTGCTTGGCATAGACAAGCTCCATTAGTTTGGGATCTTTACATTCCCAGTTTAAATTCATGCTACAAAAGTTCCCGATCTATTCAAAAGTTCACCTACTACAATAAAATTAACAGGTACCTTTATCCTCCAGTCAGCTTCAATCGCAGCTAACATTCTGCTAATACTGTTTTATTATGCTCTTTTTTAAAAAAATACATTTTAAAGCAAATTCCACAATCCTGTCATTCAGGAGACACTCTGAGGTGCTAACAGTCCTCTGACTCTATAGGTACAGAAACTATGTGTGGGGTGGCTGTAAGACGAACTGGCACATGTAATCCTGCCAACAGCCCAAAGATCCAAACAAAGGGAGCCAAGTTCAATGTTGGCCTGAAGCAGCCAACCTAGCACAGTATTTAATTTCCATCAAGGAAAAGGTCCATGTATTCAACTGGCAAATATTCATTGACTACCCACCACTATATACCAAGGCAGCCCAAGCCTCGGGAGCCGTGGTTGTAAACCACAGAGAAAATAAAGGATCTGTCTCAGGAAGGCTTCCACACCACCGCGTCTACAGGACAAAATCCAGGCCCTCTGGCTTTTACTAACTCCCCTGAAGTCAGACACGCATTCTGACATGGCTTAGAACCTAGTTCCAGAGAGAAGCTTCAGTTTATTTCTCCTCTGCCAAACTGAGTCAGAGGTGGTCCTTGGAGCTCAACTGCCAGGCTGGCAGCAGAGGAGACAACTTTCTGGTTTTCTATTCTTCTATCATCCCACTAAGTGACGAACAGACACACCTGCAATATGTATATGCTTTCATTCATAAACCATACTCAAAATATTCTCCAAAATATTCTGTAGCCATAAATCAAATCTGGATTTAAAGAAAGACTAAAAAGTATCTATAATATTTTTACTATTTCCATCTTGCATCCTAACACATGTTCTAGCTGTTCCCCAACCAAGAGTGAACGCAACCCTCATCAGACACCATTCTCTCTGACACCTGCCTGGCAAGGCTTACCTGTTTCTGCCAGAGCTGCCACCAGTTCCTTCACATGGGCAACAATACATCAGCCCCCGAATGCCTGCCACATCAAGGAACCACAATAGACAGGATAAAGACACCCACCATCACCTGCTGATGGAAAGGGGTACGCTGGAGACTGTCACCAGGCCGCAAGACTAGGCTGGCTGGTCTGGATTAAGGACACAGAGTCATGCCAACCTCAGAGGCTGGCCATGTTTGAGGAAATCTGTCCTGCGTTGGGAACCCTATAGCTTTAGCCTGGCTCCAACGCCAAGGATCCTTACCTTGCTTACACTCTGCATCCCTGAATTCATCTCCAGGTCATGTCATGAAAGAACAACAGACTGGCATTGTTTTTCAAGGCTAGCCCAGGGCTCTGGACTGCTCAGTTATACCCTCTGGATTTTGGACCTGTCCTCTCCGGGTGCCCTGTGGAGCTGAGAGGTCCTATCAGCTCCACATGCTAGGATGACTCACAGATTGCCTGAGGTACAATGTCCCACAGAAGGAACAGAGACCTATTTGACCAATGTACTCCTGGCAGGGAAACAAGGCACACCTTTAAAGTGAGAATACCAGGTAAGTGCCTGCTCTGGTACAGTTATGCAAGATTATTTAGAATTCGACACTAATCTCCCTCTCACATCCTGAGAAGCCCAGAACCACCTGTTGTTTCTCATCCCTGCTGAACTACAGGAAAGAAACCTTTGAGCTGTGTTCTTAAGCCCAAAGTTCACCTCCAGGACACATGCGTTTTGGTCCACAGATTTTCAACTCCTTGATCTTAATTGCTAAAATCTAGTTTAGCAGAGTAGATAATGAGTCTTATTGTCAGGGGCCATTTTTTAAACTATTATTATTATTATTAGTTTTTAAAAACCCTATCTGTTCTCATTTTACATACCAGTCTCAGTTCCCCAGTTCCCATTCCCTCCCTTCTTCTTGTCCCCCCCCCACCTTCCCTCCAACCCACCCCCATCCACTCCTCAGAGAGGATAAGGTTTCCCATGGGGAGACAACAAAGCCTAGCACACTGCTCTGAGGGAGGACCAAGGCCCTCCCCACTATATCTAGGATGAGCAAGGTATCCCTCCAAAGAGAATGGGTTCCAAAAAGTCAGTACAAGCAGTAGGGATAAATCCTGGCCTCATTGCCAGCGGCCCCACAGTCTGCCCCGGCCATACAACTGTCACCCACATTCAGAGGGCCTAGTTTAGTCCTATGCTGGTTCCAAGGTTCTCATTAGCTCAAGTAAACTGTTTCCGTGGGTGTTCCCGTCATGGTCTTGACCTCTTTGCTCGTATTCTCACTCCTCCCACTCTTTGATTGGACTTTGGAGCTCAGTCCAGTGCTCCACTGTGGATCTCTGCCTCTGCTTCCATCGTTACTGGACGAAGGTTCTATGGCGACAATTAAGATAGCCATCAATCTGACTACAGGGCAAAGCCATTCAGGCACCCTCTCCACTATTGCTTATGCCTCCCAGTTTTGATCAATCAAGACACTACGAAGGGACTATTGGGGGTAAGGCACTGTATGAAATGCTGGATGACAGCAGGCGAAGCCACGCAACAGAAGCTCCCAACAGACAAGCTTAAAAAGAGACTTGAGGGGGCCTGACTCTGGAGAGCCATGACTATTTCTGTGCAGGAAGGATTGGATCAGAGCCAGGCTTTAGAGAAAGCAGCTATCCCTTTCTTCCCAGCACTCCCATCCGTTTTTTTTGTTTGTTTGTTTGTTTGTCTATGCTGGAGGTGGCAGACTCTAGACTAGGTTGGTGGCACTAAGAATCAAAGCAAGGACCAGGTGCCCATTAGCTGGGTGCTGTTGTTCGGAGAGTACAGGAGAATAAGCAGACCCTGCCCACGGACTGGGTTTGGGGACACAAGTCAAGGACAATACCTCCTTTCTTCAGGCCAGCCCAGGGCCCAGGAATATTTCTTTCTTTTTTTTTTTTTTTTTTTGTTTTTTCGAGACAGGGTTTCTCTGTGGCTTTGGAGCCTGTCCTGGAACTAGCTCTTGTAGAACAGGCTGGTCTCGAACTCACAGAGATCCACCTGCCTCTGCCTCCCGAGTGCTGGGATTAAAGGTGTGCGCCACCACCGCCCGGCCCCAGGAATATTTCTGAAAATACAGAAATGACAATGACCAGATCCCCTTCTTACCTAGATGTCACAGAATGGTTGAAATGTTCGGATGAGGATGAAAGATACATACACATACCATGAAGCTTTCAAGTCAGAGGCAGAAGGCTTATAAAATATTAAATAGCCACTGAAAGAGATTCCAGTTTCTGAACTAGGGGTTGGGACACTTGGGACTACAGCCATTTTTAACTGGCATAGGTGTATGTCAACATTTTAGCCACCTTGGTTGCTGTTACATCTCTGCTGCGTGTCAGAGAACCCAAGGTTTCAGAGAGTCTGAAAACGGAGTCACATTAGATACGTCTGAGCGACAGCTCTCTGAGGAAAGGGTGGATAAAATGATCAACAGTAAAGGAAGGCCCACGGAGATACAGACACAGGGTTGTCGAGGCCTGCGCCTCCGCCTCCTTTCTGGATACAGGCTAGCAGCTCAGGTATCTGGACAACTCACGGAGTCTTAGGTTGCAGAGTCCTCAGTCCCATGCGCCTAGTGTCTTGTCCCAGTGTCCCAATTCATGGGGCTTTGAGACAGGCAGAGAAAACAACACACTGGAGCCAGGCTGTAGAAGCCCTTGAGAGGCTAACTAAATAAAGACTTCATGATAGGTTTTGCGCTGGAGATCTGCTTCAGAAAAACCTTTTTTAACCAACATCACCTTTTTTTTTTCATTTTTGAGATGGGGTCTCATTATACAGTCCAGGCTATCCTGAAACTCACTATGTAGCCCAGCCTGACCTCCAACTCACAGTGACTCTCCTGCCTCAGCCTCCCAGGTGTTGGAATTACAGGTGGTGTTGTGTTCTGATTTGTTTCTTCATAACAAGGGCACTTTCTGTCAACACAGGGATAACAGATTGTGAGCTTACTAAGAATGTAAGGAAGAAACAGGTGCATGCTGGGAAGTGTTGGGCAGAGAGTAGATTACAATAAGCAGAAACTCGCTGGCTGCCTGAGTCTCAGGACATTAAGTCAAGGACAACACTAGGGGCCAGTCATTCGTCGAACAGACATAGGGCCCAGGAACAAACTCCATCTGTGTGTGTGTGAGAGAGGAGAGTGGGGAGAGATGGCCAGAGGGGAAGGTAGGTTGTATAACTTTGACTGAGTCATAGTCTCCCTTCCTACTGCTGTGGCCACAGTTACTGCACCAGTGAGATGAGAAGCTAGGTTATTTCAGAGGCCGGGGATTGTCTGAAGGGACACTGAGGTACCAAGAGATAGACGTGACCGTACATGGTTCCACCACCGCCCATCACCCCTGCCTTCATCCACAGCAGCCCTGTTATATTTAGCCCACGGCTTTGAGCTCTGTGCTTTAACCGGGAGAGATGCAAAATCATTGGACAATACCACAGTGCCTGCAAGCTCCGAAGATAGAGGATTCTCTCGTCTGTTACGTTTTCAACATTACCACCGCACCGTGCCAAGAAGTGGGTAAAAGTGCTTCCCAAATACACAGCAGAGAGGAAACCTATGTGTTATAGAGAGGTGAATCTCTTATTAAAGTGCTGGGCTCCACCATCTGTGTTAAGCTAAGGACCAGTTCCCAACTGCGGTCTCTAACACTCTGCATTGATCATGCACTCTGGCTGTGCTCTAGGCTTCCAAGACCTAGTTCAAAGGCAGATGATTTTAAATTTTTAATTACTTTTTAGTTCTCCAGAAAGTTAGAGCTATGCAGTAAATGATCTCAGTCACATATTACACTATGCTGAAATAAGCTGCTCCCTCTGGGAACTCAGTGTGGTGAGGAGAACATTCACAGTTGAGGGTAAATGAGACAGAAAGCGAGAACCTGGCTTGCTTTGTTCCTAGATGAGTAGGGTAGAACATCCCAGGCCTGAGAATCCGAGCTCCAGAGAGACATCGCGGGAAGCACTGGAGAACACAGGCCCCAAAGCCAGGCAGCAGCCTAGGCTCAAATCCTGCCTTGGGCAACCAAATCTGTAAAGATCACAGAGTGGCAGTTCTCAGCCTCTGAGTCGAGACCCCTTGGGGGTGGGGAGGTACAACAACCCTTCATAGGGCTTGCATATTAGATATCCTGCATATCAGATATTTACACTACAATTCATAACAGCAGCAAAATTACAGCTATGAAGTAGTAACAAAAATACTGTTAAGGTTAGGGGTGACCACCACATGAGGAACTGTATTAAAGGGTCGCAGCATTAGGAAGGCTGAGAACCAGTGTCAGAGAGCCTAGGACGCGCCTCACAGGGCTGCTGGGAAACTAATGAATTAACATCCGATCCTATTGGCTAGTATCACCGCTCCTGTCCCTAAACTGGTCCTGTTCCGCTGAGAGTCCAGCCCTGCTGCAGCTTTCTCTTAACTCTGCTTAATCAACGGTGTCCTGGCCTCGCGGCTCCAGACATAACTCCTACAACAACCCCGAGTGGAGAGTGCCAGCTTCTACAGCAGCCAAAGCCCTGCAAATGGGTAGATAATACGTTTATCAGAAGTTGCACCCAAAATGGGAAACAGTCTGAAAGGCAAAGCGCACTTTTCTGATGCACTCGCTTCTTTCATCTTTCGAAGCATGACATCCCTATTTCAACAGTTCCCACTAAAATACATGAACCCGAAAGCCCATTAAAACCCATTCACTCATAATTTTCAAATCGGTTATAAAACCATGAAAGTTTCTAATAAAAGAAAATGCCTTATTTTAAACATGCATATGTTAAAGTAGAGAAAAGAGCTTGGTAAACTGTTCTGAAATCAACAAAAAGAGAGTAATGAATAAGTTAAAAGTAGTCCTATTCAAAACAACGCACATCCAAGGGGAAGATCACTGTGTTAAAAGTGACCTGGCAGGCTGGAAAGATGGCTTGGCACATAGGAGCCACTGGTTGCTCTACCAGAGGACTCGGGTTTGATTCCCAGCATCCACAAGGCAGTCCCCAGTCATCTGCAGTTCCAGTCCCTGGAGCTCCAAAAGCCACCTTCTACAACTTCTAGAAATTTGCAGACACTGAACAACATGCATGCAGGCAGATTATCCACTCACATAAAATAAAAATAAAGGTTAATTTAAAAAATTGTCAAAATGTTCAACATTAAATGACGATACATGCCTTAAAATTATTTTTCTGCCAGGCAGAAAAATTAAAGGCGTGGTGGCGCACGCCTTTAATCCTAACACTCAGGAGGCAGAGGCAGGCAGATCTTTAAGTACGAGGCCAGCCTTGTCTACAGAGCTAGCTCCAGGACAGGTTCTAAAGCTAAAAGAAAAAATATCAGTTTGCTCATAAAACTGGAAGAAAATGAACCCAGATGCAATTTCTTCAAAGCTTTTAGTTTTTATTTGTCCTGGGTTTTAATAACATGTGTGTGTGTGTGTATTACTTTCATAAAATGAAAAAATAAAACTACACTTTGATTTAGCTATTTGGACAGCTTTCACATTTTTACTTACTACTTGAAGACTAGCAAATAATCCATAAAGAGAACTAACCCAGGCTCCTATGTGAACTCAGCCATTGGTTTTGAAATCTCAGACTTAGGACATAGGACATATATTGCTCTCCGGCAGCCCCCCATCCTAAGGGAATCCAGCCCTCACATACCTCTGGGTGCAAGTGACATCCCTCCCAGGCAGTCGGGAACAACCCTCAGACCTCCTCACCTTGCTTCCGTGAAGGCTACAACTGACGGAATCCTACTGCCTCCAACAGCTAAGAAACCATAAGCAGCAGGACATATTACCTGCGTCCCTAGAATCACACACCCGGGATTCTATCATCTCAGAGTACTCTCACAAACACCGGGAAAACAGCCTCGACATCTCAGGGCTTGCGCTTCTTGAACGTTCTCAGAAACCCCTCAAAGAACCAGGATGCTGAAACCTCAAGAACAGCGGCTTCAGATTAGCCCTGAGGAAAGCCATCCTCCAGGCAACAATGCCAAAGGTACACCACCATGACCCTAAAGTGTTTGCACAATTTGGATCAAAGACCTTCACTGAAAACTCAGGCACCTTAATCTAGCGGGGCCCAACAGTCAGGCTCAATTAAGGAGGTTTAGGGAAACCCCTATCTGCGAGCTGCCTTAAAGTGAGCTTCAATTTGTGGCACAACAGCCATATATGCTGCATCATATAAAGAAGACTGTCCATAAAACATTTCTAAAGGTGTTGCTCAAACAGAATTCAGTTAGAAGAGATGGTGCACGCAAAGAAGCAATGGCGAGCTTACCCAACAAATGAAACTGATCTTACAAACTACATGACCCTCTGAAATGACTGAGGATAAACAGCTAGAACCTACTGTAGTCATCCCACAGCTTAGCAAAACAAAACAAAAAAAAAAAAAGAAAGAAAAGAAAAAGCCACGAGGAGAAATACAAAAATCTCTCCACAAAAATATGTAAATGACAAAACCACCTGATCCTTCCCCAGGACCTTATGCTAAACAGAAGCACACTGCACTAGGTAGCCACATCAAACCTGAAAGTGTGCTAAAGACATTAACTCACAACACTGTGGCATGCTGGTTTGCACTTGATTATTCCATCCTTAGCTCAGAAAACCTAGACGGAGCTGAAAAAGGACCTGTCTGGTATAGACACCCTGTCCCCCTACCTGCATTTGTCACATGCCGTGTGTTAAATGTCAAAACTTGTAAGGCCCAGAGATTCCAGTCAGGTTGTCATGATAATAAAACACGGACAAAATGTAAATAACAGACACAGGAAGGAAATGTGTCCAAACGCTTATAATCGTGGGTGGGGAGGTTAGCTCTGTTTGTATGTTTAAGTTCGTCTGTTGAAGAAGAGGTGAGTCAATAAAGTGTGTTGCTATGAGTTTTCCTTCACTAGTCACATGATTTTACCTCAAGAAGAACCAGACTCACACCAGGAAGGGATTTCTTAGTTGAAACTGAGAAATCTCCTAAGATCTGGCCCTGTTTGTTTTCTGCCCTTATCAGGCCTCACCAGGTAGCTCCAAGCGGTTGGTTCGCTTTGGCTCTTCTGTGTTCTCTAGCCTGCCCACTGCAGACCACGAGATCAAACTTTTAAGCTTAGGTGGGCTTCGCAGTCACGGATACATGAAGAGAACCAGATCGACTAGAAGGGTTTGGATGTATTTTGTTTGTCTGGGTTATGCTAATAATTTTCATTGGGATAACTAGAGATTACATGTTGAAACGTATACCAGAAACATAAGCAAGTGTCAAGTCCTATAGGGCATACTCACGTTCCAAGAACCTTAAATGTCTCGGCAGGACATGTTCATAATGGCCATTCTTAACTAGGCTCCATAACCATGAGCTTGGCTGGAGTGGAAAGATGGTCTGTAAGCCCTGGCATAACGCACTGGTTACATGGAGCTTCTGTTTCTAGATCTAATCCACGTGTTCTTTCAAGTCCTCTATCAGTATTCGCTGTCTCCGCTTCAAGGTGATAAATACCATTTTTGCTCCCTAATTTGAAAAAAAATTAAAAGCCAGATTGCCTAAAATCAATGACTCCATCACTGCTGTGTGCAGTGGCTGTGGGCGCTCTTCTTGGAGACACCGCGAGAATTTCTACTTATGACATCGGGCTCCAGGCGCTGCCTCTGACCCTCCTCGAACGCTCGGCGCAGGGGCACGTCACAGAGCTGCACCGGGACGGTCCGTCTCCACGCGCGGTGCGAGCGCACCTCACAACCCCTGCCTCTGGGGCACGAGGGATGAGGTGGCGGAAACACCAGGGTCCCCAGCCGGCAGGACCACATCTCTGCACCTGAGCCGGGCAGGGCTCCGCCACCCCAGCCAGAGACCGGTGCTGCGAGGCGCGCCCCGACTCCGCGGTGCACCAGCCGCGCGCGCACGGCCCGCGGGGAACCCTGCTCGGGCACCGGAAGCGGCGGCCGCCCGGGCGGTCCGGGAGCCTCCCGATGCTGAGGGAAATGAGGCCGCGGAGGCCAGGCCGGAAAAGCGGAATGTCCCGCAGAGCCGCGCGGGGCGGCTCTCCAGTCTCGGCCCGGCTAGGGTCGCCTTGGCCGACACGCGGCCCCTCCTCGTAGCTGGCGCACTCACCTCCTCCGGTGCCCCGGCAGCCCTGCAGGCGGCTGTCACTGCAATCCACCAACTGCCCCGCGCCGGGTCGCGATGCTATTTAAGGAGTCGCGGCTGCAGCTGCTCCTTTGCCTGCGCCACCGGCGTTGCAGCAGCAGGGCCGGGCTGCTGGTAGTGCGCGTGCCGCGCCGCGCCACCCCGCCCCGCCCCGTCCTCAGTCCCCTCCCCTCCCCATCTCCTAGGGCGCCCGGTCCCCGCCCCCCGCCAGCTCCGCCCCTCTTGTCGCGTAGGTCTAGCCTGTCCTGCCCCCTCAGACCCGCCGCTCCTCTGAGGCCTCGCCCATCAGCGCCATTCCCGCCTCTTAAGCCCCGCCCTACCTGGCCTGCTCCACCCCCTCAGACGGGTCGCTCCCCTCAGGCCCCGCCCATCAGCTCCAAGTCTTCCCTTCAGGCCCCGCCTTCTTATTCGTTCTCTCCACCCCTCAAAACCCGGGCCTTCCCCTTCAGGCCCCGCCCAGTCCTGCCGACCCCGCCTCTTAGGCCGCGCGGTAGGCGTGGCCTCTCTCAAGTCCCAGAGAGCCCGTGGTAGTCAGCAAGCAAAAGCCAGACTGTCACCCAAACTGCCCTATAGTTTCACAACGAATCTGAGGAAGGGCAAAGGGTAAATCTGCATCTTAACTCCAAAATATCCTGGACCCCGATAATGAGATGCTGTGGAATGTTGTAGGCACCCTTTAGCTCTTCCAGCCTCAACATTCTGCCCAGCTGATTTCTTGGCATGGCCTCTCTGCCAGAGTCTCTGCTTCCAAGGACCATGGTGGCCAAAGATTCCCCATCTTTTCTTTAGCACCGGCATACACGACCCCCTATATTTTTTTCTTTATTGATATTTATTGAACTCTACATTTTTTTCTGCTCCCCTCCCTGCCTCTCCCCTTCCCCCTTCAACCCTCCCCCAATTTACTCAGGAGATCTTGTCTTT
>JAQHUG010000190.1:2931976-2943331 GCA_028555095.1 Dicrostonyx torquatus | reverse complement strand
CACACACACACACACACACACACACACACACACACACACACACCCAGCGCATGTGTATGGAGGTCAGCAGACAAGTTGAGAAAATTGGTTCTCTCCTTCTAATGTATGGGTTCCAGGGATCGAACTCAGGTTGTCTGGCTTAACAGCAAATACCTTTACCCACTGAGCCATCTCACTGGCCTCTTGGCAAATCCTCTTCTACCATTTTTGTATCAGTGTTCAGATTTGCTGATAGAAGCCTTTTAAGCTTTTTTTTTTTTTTTTGTTACTGACAGCTGCCACATGAGTCTATGGTGGCCCTAACCAAGCCACAGCCCTGCCTTCCTCCATACTCCTTTTGTTTTTCAGAGGTACTTGATCCATGGTCTCCAAGCACTTTAAATGAGAGAGCTCAGCTGCAGCCGCTTAGGCAATAACCTCCCTGGGTTTCTCTCTCCTCCACCTTGGGCAGAGTCCACCAACTCCCCTCCCCTCCCCTGTGTTCAGCCTCAACACAAAGCTGTCCATTAGGCCAGGATTTCCAGACCCCACCCTGTACCCCACAGCATGATACATTCTTATCTTGAAGCGATATGAAGATTTTAATTAGTCAATGTGAAAAAGAAGTTATAAGTCCTGGATGTTTCCAACTCTTTGCAAGGTCATTTAAGGGCCACATTTAAGGGACCTATCCCTACTCTCTTACATTTTTCTTGCCATTCCCCTCCCCAGGTAGATGAAACTATGCATGGGCCAAGCAAGGGGCGTAGAGTTTAGTGTCAGACTGTTTATTTTAACCTATGGCGTACTTATAGGCTTGAGGCAAGCTACTCTCAAGTCCCTAGGGTTTTTTTTTAATCAGCTAAGCAAATCTAAAACTGCATTGCATCAAATCTAAATCACAATTAGAAGAGGCACTATTGTTTTATGCAAAGAGAAAAGTACTGTTTGTTTTAATTGCCACATATTATCAGTCAAAAGACACACACACTGTATTTGTTAGCCTTAATCACTTAGTTGCTTAAAAGAGTCGTCATATATTAGCTTGTGCTAGATTCACCTAAGTAGTTTCTTCACTGGTCTCTCCTAGGCTTACTCCAGCAGATACTATCAGACATAGGCTTATCTGGGGCTAGGTGTTCTTGAATGGCCTCATTTTGTTTGATGATTAGCAGGTGATTTACTGAAGTTCTCTGGTGTGGGAAGTCCTTCTGTCTATTTTTTGCTTTTATTGGTGAAAAAATAAAGCTGTTTTGGCCAGTGGCTTAGCAGAATAGGGCAAGGGGGAGTTCCAAGCAAATAAAGGAGGAGAGAGTAGGCAGAGTCAGGGAGAATTCATGTAGCCACCACCAGAGACAGACGCCTGACACTGGAAGCTGGACAGAAATTTACCTGGTAAGCCACAGCCATGGCAATACACAGAATAATGGAAATGGGTTAGTTTAGGGTATAAGAGCTAGCTAGAAATATGCTTAAGCTATTGGCCAAACAGTATTGCAAATAATATGGTTTCTGTGTGGTTATTTCGGGGCTGAGCAGCCAGGAACGAACTAATAACCTCAGACAACAAATTGGTGCCCAACGTGGGGTCTGAACCCATGACCTTAAGATTAAGAGTCTCATGCTCTACTGATATTGTGGGACCAGGAGGGACAAAAACCTCCCCCAACAGAATGGCACACCAATGTGGGATGACTACATTCACATAAAAAAAAAAAGCCTGAAAGAGCTTGAAAAGAAATTCTAGACACACAAAAAAACAGAGTTTAAAGCAGCTTCTTGCTCTGTTTGCTGAGAGGTCTTCCTGATTCAGTGGTAGAAAAAATAAAAGCATGTGGTTTTGAAACAGTGCTCTTCCTGATCATTCTAGTTGCACAAACAGCTCTGGCCCTTTTAGGAGGCTGAGCACTTAAATGGGGTCTGTGAGCAGCATGTTACAAATTGCTTAATAGTGACAGACCCACTGTGACCCTGCAGCTGGGGTAGTGTGCATGACTCTCAGATGCAATCAACATGCCTCTGTCATTTGGACTGGGAAGAGACAATAGGCAAGACTGCAGAGTTGGTCCTAGCCATGCCCACTTAGCATTAAAAAACCAACCAAATGAACAAACGAAACCCTGTTCCTAGTCAGAAAATAATTACATATACACAATAAAGACAGATTCAGATAAAAAAAAAAAACCTCTAAATGGGTCATAGTATGCTTCAAAATTGTATGTAGGCTTGGGAGAGAGAAGAAAAAGAGTATAGAGAGTTATAAAAGGAAGAAAATGGTTTTTAAAAAGTAAAACAATCTTTAAAGAGACAGAGTAAACTTGTAGAAAAAGGAATAGAGTAAGTAAAATAAGCCACAGAAAGATAGAAACTACACAGAGAGTCTGGATTATGTATATTATTGTGTTTTCTTTGAGTTTTTTGACTGTGAATGAGCTAAGTACAGAGAGTCATTTCATTTTATGGGCTGCTAAGCTAAACCAACATTATGTTTTGAAGGTATCTTGATTTCAAAATTTGGATCTAAGGATTTGTTGCTTTGAAAAAGTTCTTCTGTTTTAACAGAAGATGAGAATCTGTGGATTTCTTCCAGACTACTGTGGTTTGATAGAGCAAGACCTCCTGAAAGATCACTGTGAACACCCCCTAAAAATTACTTTGTCCAACAAAAAGCATGAAGCAGTTTGGAGAGAACTATGCCCAAATTTCCTAAATTGTTGTTTATAAATGTTTGTTTACATTTAAAGGGAGATATGCTATAGAGATTTGCATTGGTATGAATGCAAATGAATGTTTATTGATACAAATTTAAGTCAATTTTGTTTTATATATATACATATATATTTTTGCTCTTGATTAAGGTATTGTGTTTGTGCAGCTCATTTGAAGATGTACTGTATAATTAAGAAATACAGGTTAGTAGTCATCTATAATAGTTAAGCTTGTAGTCATGTTAGTTAGGTTTTCTAGATATATAGAGATATATTTCAGTTAGATAGGTATTCTTCAAATCTTTCAAAGACTAATAGAATATGGCATTTAAATATTTTAAGAATTTAGGACTTTTTATGACAAAGAGACACATTTGCTCCTGGCAGCACCAATCTACTTCAAGAGGATGATGGGCATTGAAGAGGCTCATTATGGAGTTTGTTAGCCATTTGGGCAAGAAACTGTTCTTGCCTGGACTGCTTAACTGGACATGCAGGACTGCTGTCCTAATGGAATGACTGCTGAAGCTACCTAAAGAAGGTGAAACAGTCCTTCGGAGTTCCTGCTTCATGAAAATCTGCTAGACATTCTGCAGAACACAGAAGAAGTGACTGACAGCCTGCTAATATAGGTGGAACTGTCTTTGAAATTTCCCACTTCATGGAAAAGTCTGCCACATACTATGGACCAAGAGGTTGAAGATGGGTGCTCACAATGTTACAGAGGAACTTTGGGTGACTGTCCAGGCAACAAGATGTCTGTCAATTCTAGAATTTTGGAAGTTGCTTACAATGCACTTCCTATTAACTTAGGTAATATTATATCCTTCTGCAGTCTTTGATGGAATTGAAGAATAGATGTTATAATTATAATTTTCCTTAGTTATGATAAAAGCTTAAAGTAAATATAAATATTGTAACTATAATTCTTGCTTTATACATGTTTTGTTATATGTAATTTTACTATATTAAAGTTAAAAATCTTCATTTTTATTTAAACAGAAAAGGGGAAATGGTGTGGGAAATCCTTCTGTCTATATTTTGCTTTTATTGGTTAATGAATAAAGCTGTTTTGGCCAGTGGCTTAGCAGAATAGGGCAAGGGGGGAGTTCCAAGTAGATAGAGAAGGAGAGAGTAGGCAGAGTAAGGGAAAGTCATGTAGCCTCCGCTGGAGACAGACACTGGACAGAACTTTACCTGGTAAGCCACAGCCACATGGCAATACACAGACTAATGGAGATGAGTTAGTTTAGGGTATAAGAGCTAGCTAAAAATATGTGTTTTTATATAGTTTCTGTGTGATTATCCCGGGGCTGAACAGACAGGAACGAACTAACCCCAGACAACAGTTCTCCTGTCCTCCACATGGCCATTCCAACAGTTCACCAGTTTCAACAGGTTCAAGCATTCTCAAATGGCGATTTCAGAGCTTCAAATATAGACAGCACAGAGATCACATGCCATTATATAATCTTCAGACCTTTCGTGCTATGTCCCTGTTGCTGAAATTGAATGACATGATCAATTAAAAAGCAGTGTGGCAAAGGTCTAAGCAAGCATAGCTACCAGGAAGAGGAATTAGGGTGGCATTTTGCAAACCACACATGGCTATTAAAATTCTCAGAAAAAAATCTGTACCCAAGAGTATACAGACTATAGTAATAGTACTTAGCTCAAAGCCTTTCTCAGTGAGCTACTGTCTCTGAAGCACCCAGCACAGTGTTTGCTTCTCAGTGAATGCTTTATAAACATCATACTCTTGCTTCTTTGGGAGGACTTTGACTCAGTGCATCTCTTATTTGTCCTCCCAAGCCTAAGTCAGATACCATTTTCCCTGCAATGTGCTTCTTTCCAGGTCTATGGTGTTCTGCACTTCGGGCACAGAGCATTTGTTGTATGTGGTAGGTCATCGTTGTACTGCTTCTAGCCAGTGGGGCCAACTTTGGGCTTGTCCAAAGTCTATTCTGCTGATAGGTTGAGTCTAGATACTTCCTGCCCCCAAGCCAATGCAGAGCCAGATGTTCCATCTGGTATTTACGTAATTGGACTGCCATGTATATCCACCTGAACTGCTGAACCACCCCGCCCCAAGGTACATGCCTTCTTGCCTCTAGGTATGCCTGCGGTACTTTATTGTGTGTCTTATGTAGGATTTGTCATACTGAGTTGTGATCACATATGTGTATAACATACACACATATAGAACCCACCTGATTCTCTGTGACACAGAACTCCCTCCCTAACATCATGCCTAGTGGTAGCGTCGAACATTCTAGAAACACTCTTTGATGAATAAAAACAGAATTCTCAATCTCCATCTTCTGTGTAGGGAGAATCCTGATCAAAGTTGGATACAGTATTTAGTTCCTCAGTGATGTTTCTGACAGTGCTCCTGGACACTCGATTCCACTGGCTTCACTCTCCACATTACAACACAGCTCCTGGCCGAGTGCTACAGAGATTGTAATCAGACCCAGTTCTACCTAACCTCACATCCCCAGAACAAACACACTTGCGTACACACTAATAATTCAAGTTTCTCAGAGTTGAATGTGTCTGTAAATATAATGAGGAATGAGTAGGATCTGGGACATGACATTCTTTTTAATCCCTGAGGGTAGGAGGAGAGAGCTGGCCAACCGGCTTAGAGGAATGCTACATGTGGGCAAGCGGAGGCATGCACGGCCTTCCTCCGCTACTATTCCTACCCTCCTCTTCACCCGTGCACTAGGCAAATTGCCCACATCTTCTGAAAGTTGTGGGTCACCCTAAGAACCCGCCGAAAGATCCAGAACCTTATAAACATTTCCAATATGCGTTCTTTGGGTTTCTTGGATTCCTAGTTAAGGCCCCTGGTAGAATGGAATAGGCTGGGGAGGGGCTGTGGTGATAAAGACCTAACTTCAAGGCCTGACTCCTTTCTTCTGTATCCTGTGAATGATCTTTCTGAGCCTTGGTTTTCATATCTGGAAACAAAGTACCATGACAGATGTCACTGTGGGTTATCAAGTACCTGTCTCTAAGAGAGACTCTCCATCCCAGGCTCCCATACATGCTGTAACCAATCACCTATAGCTTCTTGTCATCAGTAGTGAGTTAAAGCTACATTTCAAATTTTGGAAGTCATGTCTTTGCTTAAAAATACTTATTTATCGAGCATTTACTGTGTGGTAGTCATGGTGGTAGGTGCTGTCATAAAGATGTACTTATGCATTTGGAAGCACATGCCTGACCCTGGCATGAGAAGTGTACTGAACACAACAAAGGCTCACAGTGTGGATGTCCTAGTGCCCATCTTTCACTACAGTGGGATCTCTCCTACAGGTTTAATTAGCTCACTGAGAGGACGTGGCATTGTTGAGCGTCATATCACTCTGGCCATGTGATCAACATTTGGCCCTCATCAATCTCCCACACATCTCTGAGAAAACAAATGTTCTCTTCCTCACTCAAGTCCTCACCGAAGATATCCAGGGGGGACTCAAAATTAAATATTCAGGGAGCATCAAAATTAAATGGATTTAGTCTGACTATATTTATTTAAAATTTATTTTAGTTGATTTTAAAATGAATTCAATATGATAAACATCGATGCTTTCACTGAATAAAACTGATTATAATTCACTCTGAGAAGCTGAAGGTTATTCAGATGTGTTTGGGGGACACTGATTTTGTTTTATGACTTAGATTACTTTTTATAAACAATACACTGCTCAGGCCATTCCTCAGCACAGTTCTCAACTTAAAACATAAGCAGCCAATGGAGCTCTGTTCATTCGGGCTCAAGTCCCATGCTTCTACTTTTGTGAGGTTTTCTTTCACTTAATCAGGATGTGCTAAGTTCTCAGATGCTAGCCTTTGGGAAATCATCTGGAGAGGATAGATTTATATAGGACGAACATCCAGAGGTCTCCATCTCCACTTGTCACAAGGTTCTGTTATTCACAGGTTCTATTGAAAAATGCACAGCGGTTTGCTTTGGGTTAACTGGTCTGCTCCAACTTGTTTCCTTTTCACGCGTGTTCACCTTTCCCATCTGCTCACAGTGACTTTGCACCTGCTGCTTGTCACTATACTGGCCCAGGCACCACTGAGTAGAAATGGCTTCTCGATTGTAAATAAGATATGACTATTTTAAATAGATTTGGAATTCACGAATTCCAGACTTCTCGACTGTAAGCAAGATATGACTATTTTAAATAGATCTGGAATTCACGAAGAAGAAAATGGAGAAATTCAGCATCTAAAAGATTTGATCTGGTGTGCGGGGTCAAGAAGTAGGAAGAAATAATGTCATCTTTTTGAAAACCAGCCTGGTCTGCTTGCAATCTTAGAACTTAAGTAACTGCCTCCATGTTGTGAAGCCCGGACATGGCTGGCACATGTAAATCCCAGCCCTCCCTCTCTTTCCAGGATACTCACAGGAGTCAAAACTTGAACCAAGCGACACAAGCTGGCAGGTGGCTTGTTTTCCTCTGTCAGTTAAAGAATTAAAGGAAAGGAAAATGAGTCAGCACATAGTGAAAGTTTAATGGCGAGCATTACTAACTTACTGGGTAGACAGAGTGTCCCGGAGCTGGGTGCCACCAACTCTAAGGAATGACCCCTCCCTATTCTCCAACTGTGCTTAAGGTGTTTATGTGTCCCTTTTGGTGTACTGATGTTGGGTTCCCCTCTGTATACCATTGGTTAATAAAGAAACTGCTTTCGGTCAATGGCTTAATAGAAAATAGCCAGGCTGAAAAAGATATATAGAGAAAGAAGGCAGAGTCAGGGAGAAGACGTGTAGCCTCACTGGAGACAGATGCCAGATGGAAGCTTGCTGGTAAGCCACAGCCATGTGGCGATATACAGATTAGTAGAATGAGGTTAATTTAAGATATAAGAATTATCCAGAAATATGTTTAAGCTATTGCTCAAACAGTTTTGCAAATAATATAGTTTCTGTGTGATTATTTCATGGTTTGGGCAGCAGGGAATGAACAAGCAACCTCCGCCAACAGTGTAGGGATTGGTTAGCCCACTTTTGCCCACAAGGATGGAAGTATATTTGGTTGGTAGGGATTTATCAGCAGAGCAAACCTCTAGCTCTTCTTTTTGGTGCCACAATAGCCAAGAAAGAGTCCATTAACAAGGAAAGAAAAACTTAAAACAGAGAACAGGAAATGGAGACTCAGCCCCTCTTTTTTCCTCTCTGCCTTGGGGGGCCCATGGCCTCCTAAGATTCTTCAGTTATCAGTTTGAGGTTCTGAGCCTGTGCCCTAGCCCCAACAAAAGAGAGAAAAAGAGCTGCTCTCTCCATCATGCCACGTGCTATTGTAGTCAGGGTAACATAACACTCCCACCCCCAAACAGAAAAGGGGATAAAAAAGACTGATAGTGTTCACTGTATTTGATATTCAACAAGTCAAGCTCACTATTAAAATTCATGTAGATAAAGTGAAATAATTTCTTCTAGGACACGTGAAATGAGATAGTAATGGCAAGCCTCACAGTGGAGTAGACCCTCAATGAAGTTTTAAAGCATAAATAGATCATGGCAAGTAATGAGCCTAGACACAATGAGAGCATAAATGGAGGCTTTTTAAATATCCAGACAGCAGAGTCCAAAGCTGAAGGACAGAATGACAATGGTCAGCACTTCGGCTCCTCTGCCAGCTTAGATGAGGGCACAGGATGATGGAGGGCTCCACACAGGCCATACCCATTGTGTGAAAAGCTTTTGCATTTCCCTCTTTGGAGCGTGGGTGGCAGGAAATGTGGGTTGGCTTGAGTATGAAGTAGGCCTGGGAAGACTGTTCTTAATTTTGTTTCTTTTGTTCAGTCGTATGATTTGGTATATTTGATATTAACCTGCCTAGACCTCCTCATCTTTTTAAAAATAATTTATTCAAATAAAACAATTCTAATGTGGTCTTTCCCACCTTTAAGTGTCTAGGACTTAGCCTCTAGAAAGGCAGGTTGGGCTAGGCATGATAGCACCTGCCTTTAATCCCAGTACTCTGGAAGTAGAGGCAGATAGATCCTTATGAGTCCAAGGCCAGCCTGGCCTACAAAATGAGTTCCAGTTCAGCCAGGGTTACACAGAGAAACCCTCTCTCCAAAAACCTTATCTCAGGCCAGGCAGTGGTGGCACATGCTTTTAATTCCAGCACTTGGAACGCAGAGGCAGTCAGATTTACGTGAGTTCAAGGCCAGCCTGGTTTACAAGAGCTAGTTCCAGGACAGGCTCCAAAGCTACAGAGAAACCCTGTCTCAAAAAACAAACAAACAAACAAACACAAAACACAAAAAAATAAAAAAACAAAAACCCTTGTCTCAAAACAAACAAACAACCCCCCCCCCCGACTACGTAGTAATATAAGATGGAGATACATGTAGAGTAAAAAGGTAAATCCAGGCTGAGAGTGTGGCTTAGACACGGAATGCCTTGTACTGTGTGGCCCTGCTTCTTGCCCAACACTAGAGGGTGGAGCAAGGGTGGGCAGAACAGTAAGGCAGCTTAGAGGGACTAATAGTGACAGAAAGAGAGCGACATTCAACACCCGCCAGCAGGGATAGTTTCCCAAGGAAGAGAAAGACTTTGAGCTGATATTTTAAGAGATTTAGATGAAAGGAAGGATGGAGTTTCCCAGAAGCTTTCTTAAACTGAGAGATGTGCCAAGGTCTCAGGTGAGTATGTTTAAGGCAGAGAGGGAAGATCAATGAAGGCAGAGCCTAAGAGAACGTTTGGGTAAATGGAGGCACAAACACCAAGGCTGAGTCGTGTTTAAGGAACACCAAGACTATAAATAGAATGTGATAGAGTAGCTAAGAAAGAGGTGAGGAAAAGATGTAGCCAAGGCTAGCCCTCCTGTGTGGGTTGTTTCTCCATTAATTCAGTGTTACAGGCTCTATGCGTGTTTCTAGAAACACAACCATGAGCTGGCCGCATCTCCAAGGAGCTAACCATCCTCTTATTGGATACAGGAGAATGTCAAACAGATGCCCAGCCGCCAGTGGTATTCCTATTGCTCCATCTCTTGCCGTCTTCCATCCTACTCATCTGGCCCATTAAGCTTTTGGCTCAGGTTTGCTCGCTCTAGGTTTGCTCGCTCATATCATTCCACGCATCTATATCTTCCTTAGCTGTCAAGATTCCGATCACATTCTAGTTCCAGGAGGCCATGTCTAATACTGCAGGCCAAAAGGAATCACTGCCACTCTGTCACTCATCCTCCCTGGCTATCCATCACATTCAGTGATTCTCCCCCCACCCACTAGACAGTGAGCCAGCACTGAAAGAACGCTATAGCGCTTTTGAGTAAGACCGACTGCAAGAGTGAAGTTAGGCAAGAGAACCAACCACAAAAGTATCGGGGGGGGGGAATCTTAATCATTAAAAAAAAAATCAGGCACTTGCTGTTTAGTCAGTGTTGCACTCAGCACAATGCTTAATGCCAAAAAGTAAAATACCAAATCCCTGCTTCAGAGACGCATGTACAAAGCTGTGGATTTGATCCCCAGCATCACCTAAACAAATAAAAGCCATTTCTCCTGACATTAAGCATGGGTCCCATTTTAGGAATAAGTTTGCCAACAATAATCTCAGTATGGGAAATAGATATTAAATATCTTCTCATTAGACGGAAGCAGCATGCATGGGGCCTACAGAGGACTACACAGCTCCTCTGCATGTATTTTATAGCTTTCAGTTTGGTACTTCTATGGGACCCCTGAATGTGTAAATGAGTAAGCAGGTCTCTGATTCTGGTGCCTTCTCTCAGGGCTCCCGTTTGTCTGTTGCTTTGCCTTGTTCAAATTCAAGATGGTGGTTTTAATTTTATCTTACTGTATTGCTTCACAGCGACTTTACACAGTCTTCTTAAGTGTATTGCTAATTTTTATTATTGAAAACATGTAGGCTTTTGGCACTCAGACATGGGCACCCTGCAGAAGAATGTTACCATCTATTTGGATGCACCTGACACCCTGTTACTAGAGAAACACGCCAATTATTTTCCTTCTACGGCTCAAAGAAAGATAATTACAGATACTGTATGTCTGGCATACAGTAAAAAATTAGTGACATTTATTGGGCACTGAGAGTGACAGCTCCCATGGACAGCTTTACTGCATGAACAGAGAAGAAATACTGGTATTTACCAAGTCATGCCAACGTGAGTGCTGGGGAATAGGTTAGATATTATCTGTATCATATATATATATATATATATATTGGTATTTATTGAGCTCTACATTTTTCTCTGCTCACCTCCCTGCCTCTCCCCTCCCACTTCAATCCTCCCCCAAGGTTCCCATGCTCCCAATTTAATCAGGAGATCTTGTCTTTTTCTACTGGTATCTATCCAGGATGCTACTTTGTTTCAGATTCTTTTCCTTTAGAATCAACCTGTCTCACTTCCTCTTCCTGAGAGGTCCACCTTGATCATCTTATCCAGGATACAGCCCCTCTTCTTGTTCTATTTGCTTGGCTGTCTTGCCCTCATCACTCATCAACATTCTAAGTTATCCATCTCCTCTCTAAGACTCAAAATAGGTGAGGCCATGGAATTTTGTCTGTCTTGCTCTAGACCTTAGAAGATATATACGGCATATACTTGAGTGCATTCAAGCTAGTAGTCCTTTTCTTTCCCTATTTGCCTACAGCTCCACTCTTTTCTGGGCC
>JAQHUG010000190.1:2907254-2926712 GCA_028555095.1 Dicrostonyx torquatus | reverse complement strand
TAGAGGTGGGCTCAGTGACAGTAGAAAAAATATATAGACATTTAGAATATATTTTGCAACAGAGTCAATAGAATTGCTTCTTGGTTGGTGGTTTACAGTGATAAAGGGGAGCATAAAAACAGAGGATTCAAAAAAGTCTAGGTTTTTTTTTGTTGTTGTTGTTAGCTTGTTTGTTTGCCTGAAAAGGTGAGAGGACAAAGCCTGGCAATTGCCATCTTATGAGGGAAAATAAAAAATTCTGTTTTGGAGATGGTAAGGTTCTTTTTGCACACTGAAATGGGACAGGCAAGTGGGCAGATGTGGGTTGGAGAGGTCAGGGCTGGAGTCCCCCATGTGAGAAGGAGGGCATTCCAAATCTTTCACTTCCTTCTCAGCCTTCAGGTTACTATAACTAGGGAGTAGTGCTGATTCTCAAGGGAAATGAATAATTCCTGTCCATTTAGTCACTCATGCTTTCACTCAGCCACCAGAGGTTTATTGAGTGCTTCTCAGGCTTGGAGACCATGCTAGGCTCCAGGGACTAGATCAGCAAAACCAGGCAGAGTCACTGTCTCATCGAGCTGGACATCTGGACACCAGAACAATGGAATCAACTCTATATTTGTAAACTACAATGCTTATATAATTTGTTCTTATTTTGGCCTATATGAAGGTGCACATATATGCCTATGAGAGAAAGAGAGAAAGAGAGGGTGGAAGGGAGGGGGAGAGAGAGAGAGAATCAGAGAAAACTTCGGGAATCATTTCAAAAGCATCTTCCACTCTCTTTTAGACAGGGCCCTCACTGGATCTGGATTGGCAAAGTCCTTGAGGCTGGCTGCTCTGTAAGCTCCAGGCATCTGCTTGCCGCTGGCTCCTCAACATTAGGATTATGGAAAACGCTTGGCTGTTTTCACATGTGTTCTGAGGATCAAACTCAGGTACTAATGCTTGCTCGGTGAGCACACTGTTGACAGAGCTGTCTCCCCAGCCCCTGAGAGCTGCAGTCTTTTCAGTAGCCTCTTTACAATGTTAAAAAGATACAAGGGTGTCATGTATTTTATTCACCTAATATGTCCAAAATTAGTATTCGTTCTCCATTTAATCAGCATAAAAGTTGCTGGGATACTTCGTATTCTTTTTGTTCACACTACTTTCAGAATTTCTTGTGGGTGTTATACATATATCTCAGTTTGGATTAGCTGCATGCCGCATGCTCAGTACCGCATGTAGCTCTGGCAGAGCACAGATCCGGAAGATATCGTAGCTTTGCTCTTTCATGTCTAAATTGCTTTCTTCTTCCAACACTGGAAGACTGAAGCTCCAGGATGCCATCAAAACACTGAGGTAGAACCCCAAGGATCACAGCTCAGATCAAAGTCAAGACTTCACACTCCCTGAAAAACTGGCAATGGTAATACGCTTGTACCAGAGCCTCTATTACACAGATTGATATCTAGCTGCTCAAACCAGTTAGTGACTTACCAGGGGACACCAGGCACACATGCTGCTCCTGGGATTTGCCATTCAACTAATATAATGTTTGTCAGCAACGTGGAAAATGAAATAATTTTTGATAAAAGGCTGTTTTGGTGACACTGTCTCTGGACTATTTCTTTTGTCATGTTTCCCTGATGTTTGGTGGTGACTCCACTTGAGAGCATTTCTTAGAGTCATGCTGTCTTGTAGTGCGGCTCAGAATGTGTTTGGTAGATGAACAAATCCAGAAATGGTAGGCTTGAGCCGTGACTCTGGTGAGCAAAGTGTTCTGGCCTTGTCTCTTTCTTAAAGTGACACATAACCAGCCTCCTGCTTTCTCTGACGTCTTCCTATCAGGAGAAATCTGCAAGCATATTTCTGTGGTTAATAGGAGGATCACATAGCAGACTATCTTTTCTTTATAATATATAGTTCAAAGGTCAACAAATTAGGGTCACAAGGAGGCTGGGGAGATGGCTCTGATATAGGATTCCCCTCTGTATGCTGTGAATGTTTTATCACCATTGGTTAATAAAGAAGCTGCTTTGGCCTATAGTAGGGTAGAATATAGCCAGGCTGGAAGAGACATATAGAAAGCAGGTAGAGCCAAAGAGATGCCATGTAGCTGCTGAAGGAAACCCTAGTGACATAATTGCCTCTTATTGGTCTCACTGGCATCATCTCTTAGCCGCTCACAATGAGGGTTGAATTTCAACATGTGTTTTGCATATTGAAAGCATAGCACCAAATCTCGCAGAGCCTATACTTCTTCATCCTAAGACAGCGATTGTCTTACAGTATTGTGTCGAGTGGAATGACCTCATAGAGTAATGTTTTATGCAACGTAAATTTTCTCTACCCTGACACTAGGGCTCAGACCCAGGGTTTTGAATATGCTAGGCAAGAACTCCATCCCTGAGCTCCATCCCAGCACCATAAAGCCAGAATTAAGTTATTACATGACAAGAATTCTGGTGCTTTCCTGAAAGGAAGATGCTCTGGTTAGCTTTTGTCAACTTGACACTGAATAGACTTACCCGGGAAGAGGGAATCTCAGTGGAGCAATTGCCTCTGTGGGATAGGCCTGTTTGTAGAGCAATTTCTTGTTTGATGATTGTCTGGGGATGGCCCAGAGTCCACTGTGGGCAGTGCCATCCCTGGGCAGGAAGTACTGGGTGGTATAAGAAAGCAAGCTGAGTAAGGCATGAGGGGTAAGCCAGTAAGCAGCCCTCCTCTGTGGTTTCCTGCTTTGCCTTCTGACCTTGGCTTCCCTCGGTGACAGAGTATAGCCTATAAGCCAAGTAAACCCTTTCCTCCCTAAATTGGTTTGGTCATGGTGTTTATCACAACTGAAATGAAACTAGGACAGAGGGTCATTGACAATGACAGGGAGTCCGTGACAATGACAGAGATGTGCCTATCTTCTGGTCCTCATATTTTTCTACAATACTGAATGCTGCTAGGCATGGTGGCACAGACATTTAACCCCACTGCACTTGGAAAGCAGAGACAGGCAAATCTCAGTGAGTTTGAAAACAGCCTGGTTTATATTGCAAGCTCCAGGCTAGCTGGAGCAACGTAGTGAGACAATGTTTCATTCACTCACTCACTCACTCACTCACTCACTCACTCACTCACTCACTCACTCACTCACTCATTAATTCAGCATGCTAGCCCAGTATTCTAACTCTTCAATGGTCTCAGGGACTCAGCAAAGGTCTGCTGCATCCATTATGTTCTTGGCAGATATTTATAAAACTTTTAATAGGATCAAAGACTGATGAAGAAAGAGGAAGACTATTTCGGAAAGGCTTACAATTTTGACAAGAGTCTATTCTGCAGGTTGTGACTAAGTCCTAGCTGGTGATCACCGAGGTGAGTCAGCAATGCTCTGCGGTTTCCTCCTGTTCTGTCGCTTTTCTGGTTTGAAAATAAGGGAGGCACTGATGGTGCTTCAGCTCAGAGACATCCCTTAGTGCTCACTCGAGGGAACTTCACAGGGCCAAGAGTCTGCAGCACGTGGAAGGGATCGGTGGTGGCTCAGCCCTGGGAGACCCAGCTCCCAGGCTCACTCGCTCTGGACAGCTTCCAAAAGGCGGTGAGGACAAAGCTGAGGTGACACTGTGGGTTATTTCTAAACAGTCGTGCGTTTTAGAACCGGGTTGATTCTATGCTAAGAAGAAAGAAGAGAAATGAGTCAATGGTTTGGTGTTAGAAACGCAGGGAAGCCCCGAGGCCGCAGTCAGAAATTAGATGGTAGAGGTGGGAATCAGGGAGACAAGGGTGGAGGCTCCCAAGAAATGAGTGAGTCACACCACTGACTGCTTGACGGTGAGGAAATACATCACCCCATCAGAGAATACACACCCCCAGACAGGAGCTGCCACAGCTGGGCTACACACCCCCTGGTTGATCTTGTGAAGTGTTACATCATTTTTTGCCACCACCCATGGACTGAAACGGCAGGGATTTCTCCCGCACACCCAGCTCCACACTTGTGGCTTTCCCTGCTTTGGTTTCCTCGTGGCCGTGCTACTTTGACCACTCCACAGCCGCAGTTCAGAAACCACAGCCAATTCAGAGCCAATTCTACAGCGTGGAGGAACCAGTGTGGCCCCTGGACTGACTGCTGCTGCTTCAGTATCACTAAGAGAACTTTTAAAGCAGATGCCCTGGGCTATGGGTGTGGCTCATTGGTAGAGTGCTCACCTTGTGTACAGCAGGCCCCAGACCCAACTCCCATACACTGCAAAAGCAACCAATAGAAGACGATGTCTTCTTCCTGTAACACAGTGGGGTGGGCTAGAGTCACACATGGATAGCATTTCTTACAAAATAGCCGGAAGAAAGGAGATTGTAAATATTTCACTACAAAGAAGTGCTAAATGTTTAAAGAGAGAACTGTCACCACTACTTGAACTTTATACAATCGCTACATGTATTGCAACATCATGTGGTACCCCTTAACATGTGCAAACATTGTCCATTAAATCATATCGTCAGGGTATGATCCCAGCACATGGGAGGTGGAAGCAAGAGGACTGCCATGAGTTTAAGGCCTGTCCGGACTACATAGCGAGTTGGGCTATACAATCAGAGCCTGTCTACAACAAAAAAATCTCCCCCCCCAAATTTCTGTGGCTTTTTTTTTGCCCTTTTCCTCCCTTCGAGATTTCATCAGCCCCACCCAGACCTATTCACCCAGAATGGAGAGGGGTGAGACCCAGAATCTGCTTCCTTCCTCTCCAGTCTGCTCTGACTCTTTTGCAGACTAACCTTAAGAACCAACTGGATAACCTAAGAGCAATCAGATAAAGTCTTGTGACTTAGTGATCCCACCTTGGTAAATCTTTCTCAGTTACTGAAATTTGGACAGTTTAAGCTCCTTCCATTTTGTTTTTTAATTTCCTGTGCAGCGTTCTCTCTGAGTCTCCAGACTTGTTCTTTTTTGTTGTTTGTTTGAGATGAATTTTATTGTGTAGTTCACATTGGCTTCAAGCTTGCTATGTAAAACATGCTAGTGTTTGTTTGTCTGTTTTGTTTTGTTTTTTGGTTTTTCAAGATAGGGTTTCTCTATAGTTTTGAAGCCTGTCCTAGACCAGGCTGGCCTCGAACTCACAGAGATTCACCTATCTCTGCTTCCCAAATGCAGGGATTAAAAGCGTGCACCACCACTGCCCAGCTAACAGACTAGTGTTGAACAGAAAATTGTAAAGCATGTTCTTGAACAGTTGGAAAGAAGGATGGTATATCAGAGAGTTTCTGCTGTGGAGTCTGAAATGCCCCCTCACCACATGCTCAAGTCCTGAATACTTATTTTCTGGCTGGCGGCGTCATTTTAAGAGTCTACAGTATGATTAGCCCATTGGGCATAGCTGGAGGAAGCAGACTTAGGGGTGGGTCTTCGAAGGTCATACTTGTCTCTGGCCTTTCTGATACCTGCTCCACTGTGCTGTGAAATGCCTCTGTCACATGCATCTGCCACCAAGAACTGAGCCACTCTGCTGTATCTCCTCTACCAGAATGAACCGAAAATCCCTGAAACTGTGAGCCAGAATATTTTTCCTCTTAATGCATTTCTCTCAGGCAGGACGATCACAGGTGCACAAAAACAAGTAATACAGAGAGCAAATGTGAAGAAATTGCTACGGAAGATGTAACTGGTACACTTGGTGAATGGAACTATAGACTCTAAATTAGATAACATCGTATCCTTCTTCAATTTCCTGGATTCAATGGGCATGCTATGTTATATCTCCTTTCTTAGAAAAGTCAAGCTAATGTTTAGATAAAGCGGCACTCAAGGTATATTCTCAAATGATTCAGGAAAAGATGCAAACATGCTCACACCACATACAAAACATGACAAAAATAAATTAAGCAAAGTTTTTTTAAGTTGTTAATTTTGGATAATGGGTATATATGCACATACTATACCATGCTTATAATTTTTCTGTAAGTTCAAAAATACTTCCAAGTGATGATTTTTGTGAGCAGAAGGAAGTGCCTAACCAAGGGAGGAATTTTCTGTTGCCAGGAACATAGTTAATTGTGCAGTATGAATAATTATACATGAAACACGCAACACAAATGCTCTCAATTGTTTCCAGATAGTGTATATTACAGGAAAAGATCTGTCAAAGGCTAGAGAGGTGGCTCAGTTGGTAAAACAGTTGCTTCATAAGCTTGGGGCCTGGCTTTGATCTTTAGCACCCACAGAAAAAAAAAACCTGGTGTGACATGACTTGCCTATAATCCCAGCACTCGGAAGGCAGAGGCAGGAAGATTTCCAGGGCCTATTGGTCAATCAGTCCAGCTGAGCTGGTGACCACCAGGCTCAGTGAATGACCTACTCTCGAACAAATCGCATGGAAAGTGCTTGAGAAAGACTTGGTTGACCTCTTATTTCCCTATTCATATGTCCATATTTGCACATGCTTCCACACAATTACAACCTCAAATACATATACACACATATACACAGATGCACTCCTCACGTATGCACTAGACACACACTGCACACAAACAGTGGAATTTTACAAGAATCACAAACTCGTTAGGACAAATTTATACATTTTAAATAAAAATATCCATAAAGTTTTTGACTTAGTCTATGATCCCATCAGTCAAGAGGAGGAAATATTAATAATATGTTGGAAAAATAATTTAATGATTTATCATAATACAGTGACTTCAACAAGTTTAGCAGAAAACTAAGCACATTGAGGGCACTGATGGACAAGCTGGCTTACGCGGGAACTCAGCTCCAAATATTTATGATTAATCACTGCAAAAGGAGCCCTCAGTCTTATGGAAATTTAGGAGAAGCTTGCTTGAGTTTGACAATTCCCTGAAAGCACCCACAAGATACTGCAAAGCTGAAAGAGGCAACTATCAATAATCAATAAGTTGGTATCAATAATTCTAGTTAATCTTGCTAGAGGTAAGGCTAAGTCATCCTGACATACTACAAAAATAATTGTCATATAGTCAAAATAAAAGTAAAGAGCCAAAGATTTGTGCTTATTTTCAAATATTATATTATTTATTCTGCATTGTGTTTGTTATCTTGGCTGGCTTTAAATCCATTTCAAAGTAATTGTCACTTTGGTATTAAATGTTTTATTTGTGGGTCTATACTCACTCTTGCATGCCACAATATGGTTTTGTCCTTGGTAGAGAGTAATGTGCCTGTCATCGTTTAATTTCTATTCTGACCTCTTGATTCTCTGCCACAGCTATTTAGATAAGGAGTTTGAATGGCATTTACTGGAGGTGCTTTCAAGGGGAAGGAAATGGCCTTGAGTGCTTCCAGAAGGTTCCATGAACCATGGTGCCCCATTCCAGACTGGAGTGAGTAGGTTTAGGTCACAAGCTGGAGGGAAAGGGATGTAAGAGTTAGCTCAATGGGAGAGCCGACAGGAAATTACGAAATAGTGTGGGATCATGGGGTCTGATGGCTTAAGTTCTTTCTTTTGTTTTGTGTATCAACATTTGGGAAGATTCCGGCGATGGAGAACATTGCCAAATTATGAAGTTTGTACTTTAAAATATTGGTATCAAGGAACCATTGAATGTTTGTAAGTAGATCAGTGACATAGTCTGGATTTTAAGGAAACAACTCTGGGATGGCTTGGTGGATAGAAATTTCAATAAATCAATAAAATAGCTAGGTCAGACTCTGTATGCCAGAGAAGACTTCTGGATGGACAAATAAGAAAATATTAGCTGGTCTCTGTGATGAGTGACTGTGAATCTGGTAATGTTACTAAGGAAACAGGATCCCAAGAAAAGATTATTTTAGTTACTTTCCATCACTGTTTCAGAAAACCTGAGAATGTCAACTCAAAGGAGGCGGGACTTGTTTTCATTCATTGTTTCAATCTGTGGTCAGGTGACCCCGTGTGCCTGGACTGTGGTGAGTTAGCACATCACAGCAAAGGGCATCCAGGCAGAGAGCTGTTTACTTCACAGAAGCAGGAAGGTCTGGGATATAGAGGAAGGGCCTGGGGACCCTTCAATGGTACACCTCCAGTGACCTGCTCCCTTCCACAGACTCCACCACCACCAGTCCATTCAGCTATGAGTTCATCAACAGACGAATCAGTGGGTTCAGGTGGAACCCTCACGCTCCGATGACCTCTCTAAAGCTCTTTAACTGGAAATGCAGCCTTTCATACGAGAGCCTTCAGGGGACATTTTTAGATTTTTAACCAAAGCAGGAATATAATTCACATTACTGGTTCCTTTTTCATATACATGCCCAAGTTTTTTGTTTTTTGTTTTTCTTCTTCTTTTTCTTCTTCTTCTTCTTCTTCTTCTTCTTCTTCTTCTTCTTCTTCTTCTTCTTCTTCTTCTTCTTCTTTTTCTTCTTCTTCTTTCTTCTTCTTCTTCCTCCACCTCCTCCCCCTCCTCCTCCTCTTCCTCATCCTCTTCTTCTCCTTCTCCTTCTTCAAAACTATTTATAAGAAGAAGAAAAAGAAATGGTTAACAGAGTTTATGCTTCTATGTTTGGAACTATATGAATTCCACTCTAGGTCTATCAGCCAGAGTCTTGTACTTGGGTGTCCTAAAGTCCCTGAGGAATGCATAGATGAATCTTAGAGAGTTTGTGAGCTCCCTGAGGGACAGCAAGATTTTGCCATTTTGTGTCTATTTGCTTTTATATAGATAGACTATCTTATGGGTTCTTAAATGAGTATTTTAATTTTAATTCTTAAAAGAGACTCACAAAGGCCATGATCAGTTGTTCATGGTCCAAGATGATCTTAGCCAGTGGGACTTGGAATATTAAATTATAACCTTTGATCCTACTTTGATCTGAATTTGGCTTTTAACTCAGTTTGTAATTGAACTTCTACCCCATTCTTAAGATACACTTTCCATTTGGATCCTAGGAAAAGTCAAACCAGTGGACTGAGTACTGTATAACTTGTATATTTCCATTTATATAAAGATTTAGGATAACAGGAAAATTGAACTATGATGTCAGAAGTTGTATAGTGCAAATAGGCTGGAGGGGATATGAAGGGGTATCTGGGATATTGTGATGTTTTTTTCCTTAATCCAATTAAGCTGAAAAATTTGTGAAGCTATACTCACACACGTTTTTCTTATGTGTGTTCTGTTTCATTTTTTTTTAATTGCCAAAATATGACGATGAGTAAGGTTCTTTTTTCCTGTCCCCATGACCTGGATACTGTGATGTGACATAATTGGAGGGAAGAAGAGTTTGGCTTCAACTTGAACAGAATTGGAGCCTGGCCTTATTGTCTTCCAGGCGTATATCTTTCCACAATATTCTTTGATACTGATTCTAACTTTCTTCACTTGTTACAGAAGGGTATCAAGTACTGTATTTCAGGGTTGTTGCAGGGAATGGAGAGTGAATGAATGTGCTCGAAATATGGAAATAGGAGGACTATGAAGTCATTTGTGTCCATCCCTAGCCAAACAGTAATGGATAAAGACGGTGAGTTCAGGAAGATATTTCTGACATCCAAAACTATCGTAAAAATCTTTGCTTGAACTACAACATCACACAATGGTCATTGAGACCTTGTACCTACAGAAGACACTTCCACAGAACACCTGTCCAACAACTGCCTATTTAACCTCGCTCTGACACAGCCCTTATTATTGATCCTCATATCAAAGACAGCTCAAAACAACTTACGCCATCTTTCTCGTTTTGCCTTTAAGAACTTAGGCTTTGCCTTGGCCTCTTTGATATGCACATGACTTATTCTGCCACACATATTTTTATTACAATGCTATATTCAAATACATTTAACTTTCAGAGACTCTCTGTTATTTACTCTGATGACTGTTATAAGAGATTTCTGCTCTTCTGAGGAGTCTGTGGGGTTTAGAGATAAGCAAAATATCTGACACTAAACTCAACCTCTTTTTTGCCCATGTCCAATGAATATACAGCAAAGCCTGCATGTTGATGCTCCACGCAGCTATTGGCCATGTGCTACAGCTCTGAACAATGGAACATCTGTTGAGCATGCTTATATTAAAAACAAACATGAGCGGTGCCACTCTTTTATGCCTTGAATTTTTAAACTAGACGAAGTAGCAATAGCCACCTTGTGACCTAGACTAAGGATGAGGGAACAGTTAAGAAAATTCTCAAAATACTCCTGATGTAAAGAATCAAAGCTAGCATCCCTGTCTCTACGTTCCCTGATATTGACTGTTAAAGTCTATGTAATTCACTTTTCTGATCAGAACATATTTCTGACTGAAACACACCTTAACTTTTGATGATTATCAAACACAGCACAAGGGTTTGATAGTTTCACATGACTATATCCCACTGCAGTTTTCAACTGTCCAGTGATCAACTAAACATGACAGTCAAATACCATTGCTAGCGTCCAGCTGTAGAATTGTGTAAATATAAATACAAGACTCATCCTGTTAAATGTTATACCTTTTTTAACTCTTGAATTTTTCAGACATTTACTGTTCTAGTTAGTATGTTATGCTCAATCATTTTCTGCCTTTAAAATAATCATGAGGTCAGGCATGGTGGCACACACCTTTAATTTCTGGCACTCAAGAGGAAGAGGCAGGAGGATCTCGGCCAGATTGGTCTATGAAATGAGTTTTAGGCCAGCCAGGGCTTCATCGTGAGACCCTACCTGTCTTCCCCTACCCCAACAGAAGTCATGAACCAGGCCCTCTATGGAAATTTTGAGAACTAAACTTTCTCATTGCGGAGGTTTCTTCTCCTTCACACCAGCCCCCCCCTCCTCTCGGGAAGATTCTATTGTGTCTGAGATGCTGTCTAAGTCCACATTCCTTTTAGTGCACTAGGAATCTTTTAGGTGGTGAAGCAGAACATGTCCATATACAGAAAATGGTCACCAAGCATGTCACACTCTGATAAAGGGCAGGCTGAATGCACACTTCATGTGTTGAAGGCCTGGTTCCTAGCTCGTGGCACTACTGAAGGTTAATTGCCTCATGAGGCACTAACCTCATCCATCAATGGGTTAACCCACTGATAAACTTGTAGCTAAATGGGCTGTAAGGAAGTAAGGCATACTGGGAAGAAGTAGGTCACTGAGGGGCATGCCTTAGAAAGGTATCTCCTATTCCTGGGCCCTTTCTCTCTCTTTCCTACCATTTTTTTCTGTCTCATACCTGACCACCATGAAGTGAGCAATTTTTCTCTGCATGGCCTCCCACTGTGATTTCCTGTCTCAGCCCGGCTCAGAAACAATGCAGCCAGTAGCCACAGACTGAAATCTCAGAAACCATGTGCCAAAATAAATCTCACCTTTTATGTTGTTTCTCTTAGGTGTGGTGATGATTATTCTTCATTGCCAACTTGATAAGATCTGGTCCCGCTAAAGATGCATGCCTTTTGGTATATCCACTAGAGTGGATGGCACCTTTTCACGGGTGGCTCAGATTTAAAGAGGTCCAAGAACAAAAGAAAAGCAGTAGACACCTGCCTGCTTCTGCTTCTTTATTTTTTTTTTAATTTTTAATTTTTTTTTTTTGAGACAAGGTTTTTCTGTAGCTTTGGTGCCTGTCCCGGAACTAGCTCTTATAGACCAGGCTGGCCTCGAACTCCCAGAGATTCGCCTGAACCTCTGAGTGCTGGGATTAAAGGTATGCACCACCACCGCCCCACTGCTTCTGCTTCTTCTTGAGCAAGTGTGCCCATCAATGCTGCCATCCCCATCAGTCTGCAGCTTCTACCTTCCAACATGAGTCTCCTGGAAACGTCTAGGTCTTCAGAGTTGGGCTGTGACTGCTGAAGTGCCCAGCTCTGTGGAAAGGACAATTATAAAGCTCTGTATTTCTGAGGTATGGGCAACCCAGTCTCTCTCATGTAAGCCTCCAACACTTTTCATAGTAAAATTTATTCTATCAGTATTGTTCCTCCAGAGAGCCCAGCCTAATACAGACTGTTTGTCACAGCGACAAAAAGAAATCACTGTAGCTTAATTTCAAACAAAAAGGGAGAGCCTCTTGGCACTTATTCCCACTCGGCTCCTTCCAGTCTGGGCTCCATGATGCCACTCAGTGGCCTGGAGGAGTCTTTCCCAGCCGTCAGTCATCTCTCCGCCCTTCAGCCCTGGGCACAGGAGTCCCCATTCCTCTGAGCATCCTTTCTCTGCTCTCACTCCTGTGGTCTGCACTTCCCACTTGATTGCTCTTTCCTCCATCCATGGTTTGTTCCCTAAACCGTGTTCTCCGACTATGAGCACCCCTACATGACAATCCTGGTCCTCTAGTCTTCTCTCTGGACTCCCTCGAGCATCTCTATCCATACTCTTACTCAGACCCCCAAATCTGCCCTTCCACTCACCCTCAGCATTTTGCCAAGGCCTCCAGTGTACACTTCTTTATGTATTATTATCATTCGAAGTTCAAAATATCCAAACTTAATCACCCCCCCAAAGTAGCTGTCTTCCTCATTCTCTATTTCTGTTACGTTATTATGTTTCTCAAATTCCCCTAAATGTGTGATCATAGGACTTTCCTTATTTTGGCTTTTAAGTCAGTCACAGGGGTCCTGTAGTTTCATCTTTGAATATTTACAAATTCATCCTGATCTCTGTCTCTTTAGCCCAAGAGCCCTAAGGTGGCTCATTAACTTTATCCAAGAAATAAATAGGTTTCCTTTAGGCTGACACCGTTGCAGTAGTAGTTAACAACTTAAGTTCTTTCTCTGAGGAAAGGGACAGATCCAACAGGAAAAGATTTGAGATGAGCTTTCAGGGAACAGTGAAAGAGACTGTTCACAGCAAAGATACACAAATGGTTCTGAAGGTGCAGTGGGCTGGAAAAAAATGAAGCAGCGAACCCACATTCTCAAATCAGAGGACCTGGGTTTGGTCCCCAGGACCCACATGGGGGTTCATAACCATCTGTAACTGGATGGGACCCGACACCTTCTTCTGAACTGTAGGCACCCCAGGCATGCATGTAGTGCCCATACACATAAATTCAGATACATCTTAAAAAACACGTAGAATAAACAAGAAGAATGTTGAAATAGAAGAGGCACAAGTTACGCGGAAAAACTAGTAAGACTGTGGACGTGATCAGTAGATGAGGAAGAGCCTTGAGTTCAGGGGCCCAGTGAATTAGGTTACGGAAAGTGTTGCTTAGCTGACACAAAGGAAATTAGACAACCGTGTGATTGTGAAAGATCAGATTATTTTGAAAGGATGAGAAAGAAATGAAAGCTAGGTAGAAACACTTTGTTTCGTTTTCTGAGACTGAATCATGGAGGCCATTTTTATATTCATGAGATGCAGACAGAGAGAAAGAGAGATGTACAGTACTGCTGCCCTCCAGCCTCCTTTCTAAGCCTGGTGAGAAGATCTCAGCTGTATGATGTCACTTGTGAGAGAAGGTGATTAAGAGCATTGTGAGTCGGCTGTGAAGCATTAGCTGCAACCGTGTGCTGCAGCAAGGATCCCATAGGTGCCATCGTCTTGGATTTAAAGAACAGGAGTTGGGGTCTGTTAAGAGCTACATCAAATAATACAAGAAATCTCCTTGGCTGTGTGGAGCAGGTGTGAGCATTGGCCTCTACATAAGACTCGGCTCAGAGCTCACTTACTGCACTACTGACACTGATGAGTGGTTTACAGATCATCGTAATGTCACCCAGAGAGCAGAGGGAGGGAGAGGGAAAGAGGGTTTCCTTGGCCCCCAAGTGGCAGTGTCACTTCCACCAGACTCAGTTGCTGAGGCTGAGTCAGATGGCCCCAGCCAGAGGCAGCAGGGATTGAGAAACTCACTCGACTGTTTCCAGGAAAAGAAGAGAGCAAAATGAGTCAGATGGATAAAAAAAGTCCCAGTAATGATTCATATTTTTCTACCAACCAGTTTGCCCATATTTACAAAATGACTTCATTTCATATAGATGTTTTATACTGGAAAGACCCCCCTCCCCTCTTCCTTCCTCTCCATATTTCCCTCTCCCTCCTTCTCTCCCTGTCCTCCCCCATCTCATAAGACTGCATGCACAGATGAGGAGCATAGAAGCTCGCTGTCAGATGAATGTGTCCCTGAGGTTCTGAAGCTTTTCTTAGAGCCCCAAATCAGAGCTCATGGTCACAGGTGGCAACTCATCCGCACCCACAGAAGCAGCGTGAGAAATGTCTGGGAAGCTCATCATTTAGCAACCCTCACATACACCCAAAAGACAGAAAGCACAGCACACGGGAATAGCTGAAATTCAGTGGCTTCAAAGGACCATGGCAGCACCGGGTGACATTTCTATTTCTAAAATATCTTCATCATTTTCTGGTTTCCAAATAATTTCATACTGAAGAAAATTATCACACCTTTCAAGCCAGTGGCTGAGGGGACTTTGCAAAGGAGGATTTAATTTTAATTCAATTGATTATTTATTTATTTACTTATTTATTTATTTAGAGGTGGGGCCTCTCTTTGTAACTCCGTCTGTCCTGAAACTCACTATGTGAACCAGGCTGGCTTCAAACTCACAGAGATTCTCCTGCTGGGATCAAAGGTATGCACTATAATACCTAGGTAATTTTTGTGTGTGTGTATTTATCTTTGCATATGTATAGGTATTGTGCCCAGGAAATTTTGTTTACATATTTACTCTTGCATGTGTGTATGTGGTATGAGTGTATATGTGTATGTTTATATGTACATGGATGCTTGCGTGTGTGTGAAACAGGTTGGGGTTGATGCTGGCTGTCATCTTCCCTCTTTACCTTAAATATTGAAGCAGGATCTCTCACTGGAACTCAGCTCACGCATTCAGTTAGTCTAGCTAGCCAGTGTGCCCCAGGGGTTCCCTGTCCTGTTTACAGGCGTGCCACCAAGCCTGCCTGGTTTTACATGTGTGCTGGGAATCCAAACCATGGTCCTCATGCTTGCACTGAACCATCTCCCCTGCCCCCCAAGGTGTATTTTATTTATTTATTTGGTTGGTTGTTTGTTTGGTTTTTTTTTTGAGGTATTATATTTGTTTATCTGTTTGTTTTTCCTCTTTCAAGACAAGGTTTTTCCATTGCTTTGGAACCTGTCTTGGAACTCATTTTGTAGACCAGACTGGCATCAAACTCACAGCGATCTGCCTGCCTCTGCCTCCCAAGTGCTGGGCTGGAAGGCGTGCACCACCACTGCCCAGTCCAAAGGTGTATTTTAAAATAAATAGGACGTGACTCACATAACATAGCTTATAGCAGTAGAAAGGTGATTCTC
The DNA here is from genome assembly GCA_028555095.1 of Dicrostonyx torquatus. Classification (NCBI taxonomy): domain Eukaryota; kingdom Metazoa; phylum Chordata; class Mammalia; order Rodentia; family Cricetidae; genus Dicrostonyx; species Dicrostonyx torquatus. The sequence goes on along the minus strand of JAQHUG010000190.1, from coordinate 2,911,535 downwards.
AATAGCACAAGGATGTGAATTAGAAATAAAGACTGGAGCACTTTACCTGTGGGAAAGAAACTGTTTAAAATCTCTTCCTGGAGGACAGACAGATTTACTAAACACTGAGTGAAGTCATCCCGATAACCATGTTTACCCCCTCAGAATGGTGATGTCACAGATGAGATCTTATCCCTACTTCATAGAATTTTACAGCATGACAATGTCATATAATTTAATGTTCAGTTTAACTCAGAGTGCTGAAATGATTTAGCTAATGTCACAGTTGAAACACCAGAAAAAGATTGCAATCCTAAGGGTTGTTGCAACCAAGGCTACTTCGACAAAACATGGGCTTTGACAAGACAGCTGATGAAGTGAGAGGCAAGTGGACCCTGTGTGGTTAGTATATTCTGGAGATTCCATAAGCAGATAGGAAAAGAACCTTGGGACTCTATTGGTAAGGCCTGGGAGCAGGGAGTGCAAACAACCTTCAGAGGTTTAGGACCAGGACCCAAGAGGACTGTCTTCTCATTCCAGGAGTTGATGTTGTGGATTGGTTCAACCTCACGGGGTGTGGATAGGTTGGTTACTAAATCCTCAGAAGTGAAGACACCAGGGTAGTTGTCATGTAGACCTGGGCCCTTGGTCTGGGCTGGGTTCTCTAACCCTACTGGTATGAGATGGTGGCAGAGAATGTGGTTGGGTATTGGTCAGGAAAGCAAGGCCCTGAAAAGTGGATTAGGTAGGACAAGCAGTAACACTGTGGCCCTGGAATGGGGCTCTGAATATTTGGAATCTCAACACATCTTTGTCACTGGTTGTTTGATTCTGACAATGTATCTAGATCCTCAAACTACAGGAAGGGGAAAAGGAAGTTACAGTCTTTTTAAAATGGGGACTAGATTGGTGTGGGAAGTCCTTCTGTATATGTGTTGCTTTTATTGGTTAATGAATAAAGAAACTACTTTGGCCCGGGAAAGGGCAGAATAGAGATAGGTGGGGGAAAACAAAACTGAATGCTGTGAGGAAGAAGATGGAGTCAGAGAGAAGCCATGGAGCCACCAGCCAGAACCTTGCCAGTAGGCCACAAACCTCATGGTAAAATATAAAACAATAGAAATGGGTTAACCAAATATATAAGAGTAGCTAGCAATACATGTAACTTATTGGCCAAGCAGTGATTTAAATAATATAGTTTCTGTGTGATTATTTCAAGTCAGGGCAACTGGGAACAAACAAGCAGCCTCCCCCAACGCTGGTTGTATAGCACAGTAGTATAGTACTTGTCTGGAATATGCAAGGTCAGGGTCTGGGCTCTATCCACAATGTTACAAAAATAGATAGGTGATAGATAGATAGATAGATAGATAGATAGATAGATAGATAGATAGATTAGACAGACGAAGGAGGGGAACTGTTAAGTATCGGTGCTGAATCTCCACAAATGTGTGATTGACTAATGCTCACTTTGAGCACAAGGTCACTCTTGGGAAGTAGACAGGACAGTACATATATATGTAAGAGCTGCATGATGCTAAGCCAGGGGTGGATGATGATGATAACTTCCAGTCAACCCGTCTCTGGCATAAACCAGCTATTCCTCTAGGTATCACCTCACAAGTACACTACGCATTTTCTTGAGTCACAGAGAGATCATTAAGAAATAATTGCCCAGGAGGAAGAGGCAGGCAGATCTCTTGTGATTTTGAGGCCAGCCTGGTCTACAGAGTGAGTTCCAGGATGACCAGTACTATACAGAGAAACCCTGCCTCAAAAAATAAGCAAATAAGAAAAAAAGAAAGGAAGGAAGGAAGAAAGGAAGAAAGAAAGAAAGAAAGAAAGAAAGAAAGAAAGAAAGAAAGAAAGAAAGAAAGAAGGAAAGAAAGAAAGAAAGAACCTGTTTGGACAACGCCATGTTACTAACAGTGAACTGATACTGAATCCTCTGTGGCCAGAGTGTACATTGTGTGTTTTGTATGCGCTGTTCTTTCCACAGTCATTATGAGCCCAGTTTACAGATGGTACCACTGATGCAAAAAGAAATTACAGCTATCAAGTACTGGAACCGGATTTTAAGCTCTACGGTAAGTACTAAGTGCGCAGATGTCCCTAGGCATCCAGACTAAGTCATGAATAAGGGAAAAAGGAAGACAGAGAAACTTCTAAGGGAAGAACTGACAGCTGGAGATCTGGAGAAGACAAAAAGAACTGAAATGGAAACACCAAAAAAAAAAAGCATCTTTTTTTTTTTAATGTGAAGTTGAGACTGTGATTAAAATGAAGGCATCCAAACTGGTTTTATTCATTCATCATACTCTAGTCAATGAAAAATTCATGGACGGTTTGAATTAAACATGCTATCATATTTAGTTTAATTTTAGCTCAGGCTAAAATTCAGATGTTCTTACACCTCCGGATTCTGGTTCAATAGTGAATGAGGGTTCTGACACTGAAGTAGCCGCAGTTACTGCCGCAAGCAGACCCCAAGCCACAGGCTGGCGAAGCATGGGATCTCTCCGGCCGTAGAGGTTGGAAACTCACTGTGCAAGCTTTACAGTATAAAGGCCGATGCTGACAGAGACCAGACGGGACTGCAATGGTTCCTTATGTCTTGGCACAGTGTGAGATCTCTTCAACACCATTATCACGAAATAAGAGTTCAAGTAGGTCAGACTATCCCCCTCCACTCACAGTCTTAGCCAAGAGCAGACAAAAGTGAGCGAAATCTTTGTGTCAATTATTTGGGGGTAGAGGAGGGATGTAGAAATTGAGCCACTGGAGACTTCTTCCATTACAAAACTCTAGTTATTTCAGTTCTCCTATGTTGTAAGAGGAGCCCCATGTCGGCAATCTCTGAGAGGGAAGGTGCAGAACGTGAGCCTTCATTAGCCTCTGCCTGCGATATTCAGTTACGTTTTGGGAGTCTTCGAAAATTTAGTGGGTGGCTAGAAAGACGGCTCAGTGGGTAAAAGACTAAGCAAACATAAAGACATGGATTAAATCTGTGTCTAGAACCCAACAAAAGCCAGGTGCACTCGTGCGCATCTGTAATCCCAGCACTGCCACGGAGAGATGAGAGGCAGAACTAGGACAATCCCAGAAGCTTCTGGCTAGATATAATGGCTTCCACAGCAGCCAACAAGAAGGTAAAAGACGAGGACCAATGTCTGAGGCTGTCCTCTGATCGCCACACAGCATACATGCACCCCCCAACCCCCCAACATATACAGACACATAAACACATATACATGCATAATACATTACACATAGACACATTATAGAGATACATCACATACAACATATACACAGACACATAAATACATATACACATACATCATATAAATACACATATATACATATAAACACACATTACATACATACACACAGAAACATTATACATACATTTCACATTCAACATACACAGACAAATGAACATATATACACATCACACCCAGATATATTATACACATATATCACATACAGACATACACACAAACACAAATACACACATCACATACATACATACATACATACATTACACACAGGCACATTATACACATACACACCATACACAACATATACACAGACACATAATCAGATATACAAGCATACATACATTATACATATGCACTTTACATACATATCACATACAACATTTACAGCCACATAAACACACATACACACATCACATACACATACTTTCTATACACAGACACATTATACACACACCTCACATACAATATACACACAGACACAGAGATTTAAAAAACAGTGTGGAAGAAATAAAGAGCTGCCACTACAAAGGGAGGGTTCCAAATCATTTAGACATCTGCAAAATCTACCATGAGCAGGGGACAGAGCGATCCAGGTGAAACACTTGCTAGCTCAGTTGAAAAAGTGAGATCCTGTTGATTTAGCTTGCATTAGATCAGTTAGGTAATTTTCCTTAAACATACTCTCTGGTCTCTGTGAGTGTCTTTACTCGCAGGTCCGATTCGAACAGGAATTTACAGTGGGGAAGGCAGGGTGACAGGCATGGGAAACGGGGACCATCACATTGTACGTGTGATTAGGCTGGCATCTGGTGGGTTATAGCCCATCTGCATTTGGAATGTGACACTGCATCAGCCCCTCCTTCCGCTGCCCTCTCGCTACAGACAAAAGCCTTTTCTCCATCTCTAGGATCGACAGGTTCACTGCACCTTAGCTGGAATTGTGAGTGGCTTCTATAGAATTCCTTTGGCTCAGAACCTGAAAACAACCTAAATGCCCCTCGACCGAAGAATGGATAAAGAAAAT
>JAQHUG010000190.1:2865798-2906709 GCA_028555095.1 Dicrostonyx torquatus | reverse complement strand
CTGCCTCCACACTTGAAAACTGCTGTTAAGGTGTGCCAGGTACCCAGAAATATTGATTTTCTGCTGTTTCATAGGGCACACCATTTTATACTATTTTCTTTAAAACTATTTGTGTGTATGAGTGTTTTACCTGCATGTTTGTGCATCACATGGGCATGCCTGGTGCCCATAGAGATCAGAAGAGGCTACTGGATCCACTGGGCTTGGAGTGACAGATGGTTGTGAGCTGCCATGTGGGTGCTGGGAACTGATCTGAACTTGAGTCCTCTGCAAGGGCAGTAACCGCTCTTAACCGCTGTGCCATCTCCCCAACCCTCAATTTTTATACTGTTTTCTAATAGTTCAGCAGAGCGCCCAGTCTGATGAATGAGCTGGTCAGTGTTAGGATTTTCTCTATTTAAAAATCTTGGATTTTGAAAGTATGATAATTGTAGCAGACACATCAGATTCACCAGTGATCCCCCTGTCTCTGCCCTCCAAACACTAGGATTCCAGGATGCAGCAATACCCAGCTGTTTGCATCGGTGTTGGGATCCAAGCTCAGGTCCTCTCGCTTACTCAGCAACAATTTTTATCCACCAAGCTGTCTCTCCAGCCTCTGGTGCTTTGTTGTTGTGTTTGGTTGCTGTTGTTTTTAAAGATGGGACTTACATAGCCCAGGCTATCCTCAAACTCAGTATCTAAGGATGATTCTGAACTCCTGATCCTATATATCCTCTGTCTGTCTCTCTCTGTCTATTCATCCATCCAGAGAAATATGTAATATTTATGTGACAGAAAATGCAGCATTTGTCTTTCTTTTATATATTTTTAAAATTTATTTACCTTACTGAGTGCTTTGCCTGTGTATACGTATGTGTACCGTGTGAATGCCTGGTACCCCCAGAGGTCAGAAGAGGGCACTGGATGGCCTGGAACTGGAGTTAAGGATGGTTGTGAATCACCAGTTTGGTGCTGGAAACTGGGCTAGGTCCTATTCAAGAGCAACAAGTGCTCTTAACAGCAGAGCCATCTCTCCAGCCCTTGTGTGTTTCTTTATTCTGTCTTCCTTATGTCCTTGTTGCCCCCTTTTGTTCCCTCTCCCTAGGGGGACAATTTTTGCACTTAGTCATAAGATGTGCGTACGTGTCTTGTAGGCAGAGTTATAAAATTCAAATAGTTTGTTATATTTGTGGAAATTCTAGTCATGAATATGTGTTGAACACTGTCAAATTCTTTTTTTTTTTACCATTTACCTAGGTTGTGCCATGTTTTCCCCTATATAGTATTAATAAGAAGGGTTTTCTTATTCTTCAAATATTAAGCCATACTTGCATCTTGAAGTAGGCCAATTTCAACACAGCATATTCACCTTTTTAAAAGCATTGCTTCATAAGAATAACTTTACAGTAAAGTTGATTTAAGGTAAAACATGGTTGTAATTTGACTGTGAAAAGACCCCCATGGGCTCGGGAACTTGAGTACTCGGTCCCAAGCTGAAGAACAGGCCTCCATCATGTACTACTGTGGCCACATGCTTCCTGCCTCCACACAGCTTCCTGCCACGCCGTATTAACATGATCATCTATACTCTCTCAAACTGTGAGCTCAAAAAACCTTTATTCCCTTCCATTTTTTTTCCATCAGGCATTTCATCGCACCACCAAAAGGAACTGATAGACATTATTCTATATTGGTCTATAATTTCCTTGTTTGTAATGGTTTTGTTAGCTTTTGCTATCAAGGTAAACTGAGGCCTCAGAAGAAAGCTGGGAGGTGTTCCCACTCTTTCTATTCTCTGGGAATGTTTAGGTATAAGTAACATGATTTCATTCTTGAGCATCTGGTGAAATTTATCAGGAACTTCATCTGAATTGCAGAGAATTTGAAGTGATGTATTCCACAGACTCATCTCTGTCCTCTGATTGATAATGCAGGACCTGGGATCCTTCCAGGCAATTTTTTCCTAAATTGGTTCCCTGCTAGGCTGTGCCAGTGAGAAGCACTACAGGAGACTTGATAGGTGAGAAGGAGAGAGACACTTGTCCCTTGCTGTGATTTCCTGGGGCTTCCTGTCTGTTCCAATCAGCATCAAAAGCCTCCTTTCTTCCCTCCAAAGCTGATGTTTTTCTAGATGTAACTGACTGCAGCTCCTTTGCATTTTGGCACACCTGCCTCTCTGTACTCCCCCAGAAGCACCTGCCACTGGTACCCCATTCTCAGAGGGCTGGATTTGGCTCTGTGGGTCCCATCTCAAGGCTCCTAAGAATCGCTGTTACTCTAGCTCTAGGGGAGCTGGGTGTTCCCCTATGTTGCTTATTCAGTCTATATAAAGTGAAAGACCTTGACGTTTTGTGTTTGCCTTGTGGGTTTCTCTAGAACAACCCCTCTCCAAAGACAGGCATATCCTGATCCCCCACCCCCAAACCTGTGTCTGTGTCACCTGACATGGCACAAGGTGCTTTACAGACATGATTAAGTTGGTTTGAGATGGGAAAAGACCTAGTTCACCTGCCCGGGCCCCAAGCATCACAGCACCCTCATAGGGGGAAGAAAGATGGTCAGAGTCGGAGCAAGCAAAGCCAGAGCAGAAGTTTGAGTTGGAGCAACGGGGAGGGAGAGGGGTGATGAGAGGGGTGATGATACGAGATGTGCAGATGGAAAGACAAGGAAACAGCGTGTCCCTAGGGATTAGCTTCAAAAGGAGCATAGTTCTGTCAACATTGATTTAACCCAGTGAGGCTATTTTAGACTTCTGACTTCAGAGCCATAAGGTAATAAACTTGTGTTGAGAACTAGAGATATGGCTCAGCTGTTAAGAGCATGTACTGCTCTTAAAGAGGACCTGAGTTTATTTTCCAGCACACAAATCAGGCAGTTCACAGCCACCTGTAACTACAGCACCAGTGGGTCTGATGCCGTCTTCTGGCCTCTTCAGGAACTGGCACTCAAGTGCACACAGCTTTCCTGCCCCCCCCATACATGATTAAAAATAAAATGAATTCTATAAATCTGTGAAATTACCTGGAGCGAGTGAGAAGGAAACACGGAACACGCAACAAACCCACTTAGGAGTTTATTAGAGGGGGCGTGTACAGGCCTGGGGAAGTCAGTGTGCAGAGAGAGAAAGACGGCCCATCCAGGTTTTTAAAAGCTACCTAGTGCATGAACACAGGGGGTTGGCGTGACTACGTCATACGCAGATGACGGGCTCACGTATGTGCGCAAGGGTTTAACTGAGTCCTAGTGGATGTAACCACACGTGCGTGCACGTGGATCATGCAGGGCCCTTTAACATTCAGGTACTTTTGCCTGAGGGATTATCTGCACAGCATGGCCCTCCAAGCCCATCCCCAGGGACACACCTCCTCTAACAAGGCCAAACCTTGTTAACATATCATCCTTCCCAAACATATCATCAGCTGGGGACTAAGCATACAAATATATGAGCCCATGGGAGCCATTCTTATTCAAACCACAATAGATGGACCGATTTAGCCCTGCCTGTTCTCAATGTGCCGCCACATTTAGAAGCCACGGTCTATCTAGGTGATAGTCAAACAACTAGTTAATTTACTTTAATCAAGTTACTGAAAAATAAATGATTTGAGTAAGTGATTGAAGGTTTATGAGAAGAGATCTTGCCTGCTTAAACCTCAATGAAAACACACCTGTTGAGGTTCCAGACTGAATAAAAAGTAGATGCCAGCATTCGTCTCTCCTTGCATCTTGACTGTGGCTGCAATGTGACAAATCACCAAATCACCTGCTGCCCTAAGTTTCTGTTGCTAGGCATTCCCTACCACTATAAACTAAGCCCTTGTGGTGATTTGCATGAAAATGGCCTGCATAGGCCCATAGGGAGTGTAACTATTAGGACGTGTGACCTTGTTGGAATAGGTATGTCCTTGTTGGAGGGAGTGTGCTTCTGGGGGTGGGCAAGGTCTCAAAAGCCAGGCTAGTGGCTCACTGTCTCTTCCTGCTGCCTGTGGATCCAGGTGTAGAACTTTCAGCTCCTTCTCCAGCACCGTGTCTGCCTGCATGCCACCGTGCTTCCTGCCATAATGATAATGGACTAAACCTCTGAACTTTATGAGAATTGCTGGTCATGGTATCTCTCCCCAGCAATAAAACCCTAACTAAGACAGTCCCCAAACTACGAAACAAAATGTGTGTGTCACAGTAATGAGAAAAACAGTCACTATAACCTCCAAAAAGAAAGCTTCCTCAATCGTATGGGTGTAAAAGTAAATTTGTTACTGTTGTAATTTACATTTCTTTGCTTGAATTCTTCTCCTACTTGCTCAGATCCTATCTACAAAGCTTTCAAAGGTGTAGCAAGAAACCAGGCATGGTGCTGCACACCTGTAATCCTGACAATCGGAGGGGTAAAACAGGAACATCTCAAGTTTGAGGTTAGCGTGTCTCAAGGAAACAAAATAATATAAAATAAAGAAAAAAATGTAATGAGAAAAGAAATCCATTGTCTCTTTTTGCCTGGTACCTTGTACCATGCCTGATCTTGTTCAGCAGGTGTCTTCGGGTTTCTATTGCTGTGATAAATAGCATAACAAAAAGCAACTTTGGGAGGAAAGGATTTGTTTCGTAATTGTCAGGTGATAGATAACTCCATCACTGAGGGAGTCAGCCCAGGAACTCAAGGCAGGAGCCTGGATGCAGGAACTGAGGCAGAGGTCATGGAGGAGTGCCGATTACTGCCCACAATGAGTCGAACCCTATCCATATGAATCATTAATCAAGAAAATGCACTATAGATTTTCCTACAGGCAAAAATCGCAGAAGCCTTTCCTCAATTGAGAGTTGCTCTTCCCAGATGACTCTAGCTTGCATCAACTTGACTGAAAAGCAACCAGCACAGCAGGCTTGCTGTGCATAGGAGCACAGCAACCAAGTGGATAGGAAGTGAGGCCCTAGCCAGGCTGAGAGATGAGAACTGTGTGTCCCAACTATTTCCTTCTTGCACTGCAACCATGATCTTTCACAAGATACCACTGTGTCACAAGCCACGAGGAAATCAATCTCCTATAGGCAAAGTTCACCTAGTGATGAAAGGGCTTCGCTGATGGAACATATTGAAAAGAAGACAAGCCAGAGAAACGATACTGTGCAATTGCCAATTTCATGAAAAGCACTCCCGAGAGTGAGAGGCCCTTTATTTCTGGGCCAAAGATCACTCAGGAGCATAATCTTCCATCTGTAACAGCAGTCCGCAGCTCTTTCATGCTGAATAGCTTTCTTCTGCAGTTGACGATTTCTCCTTGTTCTCTTTGGGACTGGTGTGTGAAATGAGAATCTATTCTTTGGTTAGTGTCAATTTTGCACCAAGGTTTGGCCAGGTCCATAGCAGTCGGATTGTAGGATGTTAGGGTGTTAGGAGATTCCAAATACCTTCTTGATGGGGTTATAGGCATGAGGAAGCAGCATTTCCTAACAGTTAATAAAGTGTTTCTGCTCTTTCCGTAAAGCAACATTGTTGTGTTGCACGTGGTCCTTTCGCTCTTTAAAAAGTAAGAAAAAGGGAGGTGGCTCATGATCGACTTCTTATCTCACTGGCATGAAGACCGGAGTTCAATATCCAGAATCCATGTCAAAATGCTAGGAATGGTGGCATGTATGTGCAACCCCCACATTGGGAAGGTGGAGATGAATCAGTGAGTTCTGGGTTTGAAGAGAATTCATGCCACAGGGACATGAACAGAGTCCCTATCTATCTATCTATCTATCTATCTATCTATCTATCTATCTATCTATCTATCTATCTATCTATATCTATATATCTACCTATCTATCATCTATCTATCTATAATATATCTATATATCTATCTATCATCTATCTATCTACCTATCTATCTATGTATCTATCTTGAGAGTTTTATACATAAGTACTGTATTTGCATCATTTTCACACTGTTTTTCTCCCCTTCCAACTCTTCCCATATCCTTACATGCCCTCTCAAATTCATGGCATACTGTTTACTTATTGCTTTACACACACACATACACACACACACACACACACACACACACACACACACACACAGCCTGCTGAGTCCATTTAGTGTGGTTTTCTGCATGTATGGTTTTAGGGCTGAACACTCCCTCCACCAGAGAGTTCTTCCCTGAAGAAGACTGAGTCTCTCTCTTAGTAGTTAATTAATTAATTGTCTGTAGCTCTTCATCTAGGGGTGGGACCCATGAGATTCTCCCCCAACCCTCATTGGAATGTCAACTCGTGTTGTCATTGTGTAGGTTCTGTTTAGGTGACCATCATTTTGAGATTTCACAGATACAGTCTCCTTATCATATATAGAAGACACTTTCTCACGGCAGACATCCTGAGCCTCTGGCTTTTTGCAATCTTCCTGTCCCCTATCCCATGCTGTTCCCTGTGTCTTAGGTGTAGGGGTTGTATTGCAGATGGATCAGTTTGTGCTAAACAGCCATAGTCTCTTTCCCCTGTATTTTGATCAGTTGTGGCTTCCTATAATGGCTCTCTTCTGTTGCAAAAAGAAGCTTCTTTAATGAGAGGCGAGAGCTATGCTTACCTGTGGGCATAAGTATTTAGAATACAGTCAGAAATCACACTGGGTTTAAGAGTAATAGGTTCTGCACTGAGGTCCATGATCTCTAGAGGCAAGGGTAGTTGGCTAGCTTTACAGTACTGGGCGTGATTCCCTCCTATAGAGTTCTCCTTAAGTCCGTTTAGACGGCTGTTGGTTACCCTCAAGATGTAAGCGCCACTATTGCACCCTTGGGGGTGTCTTGTCATGCTAGGCATTGCTGTGCTTCTTAGACTTCACGGCTGAGAAGGACCGTAGATTGCTTTTCCCCATTGGTACCTTACGTTGCACCTTCAAATATTATGAAAGCTGGGAAGACTTCTAGGTCTACTCCTCCTCAATTTCTTCAAGTCTTATGTTGAACAGAATTCTTGAGGATGACTTCTGAGCTTGTCCCCTGGCACCCATATGCCACATGCATGCATGAACATGTCAACATGCACTCCCATACATGTTCTTCTTTATACACATGGACATACACACACTCATGCTCACGTGTGCATTTAAAAGAAGGAAGAACCATCTTCCACTTCAGGGTGGATAATGAAGACTGTCAAGGGATGGGTGAAAGATTTATGGCACAAGAGGGATTTTGGTGGGTCCCATGGCAGGTAGGGGACCACAGGCAGGAAACAGAATATGCCATGAGGATGGAGATGGGATATGAAGTCTTATTAAAGGGAGGCATATAGAGGGGAGGAAAGGAGGGGAGGAGGAGAGAGAAAGGAGAGAGAGAAGGAAAAGGGGAGAAGGAGAGAGACAGAAGAACTGAGAGGGAGAGGTGGGAGAGAGAAAGGGGGGTTTGCCTGGAGAGCTTGCCTCAGTGGGCAGACAGAGACTGGGAGTGGGCAGAGTTTTTCTCTTAAAGGGACAGGGCACTGACAGGGAAACCCAGCAAAGTCATAACACTGGGGGCTTTGGAATTTAAGTGCTATACACTTAAATATACAGGGTACAGGAATCGGGACAAAAGTCTGGTGATATTAAAAAGCCAAATTGTGAAAGATTCAGCATGATATTCAAACTGTAATGAAATGCCCATTTGTACTAAAAATATGTTTAGAGGAGCTCACAATAAAATTATCTTCTTCCAAGTACGTGGTCTCAGGGAAGGTCCTTCCTGTGTGGCCCTTGCACAGCTCAACAGGGTCATCCTTGCAAGAGACAGGACAGACACTATGGCTAAGCACACAAGAACCTTAGAATGAATGGTATCACCCCCACTGGAATGGCATCACCCAGGACAACACACAAGTTAGGCCATCCTTCCTCCAAAACATGCTTTTTATTTTCATGGAGTCCTCAGTGTCTGTTCTCCCTTATCTACTTCTCCCCAGGAGCAGGAGGAATTCTAGGAGCGTCAGAAATATATCTATCTGCACTTGAAAATTGTAAATGGACGACCTGAGGTTTCCAGAAGGTGGAGAAGTATTGGTTGGGGACAGAGATGAAACTAGATTGGTTGTGAGGTAGTAGTTACTGCATCATGATTTTGCGGTGCTCCAGATCAAACCCAAGGCTTCGTGCACATTAGGCAAGTGTTCTACCACTGGGCCACAGCCCCATCTCTTGAGAGGTGATAATGGCTCAGGCCGGTGATGAACGTGTATGGGCTGCTCCACTTTTCGCAGCCACTTTTACCTATGCTTGAAAATTTTCACAAGAAAATAATTTCAGTGAGGTGGGGAGAAGAGATGGGGAAAATGGAAGGAAGGGAAAAAGGAAGGTTGGTTGGCTTTCAGGAAATCAAAGCAAGAGAAGCCCAGATGTTTCCTACAGAGCATCGATCTGCGCGGCACAGTGCATGGCTTAGCTTTTGTCAATAATTATGAGAAACAGAGCTGATAACCAGAACAGTGACAGAGACTGAACATTCTAAGAACCCACCGGTGTCAACGATGCAGATGCACGTTGGCCAAGCGTCTCACTTAGAGACAAATCTTCATTCAGTCGCTCAACAACACTGCCTAATTTTCAGTTTCATATTGGCTCATTTTCTTTATCCTAGCAGGACGACTTTAATTACAGGATGTGGACAGTTAATTCATCCTACCTCATTAGCCAGAAGGGTTTGAGAAGTGAGATGCCAGTGAAGACAGCTCTTCCCTGGTGCTGTCTCTCTCCTTACTGCAGTCCCAACGTGTGTTTTGACAGAATTATCTTCTGTAGTGCAAATAATCTCATGCAAACCTTGGCTAATGCAGCCTCGCTAGCCGCATTAACAGCTCCATGGTGGAATGCCTACCCCTCAAGTATAAAACCCTAGGTTCATTCTCCAGTATAATAACAAAACAGAAAGCATCCTTGCTCTGTAGCAACTAGATTGTTGGAAAGTTCAGTGGAGAACTATTCAGCAGTGGGGAAAGGCAGGAGAATACAGGAAGTTCTTAGTGGCAATGAACACGTAGGTATGATTTTTTTTTTAAAGTATATGACTGTAACTCTATTGAATACATGGTCACTGTACTAGCCTGCTCTGGCGAGTCTAGGGAGCCAAGGCTGATTCTGGGAATCAGATAAGTCAAGAATGTTCCCTGCTGGGTCGCAGTTTCTAATTTTGGATGAAGTTATATAGCCTGTGGGACATTCAAGAACACAGCTATAGGAAAACATCATCTCTCACATCTCATTTTAGAATTACACTTGTCGAAACCTGAACGGAAGGAAATTTGGCGAAGTCCATCCCGATCACAGAAGCAGCTGTCTTTCAGCCCGGCAGCCCTACTTCCGAGTGTCTCCTAATTTCCTGTAGGCACACTTCCACACAGGCAACAGCGCTGCCGTGGTTCATGGGCACAACTGGAAATAATCCAACTGCTTTGCCATCCACAACTTACTGGGTCATAAGGCACGGTCATTTGCATAGTGGGTGTCATGTGCCTACAAAAGAGAAAAGATGAGGAGGAGCATTTCTACAAAATGGCTTGCTGCATCAAGAAAGAAAGTAAAATCTGAATCTAAAAATCTTCTCCTACCCGCTTAAAAATAAAATACAATAGCAGAATTCCTATTAAGGACAGAAATTGTAGATTTTAAGAAAAATAACATTACAAAAATTATTATTCAGGAAAAGAGAAATCTTGGTATGGGGGCTCACATCCGTAATCCCAGAACTTCCAATCCCAGAGGCCAACGCAGGAGATTCAAGCATACGAAGTCACCTTGGGCTACATAGTGACTCCAGGACCACTGTGGGCTACCTGAGACCTGGCAAACTCTACTGGCTTTACTCTGCAAAGCTGGGGGAAGGGATGAGCATTACTTTCCTTAAGGTCTCACATGCTTGTAGGAAGTCAACTCTGGGTGATTCAACATCACCACTTTCATCCTCTCTCTGCCTCCCTAGCACCAATTTAGTCCTCTTGCCAAACTCGAACTGTTTAATTCAAAATCTTCCTCCTTCCCTCCCTTTCCTCCTCTTTCTTCCCCCGCTCTTCCTCCTCCCTGCCTCTTCCTCTCTTTGAGCAAGGTCGGTCTGGATCCCTAACTCCATCTCATTCATGCACTTTTCCTCTATCCTTTTCTCTGATGTCTGCCTGCTCTCTCAGAGTCAACGGTCCCTGTTGTCTTCTGTTTCCTTCATGGTTTTCAGGATTTGAGCTGAATGTAGAAGCTCAATAAAGCAGGGACCACGTGCTCATCCTGGATCCCCTGTATCTACTGACAAGAAGTAGTTGATTCTTATCAGGCTGTATTGAACGGATTTTTTTTAAATGGGCCTTTTACTTCTTGAGCGGAACAGGTGTTTTGCGCGTAACCTCAAAGGCGCATTTCTGACGTAGGCACCAGTGCATCTCAGGTTGGACTTCTTCAGCCTTTGGCGTGGTCCTACCCCTTGATGACCATTTTTGGGGGCAGAGAGACTGCACATCTTGGGGTTCACGGTAGGACAGACAAGGATGCAATGAGTGGTTTCCAAGCCTGCATGTTTCAGAGCTTCAGATCCCGGAGGGCACTCGCGTCTCTATCTGCATCTAATTTTTGCACAGCCGATAATTATTTATAGCAGTTTATCTAACTGGCATATCATGCTGCTGGGACTGAAGTGGCAGCGTTGACAATAAGCTTGCCAATTATGCATTATTTTGGGCCTTTCTGTACAAGTCTATTTTCTAACAGACCAAAAATGATATTCATTTAGACTCTCCTTTTTGTGATTCCCCCCTCCCCCATGTCTGCTTGTGAATTAAATTTGAGAGATCTCAGAAGGCTGGATTTAGCAGTAACCACCTTGGACCTACCACACACTCAAGCTCAAACTCATCCTGTCATTCAGTTTTACCAAGAGTGTAGCCAACACTAGGAATGAATGTCAAGGAAAAGCCAGTGGAGGGTACATGTTAGCTTCTTAAATTGTTGAACTGGGCTGAGTAGATTAGTAGCAGTTTCAAGAATGTGTTCCCGATCACTACTGCATTCAGTGTATTCTTCTCTTGCCTTTGGCTCATGCCCAGATCTCTGAAGATGTCAGAGAACCATGGAGCACCGAGGGCCAGCTGCAGCTGTGACCAGAGATGCTTCTCAACCTTCCTAACGCTGTGATCCTTTAATACAGTTCCTCATGCTGTGGGGACCCTCCCCCCAAAACATACAATTATTCTTGTTGCTACTTCACAACTCTAAGTTTGCTACTGTTATGAATTGTAATGCAAATATCTGTGTTTTCTGATGGTCTTAGGCGACCCCCGTGAGAAGTCATTCAGTCCCAGAGGGGTGGTGACCCACGGGTTGAGAACTACTATTCTATTCATTTGGGGGTTCTAGAGAAATGGCTCAGTGGTTAGGAGCACGTGCTGCTCTTCTACAGGACCAGAGTCGAGTTCCCAGAACTCATGCCAGGCAGCTCACAGCAGCCTGTAACTCCAGCCTCAGGGAATCTAACAAGCTCTTCTGGCCTCAGTGGGTAACTGTACGCCAATTGCATGTGCTCACACAGACACCCAACTTTTTTAAAGCAGAAGAAAAAAAGAAATTCATTTTTCTGGTGACTACATAAGGACCTAGAAGGTAGAGTGACTTGTTTGTGGCAAGGAGGAGGTTATGGCCATGACCAAACACTGCTTCGCTGTGTCCACTCAGGCTCCACGTTGCTCCTCTGTGCCTCCCTGTCAAGCTGACTACTTACCGTCCCTAGCCCACTCACCTCCACATCCCATCTCTCGGTCCCTGGGCAAGATGAAGGCTGAGCTTTCTATTTTCTACCCAAGTCAGGGTGCCCACCTGGTAAGGCTGAGTCTTCCATCTGTGCGGGGTTCCCAGGGCTGCTGAGACAGTGCTGTGAACTGTGGTCTTGGCCGACAGAATGCCTCCCTGTCCGGGAGGCTAGCATTCATCACCTGCTAGCAGGGGTGGTTTCTTCTGAGAATACAAGGGAGGAAGTGTTCTTTGCCTCTTCCGGCTTCTGGTACCTCCAGGAATTCCTTGGCTGCGTTACTGTCCCTCCAGTCTCAGCCTCCATCTTTGCACGCATGCCCAGCTTCTCTATGTGCATCTTTGCCTTGTCTGCCCTCTGAATGTGGCTGTCTCTGTCTCTAAATTTTTCACTTCTATAAGGGCATCAGTCATTGGAGGAGGGCCTAGCTTAGTGATTCAACTTGATTACTTCTGTAACGGTCTATTTTCAAATCAGGTCACCTTCTAGGATCCTAGAGACTACAACTTCTTATCTTTTGGAATTATGCACATTTCAACCCAAGACACCATCCAAAGAGTGTTCCCTGTCAGTTAAACTGCAAAACTACCAGCTGCTAGAGGGATCCATGCAAGGGCAGATAGACAGCTGAGGGGGGTGTTTCTGCACCCAGATGGTGCTTAAACAAATAAGCAGACAGAAGCCTAAACTTACAAGTGTTATTACTGAACCAGGTGCGTGGCCTGCCTGTACCTTTAATCCCAGCACACAGGAGGTAGAGGCAGAACCCTGTGAGATCTAGGCCAGCCAGGGCTACACAGTGAGCCCCTTTTAAAAACCCAAATGCATTATTATTATTATTATTGCTGTTCTTGTTACCACTTTCAATATTCTCCTTGTTTATATTTCTGTGATTTACCCATTCACTTATTCATTCATTCAATCATTTGTTTATTCATAAATTTGTTGTTGAATATGGTAGGTCCCGTTCTAAGGCGATCAACAAAAACAGACACAAGTTCTGATCTTTGTGCTCTTGTTTCTACATGGTTTCATTGTGTCATCTCAAGGCCTATGTGTTGAAATGCCTATGTGCCTAATACAGGGGTAACAGCTAGAATGTGGTGGGACCTTTAAGAAATGGGGCAACATTTGTAAGAAAATCAACACTCAGACAGGAGAAGTGATACTAAAGGTACAGGTCCAACGGAACTAGATCAGCATCTGGGAAAAGTGCCTTCCAGACAGATGGACAGCCATTGCAAAAGCTGTGGAGTTACAGCCTGGCTGGAACAGTTGACAGCAGCAAGGAGATGAATCGGGCTAGACAAGGAGGAGCAATGGGGAATGATACAGAGGCGATGAAGCTGAGAAGATGCACATGAAACCAATGCCATGGGATGATGCTGAAGGGGTGCTGGCCTTTCACTAAGATAGCCCTGACCCCACAAAGAAGGCTTAGAAAGGGGAGTGATTCTGTCTGACTCAAATTTATACCTTTTGCCCATAGGATAGAAGCAGGGCAAGGACCATAATGGTGACCAAAGGATGAAGATGTAAGTCCACACCGAGCACCCACGACACATTCAGTGACTCCTACCAGGAGCGGGGAGTTTGATTCCTTTCTTTCCTATCTACAGAGCTGTGTTCTTGGGGTGTATCCCCAGACCTACTTCAAGTCTCCCCCATCTCTCTGGGGTGGAGGAGGGAAGGCCAGGTGGGTACTTGGGTGTTGAGCTCTTGACTTTGATCTAACTCACTGTTGGCCTTTGGTTCCTTTCTGGCTCCCAACCTTACCCTCCTGAGCCCCGCTAATCATTAGTACATTTCTAACAAGGAGATAAACTGTCCCATATAAACACTAAAAAGAAAAACCAAGCCCAATTCAACTAAACAAGTTTATTTGAGCAAGAAATGGATTCTAGAACCAGCCGAAAACATGGTTCACCTCATCCTTACCCCCCCACCCCATCCTACCCTGCCACATACACACATGCTGTGAGGATCTATTTTAATAACCAGAGAGAGGAGAAAGGACAAACAGATATTACCTGGGACATAATTTGATAGCTTTCATTCTGGGATTAACTGAGGGGTTAGCTGCTATGGTTGGCTGAAGCTCACTTACTTAGTTATAATAGTTACTCTTGGTTAGGTTACAACCCGCTTGCACATAAATTTAGATTGTAGATTATTAGCTATGGGATTCCTTCAGGTCAATATGTTGTTCAAATGCAAGGGCTGGCGTGGGCCAATGCATCCCCAACAGCAGCATCCACTTTGCTCTAAAGTTCATTTTGGCTTAAATTCTAACTCTGCTACCTCCTTGGCTATGGTGGGCAAGCACTCAATCTTTCTCATCTTACTCTTTTCTACAATAAACGAGTTATATATAAGTATATAAAGTTATCTATAAGTATAAATAAATGCACTCATATCTTAGCTAGCACAGTATTATACATAGAAATCCAGGGACTAAATGCCACCTTCCCAGGGCATTCTGGGATTTCTTGCTGCATTGTTCTAGTTTCAGCTCCTTGCTTACTGGCCTTGGTCAATTCCTGAAGACAATATCCACAGGATTCCTAAGTGAGTTCAGATTGAGATACATAGTCCACAGAGTTGGATGACTGGTGTGGCCTGGAGGCAATAAGGGCCAAGGGTACCTATGGAAGAGCCACAAGGAGCTCTGGGGATCCCATGTAAATGTCATTTAAGACTTGGTCTTGAACTAATGGCCTAATTAACCATGGGGCCAATGTAACATGAGGGCTGGCTTGTTGGGGTTTCTGTCCCACCTGGTACCCCACAGCCGGAAAACACCAAAGAAAAATCACACAGAGAGTCTGCATTAGGTTATAAACTGATTGGTCCATTAGCTCAGGCTTCTTACTAGCTCTTATAACATATATTAACTCATTGTTCTTATCTATGTTAGCCACATGGCTCGGTACCTTTTCTCAGCGTGGCAGATCACATGCTGCCTCTTTGGTGGTCTGTGTGGGAGTGCAGGAAGAGCTTCCTTCTTCCCAGCCATTCTCATTGCCCTGCCTCTACTTCTTGTCTGGTTGACCCGCCTATACTTCCTGCCTGGCCAATCAGCGCTTATTTAAAACATGATTGACAGAATACAGAATTTTCCCCCACCATTTCTCCCTATTTTTTTTTTTTTTTAAAAAACAAAGGAAAATTTCCATCAAATTCCTGTCTGGTCAACCAGACAGGAAGTAGAGGCAGGGCAATGAGAATGGCTGGGAAGAAGGAAGCTCTCCCTGCATTCCTGCACAGACCACTGAAGAGGCAATATATGATGAGAAAGGTACCGAGCCATGTGGCTAACATAGATAAGAACAATGGGTTAATATAAATTATAAGAGCTAGTAAGAAGCCTGAGCTAATGGACCAATCAGTTTATAATCTTATGGAAACCTCTGTGTGATTTTTTTGGGGGGGCTTTCTGGCTGTGGGGTACCGGGCAGGACAGAAACCCCAACAAGCTGGCCCTCATGTTACAGACCAATACTTATTTCAGTCCTTGTTATCTAAATAGTGTATGTTCTTGAACTTCCAAGCAACCGTGTGTGTGTGTGTGTGTATGTGTGTGTGTGTGTGTGCGTGTGTGTGTGTGTGTGTAAGCATGCATGTGTCTATGTGTATATCAGTCAAGGAGAGAAAGAAAAGCTTGATGAAGTGCTAGTTAAAAAGCAAAAGAAAACTCTTTCAATATGGACCCTCTAACCAAGCAAGAAATACAACAAGAATTTTGTTTTCCTCAGGGGATGTGGAGTAAACAGTCAGTAATACAGAACAGGATAGACAGGGAGAAGGCAGACAGACAGAAGGGTATTCTGTGAGAAAGTGCGGCCAGTTTCCATCCATTCCAGTTTAAGAGTGGGTGCTTTGGGGCCTTCCCCACTGTTTGCTCCCAGTGTTTAGTCCTGTCTCCTGGCCTTTCCTTCTTCTCTGGGTTCTCTCAGGGATGCTGATCCTTTGTTCTAGGTCCCCTTGTAGTCTAGAATGAAATCTAGATACTTGGCATTTCTCAGTAATTCCTGTGACTGTTTTTGAGGATCTTAATATTATAGGATGGTAATGCATGCACCTTAGACTAGATATTGTATATCTATGCCTGTTCAGGGTAGATGTTAAAAAATATTCTTTGGATAATCAGTATCTAGTTGCATTCTTCCTCAGCTAAACAGAAAGAACCTTCTAAAGTTAGTTCATCTAGTACAGCCTTAGATAGAGCACAGGATCAACTAGCAAATATTGTCGAATGAATGAATACACCCATAACCTAATTAATCAACCATAAGGCACAGAAGTCCTTGTTACCAAACATGTCATTGCCATTCAGGTCTCAATGTGTTCCCCCAAAAGGCATATGTGTTGAAGGCTTGGTTCCCCATGCTTCAATGTCCAGAGTAGAGCTTGGTTTACAGAAGTAGATGGCTGGGAATGTTCTGGCGCACTCAGTCTTTGACTCTTTCTGTCTCACTAGTTTCTACACATTTGTTTTATAGACTTAATAACAGAAAGTTAAAAGATCCAAAGTGGCACACACTTAATATCTAAAAAAGGCTCTTAGTCATGTTGTCCCTTCATCTTACTCTTTTTTGGTTGTGTTTTCATTACCTGTCCCCCAACTGAACTAAATGTGAAGGTATTACTACTTTCAAACATATTCCCCAAGACTTCTAATGCATGGATAGGGATGAAGATCATTTCTCAAATCACATGGGCTCTCATTTGTGTTTATCGTTCGATCAGCTACTAGCTCTTATTTGGTTTTACTTCAGCTTTCCATATTCGCATATCTGATCTATTGGCTGTCCTGCTCACTGCTGTGATTAGACTACGCAACAGAAGCAGCTTAAGAAAGACTTAAAGAGGCCACCAATGGGGACAGTGAGTTCAATGTGGCAGGGAAGGAATGATGACTAGCTTGTTGCAAAGTTGTTACGTCTCAAAAGCAGAAAGGAAGCTGAGAGTCTGCTAGAGGCAGCTCCAGGGTATCACCCTCAAGGCTAGTTCCCAGGAACCCACTTCCTCAAGTCAAGGATTCCTCCTGAAGATTCCACAGCCTCCCCAAACAGCACTGCTACCAGGAGACCAAGTGTTCAAAGTCATGAGCTTAGCAAGACTCTTCATGTTCAAACCACTGCATCTGATAAACACACTATTCCCATTACACCTATGTGCTTAAATTAAATCTCTATCTATGCCCAAGAACAAAACCTATTGTTCTCCTTCTGAGTAACAGATAGCCATCAACTCTAAAGAAATACTCTGAATGAGCTCACCATCTTTTTGTTGTTGTTGTTGTTGCTTATTTGTTTGTTTTTGATGTTTTTCAAGACAGGGGTTGTACGTGTAGCCCTGGATGTCCTAGAATTCACCCTACAGATCATCAGATTAGCCTCGAACTCAGAAATCCTCCTGCCCCTACCTCTGCCTCCCAAGTGCTGGGAATAAAGGTGTGCAACACCAACTTCATTCTTAAACAACATGTTCATTTCCTTCTACAAGGAGATAACAGACAGCTCTGAAATGCATTATGTTCTATGAAGAAAAGATGTTGTTTGACATGACTTGGTCCTGGTAGTTTTTGATTAATGAGAGGACAGCTAGCTTCTCTGCTCTGCTCTAAGAGAGTGAATGTGAGAGCAGATGCAAAAAGAATGCATTAGTTGGCTTTCAGTTACCACAACAAAATGCCCAAGATGACTGACTGATAAAGAGCGAAGGTTTATTTTGGTGCAGAGTATTGGAGGTCAGTGATCTGCTGGCCATATTGCCCTTGAGACATGGCTGCTGGTGGGTACAATGGAGTGAAACCGTTTACCATTCACCTCGTTGCTAGGAACCAAGAGACAGGAAGAGGAAGGACCAGGGTCTGCTGTACAACAACCTACAGGCCCCTCACTAAGTCTCAATCCCTAAAGATTTCCCCAAACCGTAGCAGTGCCATCTAGATAACAGGCCTTTAATACAGAAGCCTTTAGATAACATTCAATTCTAAATCATGAGAATGAGGTATTAACAGAAGGGCCAGGCACCAAGCTCTTGGAAGACATGCCAAATCAAGTAGGGCATACATACATTCCCAGCCAGGAATGTCTCAACACCAAAGCAAGAAAGAAGGAATGATGGACTCAAATTGCAGGATGATTCTCTATGATTCCTCCAGAGTACATGCAAAGGGCTTGATTCTACTTAATCCTTCTCTTCCTCTGGGATTATAGCATTATTTTTCTCATCGTTGAGACTGGACACCTGACAAGAACTTAGGAGGACAGGTTTAATTTTGGCTCCCAGGCTAAGAAGGAAGAGTCCATTGTGGTGAGGAAATCATGGTGACAGGATTGTGAGGCCGCTGGAAAGCACTGCTTCTGCAGGCAGAAGGGAGAGAGAAACGAATGCTGACGCTTGGTGGTCTCTGGGAACATCTCCACAGACACACCCAGCAGCGTGTGTCCTTGGCGATTCCGAATCCAGTCACGCCCGACGGTGAAGATTCACAGGGATGCATAATGGAGGCTTATATGTGAAAATTGTCTCCTAATGGAACTGCAGCATCAAGCCCAGGGTTCTGACCCTGCCATTAACGTTGTCCTCCTCGACTCCACGCTGGGCAGGAGCCCTCATTCTCCTTTCTCTGCCTAAGAATATGTAGCAATTGTCTGACTAACTGCATTAAACATTTCACTCAACCCTACCTGACTTTTTGATAGGATGGCTCATATATCTATATTTTTAATGTTCACTTTCCATGGCTCATGAAAGCTTTATGCCTGGCCATTGGAGAATGTCTCAGAGAGCCATAATTTCCCTTTGCTTCAGTTATCTGGGGCACTATTGCCACATGTGGGTAAATACAACTGTCCTTTCCAGATAAAAAGAACAAACGGGACCCTTATACCACCATTCTCCCTTTCACACAAGGTACAAGGGTGAAAGCCTCCAGCTTGTAGAGTGTCCACCCGATAAATATTTAATAGGAAAGAACACTGGGCTAAAAGTCAGGGCAGAAGTCCTCCTGGTCAGCAGCCTCCACCTTTGTCCCCTTTCCACTCCCTTCCAGCAGACTCAACCAGTCTGACCTCCAGAAGCCTTGAAAACCTAACCAAATAGTCTGCTATACTCTCTGGCCTTTGCTTTGCTCTGCAGCACTACCGCTCCGCAAATGAATCTCCTATATTCTCTGGTCTCTGCTTTGCTCTACAACGTCACCACCACCGCAATGAACCCAGTTTTGGCCATCACATTCCAGCTCCATTTCTTAAGCCTGAATACACACGTTTATCATCGCCAACCACATTGGTCCTGGGGACTCTGAGTTTCTCACTTTGTAATACGAGCCACCCTCCCAGGGACAAGAAACTTGTTCCTGATCATGGGCTCACTAACCGGGGCCTGGGTACCAAACACTGACAGCTGGTATAAGCTCTCAGCATCAAACACTCCCAGTTTCTTCTCTTCTATTCCACAGCTTGGCCTGCACTCACAGTCGGAGTCTTTACTGTTTGCTAGACCGTGCCTTCCCTGGCAAAGGCCTGCGGGCGTCCACACTGGGTACTTGTCTTATCCAGGCAGGTTTCCCTAGCCTTCGGCTCTGATCCTCATGGTCTGACCCATCTGATAAAAATCCAGGATAGGAGAAATGGTTCTGGTCCTGACTCTTCTACACGACCTCCTTGAGCCTCTCTGCCTTAACATCAGGATGGGTGGGCATTTTAAAGGTGCTGAAAGGGAGCTGAAGACAAGTATACACCTCAATGATCGCACCTACAATTTGGGGATTCTGTAAACCCCATATATTCACAAACAGTAGGATAGAAAATCCTTTCTGTCAATACACAAACTATATTCCTTTGCCTGCCCTATAATTATGGGGTTTCCAAAACAAGTGGATGGCTACAGGTGTCCATTCAAGAGGAAGGACCCCTTTAGACCCAAGAGGAAGGACTAGGAATGTGTGCTCAAAAGTTTCTGCCCTTAGGCAAGTATTTCTTGGGACTCCTTTTCAATGAGGCAGTCAGAATCAAGAGAGCATGAGCTACAGTTTGCAGCTGTCATTCCCCAGAGCAAACCCCTCTGCAGAGCGGGGCAAGGCTGCCATTCAAGGACAAGACGCTTGCAGGGGGGTCTGCTTCCATTCACCCCCCTCCCCAGCATGGGGTGCACATAATATGTGCACTATCTCCATGCTTCATTATTTCTACAGATATACCCTGAGTTCTGGGTGACAAGGCTAAGCTCCATGCCAAATCTTTGGTTTGGCAAACTGTGTCGTAGGCAGATTGTTGGGTTAAAAAAATGGAGAGTCTTTGTAGATACTCCTAAATTATCTGTTCTGGCTTATTGTGTAGCCCTACTGGCCTCAGATTCATACTCCTCCTGCCTCAGTTTCCCAGCTGCTGTGACTTCAGGTGTTTGTCATCACACCTGACTCAATAAATCTTAACTGACTTCCCTCTTCATACATGGACTATATATACTTCAGTTTACACTCTAAAAGAGGGTATGATTTTCTACCTAGGAAAGCTGGCAAAGTGGAGACTGGAGAGATGATTTATTCGGGAAAGTCCGTGCTGCACAGGAATGAGGAGCTACGTCCAGATCTCCAGCACCCACATTGCACCAGGCCTAGCGAAAAAGTTTTTAAAAGGCTTGATGGTATGTACCTGCAATCCCAGCACTGGGGAGAAAGACTAGAGGGTTCCTGAAGCTCACTGACCAATGAGTCTCGCTGAAACAATGGACTCCAGATCTGATGAGAGACCCTCTCTCAACGAATAAGACGGAGGGCTAGAGAAGAAAGGTATTTGAATGAGAAATGTCCCCCATAGGGTTAGTGCTTGAATACTTCACTCCCAGTTGGTAGCCCCATTTGGGGACGTTTATGGGGTGCAGCCTTGCTGGAAATTTGTCACACCAGAGATCATAGAACCTCACCCTGTTTCCAATTTAGTCTCTCTGCTTCCTGTTTGTGGCTGAGGTGTGATCTCTTTGCTTCTTGCTTCCGCCACCGTGTCTGCAGCTTGCTGCCCTGCCTACCCACCATGATAGACTCTCGGCTCTCATCCCTCTGAAACCATAAGTCAAAATAAAATCTCTTCCACAATGTTCTTTTGGTCATGGTGTTTTTATCCCAGCAACAGAAAAGCAACCTATATCACACATAAACACATATAAAACTACCAAAGCAGGTTTTCTCTTAAATATGTATTTCAGACTCTTTGGCTGGCCTTTCATATTGAGCCTTTGTTCTCCAGGTTTGAGCAGCTAAGTTTACTTTTTTAAAAAATCAACAAATGGGGAGTCATGCACATGTCCCTCAGGGAGTGGTGTCGGGGTCCTAGATGGGGAGGGGCTGGGAACGGAGAGAGCAGGTTTCCCTTCTCAAGCCCTTGGTAGGTCCCGGTGTGTGTGTTGCAATAGTGTTCCTCAAAAGAACACAATCCTGACAGGCACACTCTCTGGAAGATGTGGATGGAGTGAGTAATAGTCTTATTTTTTCAAATGAGGAAATTAAAGTTTGATGAGGTCAAAGGGCTTATTCAAAACCCTAGGGTTTATTTTGATGGAAACAGAATGCTGTCTCTGATGTGTTCTGTGGCTCATACAGAGACCATGGGACTTTGGGTGGTTCTGCTTTGACATGGTTATGCCCCATTCTGCTCTCCATCTGTCTCAGTTAAGGTTTCTATTACTATTCTATAGCAATGGCAACTCTTACAAAGGAAACATTTTAATCGGGGTGACTCATTTACAGTTCAGAGGTTCATTATCATTATGGTGGGACATGGCAACATGTAGGCAGATACGGTGCTGGAGAAGTAGCTGAGAGTCCTATATCTTGCAGGCAGCAGGAAATGGACTGAGACACTGGGAGTAGCTTGAGCATAGGAGACCTCAAAGCCCACCCCCACAGAGACACACTTCCTCCAACAAGGCCACACCTGCTATTAGTGCCACTCCCTGTGGGGGCCATTTTCTTTCAAACCACCAAACCATCTTTATGGAAAAATTTAAACTCTTCTGTAGTGGCATTTTATTTGTTTAATAAATAAGCTTGCCTGAAGATCAGAAAAGTAAAACAGGCCACACTGGCCAGCCTTATAGACAAGGTAGCAATGACACACACCTTTAATCCCAGTAGCCACACTAGCTTGCCATAGAAACTAGGTGGTGCATGCCCTTAATCCCAGAATTAGAGAGGACTATAAAATGGGAGGAGACACCTCTCACTCACAGTCTCTTTCTGAGGTTCCTTGGAGGCAAGTTCACCATTTTGGGGACTGAGGTTGAGCTAAGAGTCAGTGGCTGGCTACTTTTGCTTTTCTGGTCTTCAGGTTGAACCCCAATATCTGTCTCTGAGTTTTTATTAATCACACTACTGTATTATATTGAACACTAGTGCATATGACCAATAACCAATCCCAAGTTAAAAGGTAGCCTCAACTATGTGACTCCCCAGGAAAATCGGTAGGAAACCACAGCCACACTACACATGAGAGAGGAGTTCCCCTCCTCCACCATGTCAGGGCATGTCAATACACACAGGAAGGAATCAGACTTGATGTTCTAAGTGGTACTGAAGCACACGCTGGGAGTCCATTGAGATGCCGCCAGTTCGCTTTCCAGGATCAGACAGATTTCATACCCACCGCTTGCCATTGAGTGACATGAGCACATCAGTCAAGCTCTCCACCCCCTCACTCCTCATCCACATTAAAAATGATACAAGAAAATTCTCACATGCATAATTATGGGGGCACGCAGAATCTCTTCAGAACTCACAGTTAATTTTGGGCCACTGGGCATGGGCTATAAAAATAACAGATGACTTCCTTTCCCCCTGAACTGATATAGTCTGGGAAGGAAACGCATTATCACCTACGAAAATGTTTCAAAGGTAACTGCATTCCTGAAGAACCATTGCATGCAAAGTTCCATTAACCCTTAATCTTCCTGTACATATCCTCACCAGACAAGGAGGAGATGGGCTCCCGATGGCGTGCATCTATACTCAAAGTAGCTTTTTTGTTAGTAGTGCTTTTAAAAATGTCTTAAATCATCTATTATCTATCTATCTATCTATCTATCTATCTATCTATCTATCATCTGTCATCTATCATCTATAGCTATCTGTCTACATCTACCTATCATCTACCTAACAAATGTGTGTGTGGGGGGGAGTTGTTTCTTGTCTTTCATCGTGTGGGTCATCAGGCTTTGTGGCAGATGCCTTTACCAACTGAGCCATCTTGCCATCCTTGAATGTCCTTTTCCCCATATTTTACGTATGTGAGTGTTTTGTCTGTATGTGAGTATGTATGTGGACCATGTTACCGGGTGCCCACAGAGGTCAGAAGAAGTCACTGGTCCCCTGAAACTGGAGCTTCTGATGGTTGTGAATCAGTATGTGGGTGCTGGGAACTGGGTTAAGATCTCCTGCAAGAACAACTAATACTCTTAACCACCCAGGCCCCCTTCCCAGCCCTCTGCATTGTCCGTTTTTAGCTTGAGTTTTTCTCCCAAGTTAGCTGCACTGTGCATGGATGACACAGTGCTGGCCTTCCTTGTCGTTACATAGTCACACATAGGGCAATTCCAGAATCATTACTGTACAAAGGTTTAGCTCTTTCTGCCACAGGATTAGGAAGATGATAAATCATTAAGAGCAATATTTTTTTAAAAAACGTCCCTACACCAGAATCACTCCAGAAAGTCTTTGCCCCTGGCTCACAGTATGTTATACTCCCAAGGGCTCGAGTGGTTTGTTACCACACTGTGGGGTAGTCACAAGACAAGGGTCTAAGTGTGGAGTAAGTGCCGCTTGGTCATCTTGCCTCTGCCATGCCCTTCTGGACACATCGTGCTAACCTGCAGAAAGTTCCACTGTGTCTAATGCGGTTCTTTCAGAGACGTTTCCTTACCACTTTTAAAAAAAGCATTCTTTAAAATAATCATAATTCAAATTAGCATGGAATTTCAGTCTATCATCAAATGATCTCCAAGTTTTCAGAATAAAAGTAGGAAGCATTGACAGGGGGAGGCTGCTAGCTGGGGACTAGGTTTTGA
Organism: Dicrostonyx torquatus; assembly: GCA_028555095.1. Classification (NCBI taxonomy): domain Eukaryota; kingdom Metazoa; phylum Chordata; class Mammalia; order Rodentia; family Cricetidae; genus Dicrostonyx; species Dicrostonyx torquatus. The sequence goes on along the minus strand of JAQHUG010000190.1, from coordinate 2,882,928 downwards.
AGGATGAACATTTCATTTTGAATATGTTGAATAAAAATACATTTTGAACATGCTTGGATGGAAGTAGTTTGGGATGTGTTGAATAGAAGATGTGTCCTGATTACTGTAATGCACCAATTGAAGGAACCCACTGGAAACTGCTCAATTTCAGAGTCAATAGTTCTGATTGCGGCACTTTTGAAAGGATCTCAGAGCCATTCTGTTTTGAAAGCTCTGGCACAGCCATTTCTTAGAGGTTTATTCTACCAGGGGGTAGGGAACAAAGCCACTCTCCAAGGGTAAAGCTTTTTGCCTGAAATTCCTGAGGGTTCTGGGACTCAGCCTTGATATGTTGCACTCAGTGCATAGATTAGGTATTTCTCAACAGCTAAAATAATCAGCAATATTTGCCTACAGGGAGCCTAGTATCAGAGCCCGAGGTTGGTTGCCAAAGGCTACATCAGATCTGCATGTTTGTGTTTGAATAAGGGAATAGATAGTAATGTTGCTTAGCCAAACAAAAGCCTGTTTTTGTCCTGAATGAGTGGTTAGCGCTTCTGACTTTTAAAACAGAGATAAAATTCCTTCTCTGCTAGAATTAGCACACCAACCAGCAAATCAACAAATATTTATTGAGATCCTTCAATGGAACCTTGGACTTCCTTGTTTAATAACTCTTGGCAGATTCTCTGGCGTCCTGGTAAAGGAAACATTTTCTCGACCAAATCGTGTTAAAAGCGTGTTTATTTTTCCATTTCATCTTGTACTTACTAAAGTTTCCCTATGCTCTTTTTCCTCTCATGGAAGTACACTATCAGTTTGATGCTCTAAATTCAGTTACAAAATCTTTAGCTTCAAAAGATCACTTTGAACCCTGAATGGGGTGGGGGTAGGAGAAGTGCATTAGGATGTGTGATCTAATGCTACTTAATCATTGGCCCACAGAATTTCACTTGGGAAACCACAGTTGGAAACCACAGTATAGGTGGCAGAGCTGGTGAAGCGCTATTAGTAAAAACTTAGAGACAGAAATTGGGGTTCAACCTGAAGATCTGAAAAACAAAGCAGCCAGTCACCGGCACTTACCTGTACCTCAGTCCAAAATGGCGATCCTGCCTCCAGGAATCTCAGAATGAGACTGTGTCTGAGAGTTATCTCTCCTGTTTTATAATCCTCTCTAATTCTGGAAATAAAGGCATGAACCACTGGCATTAAAGGCAGGCACGGCCCGGTTTCTATGGCAACTAATGTGGCTACTGGGATTAAAGGTGTGTGTTAACACTGCCTGGTCTGTAAAACTGACCAATAGGACTGTTTTACTCTCTGATCTTCAGGCAAGCTTTATTTACTAAAATACAAATGAAATGCCACTATACTTCTCCTTTTTGTCTAAAATAAAAAAGGTTATAACTAATATAAAAAACCATATATACAATAAGCACAACTGTATACAACATATATAGGCAATAAATACATCAACAATGTCTAGTCCATTTCCATTTGACAAATTTAGAGAAAATGCTCCCTACCTATCCTATCTTGGTGAGTTCAAAGTCTTGTACTTTCTACCACAACTTGCATTACCATCCCAAACTATCTTTTGCTATCTCTCAGCCTTCTATACTCTACATTTCTGTAGTGAATTTCTTTCTGAGTCTCATAAACAAGGGAGACTGTAACTATCTAGCCTTCAACTCCCTCAGAGACCCAAGAAGAAAATAATGTTTACTGAGTAAGCAGGAAGTGCAAGCAAGCGACTTCCAAAAAATGTTAGTAATGACACAAACAGCTGGCACCTGAACAGCCAACCAAAGTTCCCCTGCAACATCAGGGCATCCATCTTCTGCCTACAGTCCTAGCATATCTGGTAGACTTTTCTGTGAAGCAGGATATTTTGTGTCCTGCTTGTCTAATTAGGACAGCACACTGTCAGCAGTCACGGTGGGCGTTTTCTTGCCCAGTGGCGTACTTTGCCACAAAGAAAGTAAACTCTATAATCAAATGTCTTTTAGCAGCCATTTCTCCTTCAGCAGTCAAACAATTCAAAGGCAACACAATAACATACAGTATCCAGATTCTCTGCTTATTTTTCATCTTACATGGAAGATAAACTGGGGCAGATGGCAGTTTGGAGACTAGTTTTTCTCCCAAACTGAGGTGGCTAGGTTTGGGTCTAGCTCTGGCCTGTGCCAGTGGCTAAAAAGTCTCAGTTTAATGACTTTTTTTGTAAATTTGTGTTCAATGTTGGGTGCCAAATGAAGCATGATTAATAAAAACTCGGAGTCAGAAATTGGGGTTCAACCTGAAGGCTCCTGCCAGGCTGTGAGTCAGGTCCCCACTCTTCCATGTCTTAACTCTCATCCTCCCCAGTCGGTTTCCCAGGCTACTGTGATTTATTTCCCCCAGATTAAACTGCTGGTTCAGTTGCAGAATTTCACATGGAAGACAGCTCAACTCTCGCATTCTCTCAGCTAGAATAGTCCTATGGGCCATACCACACTTCAAAGCAGGTCTTCTGGGTCTAAGAGGAATGGGATGTGAACTCAGCAGCAGGAAGCCAGCATGCTCTTTGATTCCCCAGCATCATACAAACAAAACATCAAAGAGGAACAGAGCACTGAAAAAAAAAATCTGCTGTTCCTTAGGAAAAACTGTCAGGGCTGGAGAGATGGCTCAGCAGTCAAGAGCACTGGCTACTTTTTCAAAAGACCCGGGTTCTAGTCTCAGCACCTTCATGGCAGCTCACTGCAACCTATAACTCCAGTCCCAGGGGGTCTGATCCCTATCCTGGTCTCCACCGACACCAAGCATGCCCATGCACATGGTACACAGATATATTCTCAGGCATGCAAAATTTATATATATATATAATTAATATTAATATGATGTTATTGTATTGTAATTATGATAATATAATTATTACATTACTAATTGCTAATAATATAATATTTTTATATATGAAAGATAACTGAATGCTCTAATGCTCTCTTCTAGGTAGGGCTTGGTCTGGGCCCCCAGGGACTTCTCCTGAAGATCATTCCTGTTGAAAGGAAAGATCTCTGCAAAGAATAAGAGAAAGAAGTGCCGATTAGCATGCACTGGGAACTTGGCATATGGTTTCTCCTGAAAGGAGAGGTTCATGTGGAAAATCGGTGTGAAGGTTGGAAATGACATTATCATTGGGTTGTGGTGGCACTGGACGTCAGGCCAGAGCCCTATCAACACTTTAGGTCAAGACCAAAGAGACCTCATTTAGGGTTAAAACCGGGCAAATACCAAGCCTGTATTTGTTCTCTGCATATTACATTTTGTTGTGGTTTGGACTTTTTACAAAGTGGTTCCGAAAGGTCATTTGTTGAGGCTGTCTCCAGCTGTTGGCACTATTGAGAGCTGATTGGACCATGAAGATTAGAACTTCATCAATGGATTCATCAACTGATGGATTTATAGCCGAATGAACTATTGGTAGGTGAAGCTTGCTTGGAGAAACTAGGCCATTGGAAATGTCTTCGAAAGGTCTCTGGCCCCTTCCTGTCTCTTGCTACTTCCAACTGCATAAGATGGGTGACTTTGTGATCCATCTACCAGGCTATTCTATTTTACATAGGCCAGCAGTGTAGACTGGAAAGTGCTGTACCCGAGAGCAGAATCTCTCTCCCCCACATAACTCCTAGCATTCACCCCAGACAGTCTCAGAAGACTGAAGAAGAATTAGTCTCTGTCCCCCTCACAGGAGACAGTTGCATGTAGCAACTGTTAGACTCCATTTTTTAAATATAATTTTATTTTATTGTGTTTGGTGGATCTCAGAGGACAACTTTCAGGAGTCAGTTCTTACCTTTCACCTCCAGGGCTCCAGGGCTCAAACTCAGGCCATTGGGTTTGCATGGGAAGTGTTTTCACAAGCTGAGCCATCTCACCAGCCCGGTTGTTCAACTCATGGGATGAACTTTTAATGACCTCTTGGTACTGCTTCCAAGACAATTAGAATTAGAAGCCCCAAGCAAGAGTTGGAGAGCTGTTCTAAGAGTTGGAGAGTCAGTGACTCTCCTGTAACAGGAAGCTCGAGGCTAGCTGTGCTTCCCACTTGTGCTTGATAACTTTGCAGGCATTTGTGAGCTAATTTCCCTCTCTGGCATCTTCTTCTACTTTGCTTATTTCTTTACTTTTAAAATCTTACTACTGGAATGGAGAGATGGCTCAGTGCTTAAGAGCGCTTGCTGCTCTTGCAGAAGACCTGTCTTTGGTTTCCGGCACCCACATGGTGCCCCACAGCCATTCTTTACTCCAGTTTCAGAGAATTCTAGACCCCCTTTTGACTTCCTTTGGTACAAAACACACACGTGGTATATATACACACATACAGACAAAACATACATTAAAAGAAAGAACGTTCTAAAGAGAATTCGGTTTCATAAAAAATAGTTTGAAAATAACACTTAAATACCCTCAAAGATAGTTTTAAATTAACACTTAAATAAATTCAAGAAAAGTTTAGAAAAGAGGACAAAATAATTCTCCACCTCATCTGACAGAGGCAAATGACACTTTAACATACATCTTTTCTCCTTATATATGTGTCTGTGAATTCTATTGTGTCCGAGTTATCTGCATATATAAGTCATATACAATATATGAGTTATATGTGTCAGGTATCGTTCTAGGGTCTGCCTTTCAGTATCCAGCGTATATCCGAAGAGCTTTTCCCATCCCTCTGAGAGATATCTAAGACTGTGATTGGTAAGAACAGATATGAACAGACTGGGATTTCACCAAGCACCTCAGGTTAACTTCTGAGCTGCCTCCAGGTTGGAGGGTCACAGGAAGGAGACAATTAATCAATTGCTCTATTAAGGAATGATAAAGGGTAGGTTTACTTCCCAATATCATAACCAGAGGCTGGAAGTGGTGTGTGTCTGATGTGGTCTGTATTTCATTGTCCTAGATACAGATGTGTTCTCTAATCAGGGCTAGATACCTCATAATCCCACGAGCCATATATTGAAGGAAGCATGTTCCTAAATTGCTTATATGGTCCCATATACAGTTTCCCCCTATGTGGCTATTAATAGTTGACTCTCAAGGTTTGAGTATACCCACAAAAGGCTTAGATGTTAGAATCTTAGTTCCTCCATGTGTTAGGGGGTGTGGTTCAGCTCAGCTGGTTGTGTTTGGGTGAAGCCAAGAAAAATGGCAACCAACCACCTATTAATATTTACAGCAATATTGCTCACAATTGTCTGAAGGTTCTGTCCCAGGGATGGAAGCCCAAGGCTTTGTGCATGCCTGGCCAGCTCACTAGCAACTGAGCAACATCTCCAGCTCCTGATTCCCTCTCTACAGAAGGGCTGGATGTAGTTAGTGTTGGACGCCTTTAAACCAGTACTCTGGTGACAGAGGCAGGCGGATCTCTGTGAGTTCGTGGCCAGCTGGTCTACAGCACAAGTTCCAGAATAGTCAGGGCAGTTACACAGAAAAACCCTGTCTTGAAACAAACAAGCAAACAACAACAAAGAAGTAAAGAAGAAAGGTGACCATTTCTTGTCACGTTCTGTTGAAACTTTTGAAATAAAGCACTTCTAAGAGTTTTTTTTTTTCTTTTCTTTTAAGACAAGTTCTTACTAAATATCCCAGGCTGGCATGGAATTCACTGTGTAGAATAGGTTAGCTCAAACTCATAGTCCTACCTCCACCTCTTGAGTGTTGGGATTATAGGTGAGCACAGCACACCTACCTGTATCACAATAAAGTTTTGCTTGGATCAAAGCTAAGCCTGAGACATGATGCCATAGAGAGATAGAGACACGATGCCATGATGCCGATAAAGATTTATATATGCAGATCATTCGGACAAAGTCCACAAGCCTGGGCATGAAAACACTTGGGCAGCTATCTAACCATAGCCTGGCTTGCTAAGACCGCAAGGGAAGGAATTTAAATCCGGTCCAAAGCTTGAATTCTAACACAGAAAGACAGAGTTAATGGGTTTAAAGGTCCCACAGAAGCAGGGGTTCAGCTCTCGATCCCCCAAAGACTGACGTGGCACAGGAGGAGAGGACGAAGGTTAAACGGTCCACACTTAAAATAGGCTTCGCCTATGGCAACTGTGGCTGACGAGGCTTATCCATTGCTTGTCTACTACTTCTACACGGAGAGTACCTGGAAATAAAGGCAAAGCCATTGCTCTGGGCTGGGGAGATTGGCTTAGCCGATAAAGACACTTTCTGCCAGACCTGATGGATGACCTGACCTCAATTCTCGGGACCTATTATGTGGTGTGAAGGAGACAATTGACTCCCATAGGTTATCCTGTGACCTCAACTCACAGCAAACCAAGCAGGTATACCCATACAGACATTCGCCAAATAATAAATGCTTAAAGTTTAAAAAAATGAAAACAAAAAGCAAGACACATTGTTCTGGAACTTAAGTCACCAGGGCAAGGACCGACCTATAAGTGGTGTGGGTCAGAGTTTTTGCACAAGCCAAAGATACCAGAAGTCAGAAGTGATGGGGGAACATAGAAACTGAAAAAGACACCTAAAGGCCCTCGTGGTATGGATGGATCCTGTGATGTATGACAAAGGGGACTTTGGGGACCTTCAGGGATGCAGAGTATCACGAAAGCTGATAGCTTGCCTGGGAAAGGGCCAGCTAGGCTGCTTCCTCCCCCATCCCCAGTCTCAGCTTCAGAAAAGTTGACCAATGGTGAATCTACTAATGACCGACGGACAAAGAACATTCTTCATGCCACCTGCTCTTCGCCCATGCAAGCAAACAAAGCCAAACAGAAACCCAAGCACTAGCTGCAGGACTGTGCAGGAAGGATCTAGTCTTGTCATCCCAGAAGAAGGAGGTCTTCTCTGTCTCACCATTTCCATCACCCCAGACTGCTGGCCAAGTGTTGCTTTCATCAACTTGGCCCAAGACAACACATTGTGAATGGGTATTTATCATCGTGACCCAGGACAACACAGTGTGCGTGTTTATCATCGTGACCCAGGACAACACAGTGTGCGTGTTTATCATGCTATTTCTTTGAGAATGTGAGATCTTCCTGCTCCTAGCCAGGTTTGAACAAGCAGCTTGTGGTGGTGGGGATCATTAAAAAACAGTTTTGAGACAGGGTCTCACTTATAATGTAATGCAAGTTGACTTTGAACTCATGGCTAGCTTCCTGTTTCAGTATCCTAGTTTGCTTCTCTGGGAGGTCTGATAAAATGCTGACCAAAAACAGTTTGGGAGAGAGTTTATGTGGCTTACAGTCTATTATCCAAAGAAGTGAGGCTAAGGCTCTCACTCCGGGTAAGAACTTGACAGTGGGAACTGATACAGAAACCATAGCAGACAACTGTCTCCTGGCTTGTTCTCCCTTGACTTGCTGGGCTACCATTCTTATACAGCCCTGGCTCACTGCCCACAGAGACCTGAGCCCTCCTACCTCAATTAGCAATCAAGAAAAGCCCTCCAGAAATCCCCATAGGCTGATCTGATGGGGGCTGTTTCTTGCTTGGGTTTAATCTCCAGTTACCATCCAGAGAGAGAGAGAGGAAGATGGGGGAGGGAGGGGAGAGGAGAGGAGAGGAGAGAGGAGGCGAGAGGAGGAGAGAAGGGGAGAGAAGGAATTATCTGTTTCTCAGCCTAAACACCTAGAGGGCATACCAGATTCTTTGCACATTTATGAAATTCTCCATAAGTAAGTAAGGCCCTGAGGAGCTGTTAAGGAGACAGAAATCTAGGTTTGGCATGTGGGCTCAACTTCTTTAGGCTTCACCACTGTGATGCAGGCAGGGCTCGGGCAGCCATACCCAAACCAAACCAGAGCAGGTTGAATACAGAGAACACAGGGCCCAACGGTGCTGAGGACTTGCAAGAGAAGGGTGAACACAGAGGCCTGTTTTCTTCCCGGAATTGCATCACTCACTAGCCAGGCTGGTACTTTCTCAAGTTGTGTAGCTGAGAGGAGACTCCAACAATAACAAGCAGGCTAAGAGGCCGGTAGCTTCTAGGAACTCCAGAATACAACTATTGTGTTTTCGGGTCCTATGGCCAACACCAGCCTTGGTCTTAAGCCATCTGATACACCTTCTCTGGCCTAACAAACTGGACTGACAGGGAACTCATGAACTGGACGTAGGAATAAGCCACAAATGTGATGGGCACAAGCCTGCATACATTTAGTTCAGGTGACAAATACATTAGCGTCCACCTGGCCCCATCACTGGAGACACCCTCCCCACCATACACACACACACACACACACACACACACACACACACGTGCGCGCACGCAATCAAGCTTGATCTTCAAGGACAATCAGAACTTTCGGGAAAGAAGTAAGAGATGGGTAAGTTAATAGGTCTCAAAGGCAAGCCCAGAAGACACGGGTGATTACATTCTCACTGGTCTGAACAGAAGGGGAAGAATGCGGCAAGAGGGCAAGCTCTGAAACAGCTAAATCCAGGCGCTGTAAAGGAATTTGGGGGTGATGTGTTCTTTGCTTTTGGAATACTGTGGCTTCTTCTTTCTCTTGTAAAATCAAGTTCAGAACGCATGGCAGACAATTTGCATTGTCTTATATTTGGCCCAATAAAAATAGCGTATATTTTCCACATCAATTTTAATTTTTCTGTTTATTTGTGGGGGATATGTGGAGCTCAGAGGACAACTTTTGGGAACAAGGTCTCTTCTTCCACCGTGACTGGAGAAAGAACTGGGTCCCAAGAACTAAAATCAGCAAGCACCTTTCCCGGCTGAGCCAGCTCGCTGGCTCTCATGGTAATTTCTTACCTTCATTTCTCATGTTTTTTTTTTTTGTTGTTGTTACTATTTTTGGTTTTGAGTGTTGATCCTTGAAGCCAAAGGTCTGTGAATCCTGAGGAGTATGTTCCAGGTATAAGTAATGAAAGGTTCAGTTCGCTTTGCTGAATGGACTGTGTGCACCCAGGAGTGAAGAGGGACTCGGTGTGCTCTGAGGCAGGAGGTGGGGCCAGAAAGGGTACAGACATGGGCGTGGGTGGAAGAAAGTCCTTTCTGAGCGTCTCTGATGCCCTCGATCTGGAGGCAGCTGCCATTAAGAAGTGCGTAAGTAGAAGATGGCCGCTTGGCACCACTGTTACCGGATTAACTTGGGCTCCAGCAGAACAAATGGATTAGAAAGGAAAGAGATAAAAAGACAAATGATGCAAGACACCAGAGATAAGGACAGGATAAGATAAGGACTCTGGTGGCCAGTGGCAAGGAATGAAGAAACACAGCAAGGTTTGCAGGCTGTCCTGTGGAGTGACAGCCTTGAGGACGCCAGCCAGCAGCGTAGACACAGCCAGGATGTTCAACTACACCCCAGAACCCTGCAAAGCCAAGTCCTGAACATGACAAGAAGCCCACCTGGGCCCCAAAGTCCAAGCGTCTGAACAATTTGGGGCAAGGAAGAACTCTGGAGTAAACCCTGTCTCACCTAAACACGTACAATGTTTTGACCCATTAATAAGGCATAGGAAGGGTTTGCAAGTGGAGATGGACAGCTGGCAAGGCTGCAATGGAGAATGGTGGGGAGAAAGGCAAAGCTGGGCCCACGGGCCGTGGCTCAAAGCAGTCACTCTTTTGCCCCGTCTTACTGATGCAATGTGGAAATGAGGTTGGATCTTCAGAAATCTTTAAACGGTCTGGAAGTTGACTTAGTGATCAAGTTTAAAGGACAGCATTATTTGAGTTAAAATTTGTTTTACCTGCAAGCTGAATTTGTTCCCCAGACCTCCAGTCTGGGACCTTTGGACTAGAGATTGGAGAATCATTAAGCCCATATATCTATAACCTGCATCTGGGGCCCTGTGCTCTGCACGTGACGAAACCAAACAGCAAAGCAAAACAGAACAGAGACAGATAAGTGGAGGTTTTGTTTTTGTTTTTTTAGACATGATTTCTCTGTGTAACTTTGGAGCCTGTCCTGGAACTCACTCTGTAGACCAGGATGGCCTTGAACTCAACAGAGATCCACCCACCTCTGCCTCCCAAGTATTGGGATTCAGGCATTATTATTCTGGCCCATCACCTGGCAGGATGCATTCAGGCAGTACCCTGGCCAGCCCAAGGTCCTCTGGCTGTTGCATTAGGACATAGTCTGTCTCTTTCTCTCTCCCTTCCCTTGGCAGTGGGTGAGAGCCCACGGCGGGTGAGAGACAGACAAATACGCCATAAAGATAGAGTTTAGGTGAGATTATTGAGAGAAGAGAGAGAGAGTGCGCTGCTTGTCTCTCCAGAAGAACAGTGTGAAAGTGGGAAGAGAGCGGGAATGGGCAGAGTTTGTCGCTTAAAGGGACCTTTTGCACCTGCATACAGACTACATAATGACATAGCAGACTACACCTCTTTGAAACAGGCGTTAGGTTCATTGCCTCCTGCCTTAGTCAGGGTTACTATTGCTGCGATGAAACACATGACCAAAAGGCAAGGTGGGGAGGAAAAGGTTTATTTAACTTATATTTCTACATCACAGTTTATCATCAAAGGGAGTCAGGACAGGACCAGGACATGGCAGGAGCTCGGAAGCAGGAGCTGATGCAGAGGCCATGGGGGAGGGGAGGGGTGCTGCTTACTGGCTTGCTTTCCCTGGCTTGCACAGCCTGCTTTCTTATAGAATCCAGGACCTCCAGCCCAGGGATGTGTACCAACCTGCCCTGAGCTCTACAGGCGCTCCTCCATCGATCACTAATTAAGAATTCATCTTGCAGCCTGATCTATGGAGGCATTATCTCAATGATAATTGAGGAGGCATTATCTCCTCTCTGATGACTCTAGTTTGTGTCAAGTTGACATAAAACTAGACAGCACACTTCCCTTCCTTCCAGCACACCTCCCTCCATCCCACCCCCACCCCCTCATACATATACAAAGGACTAAACCCATGGCTTCCAGGAAGCAAGGTAGGATTGCTATTACCACACCCCTAGTCCTTTCTGTTCTTCTTATTTGGGGGGGGGGGAAAGGGGAGTCTCACATGGCCCAGCTTAGTTTTATCTTGGCTTCCCAAGGAGCTGAGATTACAGGTCCCACTAGTTCCAGCTCAGACCAGCAACTTTTCTCTACAGCTAGCTGGTGGCCTCTGAGCATGCCTCAGTACAAGTAGGCTCGGTGAGCGAGGGTCACGGGAGGTACCAGGGCACACCTGGGGATGCTTGAGGTCCCACCTTAGTCCTCACCCCTACTGAGACAGGAACTAGTGATCATGATGTAGGCATGTGGAAAATGGCTTCTCTTATCTATGTGACTCTTCGGAACTGCACTGAATGTCCCCTGCCCTGGGTTCTTCTCGCCTGCAGTAAGTCACCTAACATTCCTTGTGTGTCTTCATGGTTAGACTCACAAGCATTCGGAAGTGGGTAGATTTAGGACTGCTGAATTGTTTTCTAGGTTGATAATGTCAGTGACTTATTTGAAAGTCATTTTACTGGCTCTGCACTTGCATTCACCTTTACAGGCATGCATGGAGGCATGCATGGAGGCATGCAAACTGTCTGGAATATGTATGCTTGTGCTCTGCTTTTTAAATGTGTTGAATGCAAGATTAAAGGAGCCAAACTGTACAGTAGTTTGAGTCAGGGATCCAGAACCAGAATGCCCAGGCTTAAAACTTGGTTCTGTTGTTTTCTGCTTGGACTAGAAACATCCCTCCCACAAGCTTCATAATTCATTCATCTGTTCCATAATGTCACTGGGAGGGTTAAATGAGTGACGCAAGTTGGATTGCCTGGGGAACAGCAAGCTAACATGCAGGCTTTCCTTGGAGGTTACCCTAGGACCAACTCCCATGGGAGAAAGCAGAGAAACCAAACTGGACAGAGGCAAGGATCAGCGTGCAAGTCAGTTTCACCAAGCCCCAGTTGACGCTCTGAGGATCTCTCAATTAGTTTTCTATGTGTATTGAACTAGCCTCTGTGTGTTTTGTCCCACAGCTGCGGAAGCTGTACTATGCTCTCCAGTCTCTGTCACTTTCGGAGAGAAGGAATGAATTCTCCAGCTGATGGGCATGGTGCTTGCACACAGCCCATAAATCTGGAGCTGATGACCTCTTAGAGCTGCTTTGGGGGTGGGGGTCAGATATTTCTGTTTCGAGGTGGATCTGTCATGGACTGCAATCTGCTCTCACTCCCCAACCCCCCAGAAAGGTCATGTAGCACCTTTGTGAACTGAGGGCCCCAGGAAGAGGCAAAACAAAAAGACATAGCCTCAGTTCCAATGACAAGCCGCACGCTGAGGCAACTCCTATCTTATATAATCCTATATGTTGTCTCCACACATCTTATTTTCAACTTGTTGGATGCTTTTACTTTCATTCACAGGACAAAGAATTTGAAAGATATCCCCAGCCCTTTTTGTGCTTTTATTTTGAAAGGGTCTCGTTAAGTAGTCCAGGTCTTGAACTTGTGATCCTCTTGTCTCAGCTTCCTGAGGCCTGCCACACCAGATTCAAGCCATAGTCCATGGCCCGAGTAGCATCTGTCAGCGTGGCCCCTTGTGAGATGTTCAGGGTTTGTGGTCCTCTTGTCTCAGCTTCCTGAGTAGGTGGGACTCTAGGCCTGCCACACCAGATTCAAGCCATAGCCCATGGCCTGAGTAGCATCTGACAGCGTGGCCCCTTGTGGGATGTTCGGGGTCTGTGGCCTTTGAGTTCTCATTTACTCATGAGAGACATCACCCTTCAAGAAATTCATAAATTTGATCTGTCACACACTAACTGTTTGAAGAAAACAGGGTTACCTCTGTACAGATGTTTATACAGAATTGTTCACAGAAGCCAAAAGACAGAAATTGTCCATAGAGCAACAGCAGACGTCACCTATACTCAATACCTTTCAAGTATTAAGGTCACTTCCTTATTCCCAAATGACCAAAAAGAATATACAAAGAATACTGGGGAGGTCATTTTAAAGTTTAGCTCCTCCAATCGCCTCATCCGCTGATGAAGCAACACAAACAAAAGAGATAAATGCAATAGCTTGATGGAGCCAATGACAGTGGCTTGATTTAAATTCAGCTCTCTGGGCTTTACTTCCAAGTTCCCTCTGTTGGGTCATATCAAAACACATTGTGACTGGACTGTCTCCATCTCCGTCATTCACGTCTTAGAGCGCTATTTTTACTTCTAGACATTCCTCGTCCCACAGATGAATGCACAAGTGACCGCGTTGAAGATAAGATTCATGGAGACAAGCATAACGCTGTTTGTAAGGAGACACACCAGGCTGGGTTTCGGTGAAGCTTTAAACCTCAGCAGATTGCTCCTCTGCTCAGAATATTGCCCTTTGAGTTTCGTACTTCGCCCCAAAGTGAAGATGTTAAGACTCAAATAATCACAGAAGCCCTTCTGCTCTCCCCAGGTGCATCCCCAGGTGAGAGGAATGTGGTGAGCAGTCCTGGGGGGGACCAATGCTAAGACAGAAGCTATTTCCAGAGCAACCCGGGTAACGGCAGGAATTGGAGCTAAGGCATCCGTTCTTTCTGGTGATGAGAGGTCAGGGCTCCAGAGTGGGAGCTTAATGGAATAAGACAATATTTTCATTATAAATTTACATTTAAGCCATTTTATGTATCTAATTTAGTGACCTTGACACTTTCACAATGATGTGCCACCATCAGCGTGGATGTCCAGAATTTTTGTCATCTCAAACAGAACTCTGGACTCATTTAGCAATAACTCCCTAGGCCCTCTTAGGTGACCTCTACTCAGCTTTCCGAGTTCTCCTAAGTGTGACTCGAGGGTGCACACTTAAGATATCTGTCCTTTTGTGCCTGTCGTCTTTGATAAGGGTGAAGCGCCTGCTTCCTTCTTAATGCTAGACGACATTCCTTGTACAAATGGAGCACACCTTGTGTTTTTATACTTCTGCGAATGGACACGGGCTACCTCTGTTTTCTAGCTATTGTAAGTAATGTGCCCTATGAACTCCGGTGTGGGATAGCAGGCTGTTCTGTTGTTTGTTTGGTTGGTTTTTTGTTTTGTTTTTATTTTCTGTTTCTGCTTTCAGCTCATGTTTACTACATTAGGGCATGAATTCTGCGATCATCTAGTGCAGTCTTCTATGCTAGACGAGGAAGCAGAGGCCACAGAACAGCAAGCCCCTCTTCTGTTCAGTGGCAGCAAGGCCATGTGCTATGGCATCAATCTGAAATGTGGCTTACAGGATAGTGTTTTAAGTGTTCAGTCTCTACCTCTTGGTCCTACTATTTTGGTAATGTTTTTTATGTTTTCTTTGAGAATTTTAGAAATATATTTTTTTGAGAATTTTAGAAATATATTTTTAATATATCTGCCCACTACCAATTCTCCTTGGACCACTCCCAAAATGGCCCCTTCCCAAACTCATGTTCTTATTATAACCCAAGACCAACTAGTGTTGCCCATATGTACGTAAGTGTGAGACCATAGGTGTGGCCCGTAGGCGACCTACCCATGGCAACATCTTTTCTGTGATGCTACCTGATCCTTATGCTATGGGAGGTTGATATAGAGATGTTCTATTTAGAACTGAGCATCTGGTCACCTATTCTCAGTGTTTTGATCAGTATGCTCAAACTCTGAATGAACTCTGCATTATCTCAGCATTAACTGCTGCTCACAGCCAATCTGGGCCATTTTTACAGTTTCAAACAGGAGCTCCATTCTGTGGAACAGGCCTCCATGTCAGCCAGAAAGTAGCTGGTGAGATTCACAACAAACATCTCACCTGCCAGTTCAATGTCGTGGCATGCGGACTCCAGCTTTGAGGAAGACCATCATTGTCTTTTCTTCCCCGATGGCCACATTATAGAAGGTAGTGCAGGTGGCATTATTTGAAGCCTGAGGAGCCTTTAGGAAGTGGGTCCTGGCTGGTGGAAGCTGATCACTAGTGTATGTCCTTGAACGCACAAAATATCCATTTGTGTTTCCAGCTTGTTCTCTCTCTACTTCCTGGCTGCTGCCCTGTGAACAGCCACCAGGGGAAGCTCCTACTGCTACAGACTGAGCTCCTTCCACCCTTGACCTTTCCTGTCTGTGAAGTGCTGAAATGTACCTAAAACAGTGAGCCGAGTATGTCTTTCTTTCCTTGAGTTGTTTTCTTCAAGGATTTTAGTCACAGCAATGCAAAAGTAAACAATGCAGCATGGGACCCAAAGCTTGGGTTCAATGGCTGAGTCATGATTAAGTCGGTTTATCATTCTTTCCCGTAGCACCAGCAATTACACCTAGTGTGTCACAGATGCAGGAAAGTGCCCGACCACTTGAGCTATAGTCCCAGCCCTGTGCACCATTCTTGACAATTTATGTTTACCCTATGTGGTAGTTTGAATGTAACTTGCCCTCATCAGCTCATAGGGAGTGACATTAATAAAAGGTGTGGCTTGTTGGAGTAAGTGTGGCCTTGTTGGAGAAAGTGTGTCACTGTGGGGTTGGGCTTTGAGGTCTTCTATGCTTAAGCTACACTCAGAGGGAACACAGACTCCTTCCTGTTGCCTGAGGATCAAGATGTAGAACTCTCAGCTCCTTCTCCAGCACCATGTCTGCTTGCACACTAACATACTTCCCATCATGCTGAGAATAGACTGAACCTCTGAAACTGTCAGCCACTCATAATTAAATGCTTTCCTTTGTAAGAGTTGCTATGGTCATTGTGTCTCTTCACAGCAATAGAAACCCTAACTAAGACACCCTATGTTTAGCAAATGGACCACATAATGATTTTAAAATAATATGATTTGCAATTATCAGTTACCCAGTATTAATCAAACAAAGCAGCCTAATTATCCATTGTTTTGTATTAGAAAACCCAAATTTAGCAGCATGAGATAGGGACCATTTGTCAAGCACCAAGAATTCATATTAGGAGGCTGGAGCGATGGTTCAGCAGCTAAGAGTGTGTGCTGCTCTTCCAGAGGATCTGGGGTTTGTCCCCAGCACTCACAGCAGGCAGTTTATACCTCCTGCTTAAGGGGGATCTGATGCCTCTGGGCAAGGCAAGCACATCACTCACAGGCACATAATTACAAGTAAAACAAATCTTATGTTTAAACTCAGAATAAAACACAGTGGAGATTGCTTGTCTCTGTCCCATAATCTCTGGGTCTTAGCTGGGGAGTTCAAAAAGCAGAAGGAGACTTGAATGGCTTGGTACTCAGATCATCTGTGGCACTAGGATTAGATATCTGTTTCACTAGGATCAGATAGGATCTGTGTGTTTTGACTCATGTCTTATGTCTATGCTAGGATGACTCAAAGGCTGGCCAGCTTGGATAATGGAATGGTATATCTAATTTTGTGCACATTGGGCTTCCCCACAGTGTTATGGAGCCACATTTCTTCCTTGACACCTCAGACTCTCAAAGACAAGTCTTCTAGTCATTAGGCAGAGCTGGTGTTGGTCTTCCATGACCTCTATCACATGACATGTCACTCTTCTGTTGGTCAGAGACATAAGTCCCTTGCAAGAAAGAAAGAGAGAGAGTTACAGTCCCATTTCTCATTAGACAAGTATTGAAGAGTTTGTGACACTGACTTAGAAGCATGACTGCTAGCGAGCACTGTCCCTTTCTGGGAGGTCTGTCTGGAATACCACATAGCTGTCCCATTGTTGCCATTCTTCCTTACAACTTTCTGGAATGCTGTTCTGGAAGTCTATCTAGACTGTGCTGGGCATCATTTTGATTTACCAATGGCAATGAGTCTTTACTTACCTCTGAAAGTGAATTTCACTTGGGGAGCTCCAGTGATGGCGAAAGATGGATCAGTGTGCATTCAAACACTCAGCGAGCTGCTAGCATGTGCAGGGAACAAGGAAGAGGAACCCATAATAAGAGCAGTAGTCATGCCCAGAGTGGTGATGCATACCTTTAATCCCAGCACTTAGGAGGCAGAGGCAGGAGGATCTCTGTGAGTTCGAGGCCAGCCTGGTCTATAGAGTGAGTTCCAGGATAGCTATAATTGTACAGAGAAACCCTGTCTTGGAAAGAAAAAAAGAATAGTAGTCACAGCAGGGAAACAAAGTCTTCTCAACACAGTATGAGCATCACTCACGTGAACACGCAGAGACTGAGGGAGCATGTGCAAGGCCTGCACCAGAGGGGGTTCTACAGCTGAGAGGAAGAGTAAACCCATGACCCCATCCCTAACCCAGAAGC
>JAQHUG010000190.1:2822134-2836961 GCA_028555095.1 Dicrostonyx torquatus | reverse complement strand
TGGTGATGATGGTGACAACAGCAAGGACGACGGTGATGATGATGATAATAATGATGATGTGACCTGCTAGGTTCCTGAGGACAGGCTGGTATAATACCCAAATGCTAACCCTAATCTAGTCCCTCAGTACTTGTGGAGGTCTAAGAACAACTTGAAGGAGCTGGTTCTCTCCTTTCACCATGTGAGCCCGGAAATCAAATGTTAACCCCACCAGGCAAGAATAAGACCACTACCAAAATTTTTGAGCCAAATTTGAAGCAAGATTTATTAAATACCAGTCAGGATGATGGACACTAGCTAGGTGCATACCTGTGATTCCCAGAGTCTGGCAGTGAATTACATTAGTCAGGGGTGTATAAAGACAAAACCCACAAGGCTGCACACTTCCTGCCTTTGTCCAATTAAAGATTAGCATACATCCTGACATACTTCTTGCTTGTGTGTGTTCAAGCACATCCTGTGCAGTCGGGGCAACCAACCTTGTTTCCAGAAGCAAAAACAAGTGGTTCATTATCTTACATGAACAGCAGCCCCAGCATCCCAGGAAGTTATCCGACCTTAAGCAAGAGAGGCTTACAGGTTAGAGGCATTTTTGTTTTATAGCTCTCTAAAGCATAGTAATTTAAACTTAAAACATAACTTTAGCTACCATACAAACTCAGTCATCAGGCTTGGCAACAGTCACCTTTACCTACTGAACCATCACACTTGCCCCAGGAAAGTGTAAATTTTTTTAATGAGAGAAGAAACTGAAGTCTGAGTGAGATCCATGGACTGGTCCTAAAAAGATGATCCAAAGAGGACCACAAGCATGACTTTGTAAAATAAAAACAAAACTGGGTAAGAGTGAATGTCAGGCAATGGCTTTAATTTTGATGTATATTTTTATCAGACTGCAAGTAGGATTCATCACCAAAGTACCAGATTAAACGCTGGTGCAGGAAAATTCAAAAGTATGGCGTGTCCCATCGCCAACCACCTGGCTACACTAGAGGCAGGCTTCTCAGTACATGTCTGCCAGTTTTTCTAGGCACAGTAGCGCTTACTTCAATACCGCTTTTCATCTTCTGAGAACCACTGGGGAGCCAGACACTCAGCAGAAAGTGTGATGGGCACCTTGGACTAGATCTTTTCGAGGTGCAGTCTTTCCTTCCAAGCTTGAATAAAAAGAGATAAATGGGGAGGCAACTCAGGGATGATACGCTTCCCTGATGTATGATAGGAAAAATAAGGAGAGAATGAACTCTAGTTCCACCGTCAAAGGACAGGGACTGGGCAAAGTTCCACTCTGCCACCCTGTAGCCCGCTAAGGCGTTCTTCCTCTTAGTCTTTCCTCAGATCGGTCCAAATAGGAATTTGAGGATTTGAATCAGAAAATAAGTTCAGGACTAACCAGAGTAGCGCAGAATTGGGTATTTTAAAAGATATTTTTAACATAGTGGATTTGGTTTTTGTTTTTTTTTCCGCTGTTGTTTTGTTTTTAAGATAGGTTCTCACTACATAGCCATGGCTAGCCTGGAACTCACTATGGAGACCAGGCTGATGGAAAACTCACAAGAGACCCACCTATTTAACATCTGTTGTAAGCACCATGGCTAAGGGCCAAACTAACAAAGACAGATAGAAGTACCCCACAGCACGGGTACCAGCTTATGTAAGACATCTGTCATTGTCGTTACAACATCCATATATAAAGTTTTGGAGAATTTTGAAGGTATTAACTTGGAAAGGTTATTAAGGAACATAAAGGAGGTTCAGGATGGTTCCCAAGAAGCACATGGCAGGGTTAGAGTTAAACTCGGGATCACAAGGGAGCTGGAAGGTAGGACATCTTTACTGTCAACGAAGTTAGTAGGCTTGTTTCCCCCCGAAAATTAGTGGGCTCTACTCAGGTTGTATGCAAATAGGCCTCAAATGAGGGTCATTGCTATTTTAATATAAAATATGTATATACAAAAATATGTATATGCAAGAGAATAGCATCCTTATGTCAGCAACCTTCACAGTAAATATCGCCAATCACGATAGAGCCGTTGCCGCTCAGCATGAGGGGTTGGGGTGAGTAGTAACCTCTCTGGTCCTCATCACATTCCCCATCTTTCCAGCCTGCCACAGGCAGTTTTTAGGCTCCCCTGACGTGGCAAGAGGAAATGGTACTCATTTGCAGGGGAGGGATTTTGCTGCAAGTTTGAACTTAATGCGTGTTCAATAACAGAACAGACAATTTTTGACAATTTTTGTCAAGTAAGAAGTGGTTGATGGGGGTGGGGGCGTGGTGGCTGCTGTCTTCAGAGCGTTGACTTAAAAATGCTGATTCGTGAAGTCTGGGGTTCTCATGATTGTTGGAACGAACTCCTTTATCTACCTGCTATAGGGGGAGAATTATTACAAGTTCTACTACCATTTATTGTAAACTGCTAGAACCTTCTCTGAGGAATTCCAGCCCAGCAACTCTCAAGCCAAAGGGGTTCCTGTCTGCAGTGCCTACCTTCTGCTGGTTTCCTCAGCCTTTGAGGGGGCTGGAAGCAACAGCTCTGGGTACCTGGGAGGACAGTGGAGGTGGGGGGAGCTAAAGAGATTTCCACCTCAACCAGCCTTGTCCGGTGCCTCTGAAATTCGCTCAGGAACGAACTCGCCTCGTTATCTTAATACCTTCTGGAAGATGGCATCCGTAGGCTCACCTGCGGAATGAGTGTTCCTCTAATTAGTGAAATGTTTACCTTCTAATTGCCAAGTAGTTTTTTTCTTCCAACCATTACATAACTGCCTCTATCTGAACCATCTGGAAAGACGCCCCTCCCCCCACTTCCTCAAATCTTTCGTCTCCTGAACTGGAGGTGAGGCTGCTGTTATCAAGGTAGGTTCTGCATTGCGAGGCCTCTTGGCACTGAATCTCTGCTTCGGAAGTGTGGCTTAACTTCATAGCTAAACACACTTAAAGATGAGTTTAGGACTAGCTGAGCCTTGACCAATCACAACACCCAAGCTCCAGCCAATCACAGACTGCCAACTGGTCAGGCCACTTTCCAAGGAGGCAACCACCCAGCTGTCACCAGGCCAGCTTTCTGTGCTCACTCCCCTCTTTGGTCCCTGGATGCTACCAGCCCATGATGCCCTGAGGAGATCTGTAAGCTCGCCTGATTCTGACAGCCACCTGACACAATTGCTCTCCCCTCACATTCAGCACCCAAACTTGGTAAATTTTGATTTGTCAGCAGGCTTTCTCTTAAAAGAGTCAGCTCGTCCATGCCTCTCCCAACACAAAGAGCATACACTGTGTCTAGAGTCTCCTAGGCTCTCAGCTCCTTCCTTAAGGCCCCTGGGTTTGCCCCCTGTTAATCCTTCAAATGGAATTCCAGCTTCTTAACTTCCCGTGTCTCTTGGTTCTAAGGACATTGAGGACAGGCCACGTGATCAGTTCTGCCCAAGGCTATGTGATGCAGTTCCCAAGACTGGGTGCAGGCAAGGGAAAACCTTGAAGTAGGCAAACCTAGAGGTCACCTTGTAGCTCTCACGTGAGGTGGAATGCAGTTATCCTGTCCCGGTTTCGGAGGGAATTATTAGAATCTTGGTGCGTAGGGCTGGCAGGTACCCATGGCCTTAGATGGAAAACTCTGTGCACCTACTCCCACGGTTTAGACTCATACTCGGTTAGGGTTTAGACTTTCAGTCACTGGTAGATATTTATGCCGTCATAGAATTTTACCGTTCCAGGGTCACCTTTAAGGGATTCAGAAAATTAGTTTAAATATAAAGTCAACTGAATCTAAAGAAAATATTTTTTAATTAAATTGATTTAATCATTCCTATCATATAGATGTGTTGAAATATCACACTATACTCTGCAAAATATGCAAATTTTTATGACAAGTAATAAACTGGTTTAAGAGATTAGAGGGGCTTTATTAACATTTATTTACTGTGTGTATGTGTATGAATCTGGGTGGGTGTACTTGCGCCATGGCTTTTGTGTCAAGGGAATCGGTACTTTGCTTTCCATCGTGTTTTACTGGAGATCAAACTCAGGTTATCAGGCTTGGTGACAAGCAGCTTTACCTGCTGGGCCATCTTGCTCGAAAACATTTAAAAATCAAAACAACCAAATTTTAAAAGAACAAAGAAACCACGGCCCAGAGCTGAAGTCGAGCTGAACTTGACCTCATGGCTTCATCCCTACTCTTTCTACTACATCAAGTCTGACATTTCTAATCATTTTTTTTTCATTCTGAACGTTTTGGGGGTTATGACTATTCCAGAATTACGGGAGGGATAAAACTTTCCTACTCAGTGCTCCGGGAAGGAGGGCCACTACTGCTGTCTTTGGTCACAGCTCCCAAGGCACCACACATAGCTACTGTCAGACCTGTAGACCCGGGGCCTCACCCAGATGCTGGCTGCTGTCCCAGAAGGAAGGGGAGGTTGAGACTGTGTAGGATTACTTCAGTATTAAGGGCTCCATCTCATGGCTGTCTCCCGAGAGTGACTGATGTGCCTGTGGTTTCTATGAGATTTTTAGTTCCTTGTTCCTTCTCTGACAGTTGGTCTATGACCTTGTGTTAACTGGGCTGCGTGTTTCCTGGATTTCTGCTCACCTAGGGTAATGATGCTTTGAGCCTCTGAGCTTTCTGGTCTTCCATGTACTCATGCGTGAGTGCCCAGCTTCTTGGTCCTCCCCTGGGCCTGTTCCTCACCTGGTTTCTCCATCGATCACAACTGTCCCTGCCCTGCAAAGAATCTCAGCCTGAACTATTCCCCAGTTAAATCAATAGCAGCTTTAAATACAGCGCCCCGAGGAACAAGCTTGACAAGTTACGAGTGGAACACCTTACAGGTTGGCTTTTTTTTTTTTTTGGTCTGCTTTTTTTTGTTGTTGTTGTTTGTTTGTTTGTTTTTGTTTTTTGAGTTGTTTTTTTGTTTTTTTGTTTTTCGAGACAGGGTTTCTCTGTAGCTTTGGAACCTGTCCTGGAACTAACTCTAGAAGGCCAGGTTGGCCTTGAACTCACAGAGATCCGCCTGCCTCTGCCTCTGCTGTGATTAAAGGCACACACCACCACCGCCAGGCTTGCAACACCTTACAGGGACTAGCTGACAACAGTCAGTTTTTAAAGTAGTGGACTAGCAGGTGGCTTCCATTTCCAGGTTCCTGTCGTAGGGTTCTGGGGTTGGTCGCTCTCTGTGCTTTTTCTTAGATCAGCTGGAAAATGGTGATACAAATAAGTAGGCCCGAGGACTATTTCTTCAAGCAGAGGTTGTCTTTGTCAAACCTGTATTAATACATTCAAACCAAAACAATGGAAATGTCATGTTGAACTTGAAAACAAAACAACAAAAGGAACCCAAAATCACCAAGAGCTGGCAAGGATAAGGGACAACTTGCCACAGAAGAGAATGGAAGCGGCGTGGGCGCTGGCAACAACTGGGTGGTTTCTTTTTTACATTTGTTTATCATGATTTTGTGTATGAAGGGGGGTGGGGAGAAGGAGAGGAAGGGGAGGGGAGAGAGAGAGGAGTGGGAAGAGGGAGAGGGATGGAGGGGTTATAGAGAGGGAGAGGAAGAAGGAGAGGGAGCCAGGGAGAGGGAGAGAGAAAACTTGGTTTGAGGTGGGTTCTTTTTGTGTTCTCTGCTGTGTACGGCAGGTTAGCTGGTCTGTAAACTTCAATGAATCCTGTCTCTGCCTTCTGACTCTCAACAGAAACAACAGGATGAGAGGAGTGTAGCACTGCGGCAGACTTTGTGTGAGTTCTGGGGATTTGAACTCAGGTCCTCATGCTCCCAAGACAAGTGCTTTACTGGCCGAGCTGTCTCTCCAGCCTGAGGAGTTTGTGTCAAGGATTAAAAATTCATCTTTCAGGGGCTGTGGTCTGTGAAGTGGCTCTGTGGGTGGAAGTGTCTCTGGCGAAGTCTGATGGCTGGAGTCTGACCGACAGGATGGCAGGAGAGAATTGACTCCAGCAAATTGTCCCCTGACCTCCACTTGTGTGCTGTGCCACATTATTTCACACAGATCCATAGCCACACCCTAAATAAATAAGTAAGTTAATACAAGTAAACACCTTTCAAATTCACATTTCACAGAACGCCAGCATTCCTCTCTTAGGTGTTACTCAAGAAAAATGAAACTTTATATTCACATAAAGCCCACAGGTAAATATTGCAGAAGATATCTGTTCACAATTCCCAAGGGTTGGAAACAATCCAATTGGCCATAAGTAGGCGGATGAACAAACAAACTGGAGGTGCCTGCAATGGAATACACACCCCGGTAACAGACAGCAAGAAACAATGGGGGCACAGCAGCTTCCTCACAAGGGTTCTGTGCTAAACAGAAAACCAGACACCTAGCCCTTGCAGCTGCTGGATGGCTCTGTTTATGTGACGTTATTGAAATAGCAAAATCGTGGAGGTGAATAGCAGAAGAGTGGTTGCCAAGAGTCAGGAAAGATGGGGAGGTTAAGGAGAGGGGTGACTAGAAGAGTCTGTACTTAGTAGATCCTTGGGGTGATGAAACGGTTTGTACTGAACCATCCAGAAGGTAGGTACATGTGACATGAGGACAAAGTGTGACGGTAATGGCCACTTCCTGTCTCTGACCTTCCAGCAACTGGCTCAAGGGTTCAGGGACACTTGATACTGTCTAAAAAAAAACCAAAAAACAGATTTTTTACTCTTTTTTTATATGCATAAATGTTTTGCCTGCCTGTATATATGTATGTGCACCACATATGTGCCTAGTACCCAAGGAAAAAAGAAGAGTTCCCTGGATCCCCCAAACCTGGAGTTATAAAGGATTGTAAGCTGCCATGTGTAGTCTGGGGCCCAAACTCAAGTCCTCTGCAAAACCAGCAGATGCTCTTAACAGCTGAGCCATCTCCTTAGCCCCTCATTTAGGGCTGTCTTACTAACATTCTATGACTCTCTTTATTTGAAAGTTTGTATGAACATCTGTAATACCATGCTACATCTTACACGGGCACATGCACACATATGTACATATACTCTTGGGGAGATGAACCTCAGATACATTATACTAAGTAAAAGGAGTCACTAAAGGCGCCATGCTGAATGATGCCATCTGATATTCTGTGGTTGAGACAGGGTCTCTCTACATATCCCTGACTATCCTGGAGCCCACTATGAATTCCACTTGCCTCTGTCTCTGAGTGCTGAAATTAAAGGTGTGCGCTGCCATGCCCGGGGCCATCATTTGATATTCTAGAAACAGCAATGTTATGGGGACAAGGAAGAGATTACAAACGGGACAGCACAAACGCGTGGAGTGATGGAATGTTCTGGACCTGACTGTGCTGAGCCTACAAGGATCTACACACATGCTTAAACTCGGGGACTTGCACTTTAAAAAGAGTGAATTTTACTAGACATAAATTTCTAAATGAATTTTAAAAAGTTAATTGTGACTAATATACAGAACACTTCACTTCTATCACAAGAAACTATCACAGATATTTTTGTGTACTTTACATATTTGGTTTTACAATTTTAACGCCCACAGTGACACAGTCCTACTGTAAAAACTTTCTCAGATTGTCTGACCAAGGAAACGGTCATTTTTACAGTTATATCTCTTTGCGGTTTTGGTTCAGCCATCGTTAAGTCCCACCGGGGGGAGAATAAGACCACTACCACAATTTTGAGCCAAACTTGAAGTAAGCTTTAATTAAATACAGACCAGGATGAGGAACTCTGGCCAGGTACGTTCCTGGGTCCTCAGAAAATGGAGAAGAGTCACGTTTTGCAGAGGCTAATGAAGGCAAACCCATAAGGGTGCATATTTTCCATCAGCTCCAATCAGGGGCAAGCATATAACCTGGCCCACTTCCTGTCTAAGGACTTCCCACTGACGTGTGATCAAAGTGTAGTCGGGTCAAACAAACTTGTTTAAGGAAAACCCATTTGGCTTGTTATCACAGACAATAGCCTCCAGCTGTGGTAAGATAAGTCTGGGCAGGTCACCCAAAGGAAGTTCTTTACTTCCAACTATTATCACCTGCCAGAGTAGAACTCGGCCCTCGATAAATTTAATAAGAAGCCTGAGTCTCAGTTTACCCTGAAGCAATACCTGGTAGCAGGAAAGAAACACAAGCTGAGATTACCCAGCCCCCACCCAAGAGCAGACCATTCAGAGGAAATGCCTGGCACTCCAAGCTGTAGATAGAAACACCTGCCAGTGCACGCTCACCAGGACACCCCTAGACAAATGTCAGCCAATCAGGGGTCCTGAACCTCAGAGAACCCTCACCCTCACCTTCACTACTATAAAAATCCAATTCTAACTGAGCTTGAGGCTCTCCGGTTATTCCAATACATTGGACATGCAGAGAGACCGAGTTTGCAAACTTGACTAAAATAAAGGCTCTTTGCTTTTACATATGGGGACTTGGTTTCCTTGTTGGCTTGCAGGGATTGCACGGATTTGGGCATAACACCAGCAAATCGGAGTATCTGTCCTTGGACAAAGTGCTTACCTGTTAAAAGCGGTTTGGTTTCACGGATCTCTTAGGAACCGTAATAAAAACTTAAAAACGTCACCTTGGCTCTCACACAATGCAGAGCAGAAGAATTTGTGGCATTGCTGTGGTACGAGGAGACCAGACAAGCACTCTACCAAAGGAACTGTATCTTCAGTCACAAATGAGAAATATGGATGGCGTTTGGTTTATTGACCTGCCACTCCAACGACAGCCGGGTGAGCACCAAAGATGGAAGGTGGACCCCACATAATTGAAGTCTGAGTGGAGTTTGGAAAAGCCAGCTTGAAACCCAAAGAAGTTTGGGAAGGAGGCAGGGAGCTTTGGGGACTCCTTGCATGAGTTGATCATCCTTGGCTGTTTTCTGGAGAATGTGTTCAGGGCTTCTCACCGCAGCTCAGGTGAACATACTTTAACAGGGGACTCTTTAGCCTCGCGGAGCTCGGGAATGCGGTGTGTTTGCTCACCTACCCCACCCCACTGCTAAGAGGTGTTTTAACAGGTTCATTATTTATGGCTCCTATTGAATGTTTCCTCACTGGAGCACACGGACAGAAGAGTGGAGCCTGTGAAATTGTACACAGAGAGCAGCGGGCATGGGTGACCAGCCTGGAATCTCCCAGGTCGCAACCTCATACTTACTTCCTTCTCTGGAAGTAACATACAGATTTTAAGAGAAATAACCTCATAAGTTCTGCTTAGCTGTTGCATCCTTATTTATTTATCTTCCGAGGGTTTTATGCAGCCCAGGCTGGCTTAGAACATTCTAGGTAGATCAGATGAACTTTTGGGGTTCCTGCCCCCACCTCAGTATCATTTGAGCTTTGTTCCAGTTTAAAACCCAAACTTCCTGACCCTGGACTCAAAGCCCTCAGAAGATGGTGACAACTCTTTGGTTCATCCTCTTATTCTCTTAGAATCTTAACAGTATCTCAATGAGAATAACCACAGATGGTAGGTAGCTGATGTGGGGGCCAGTAAGGACAAGGGCAGCTTTCAAGGAAGGAGAAATAGAGATAAGGGGAAGCAGCAGGAGAGATGGCTCAGAATTAATAGCACTGAGTACTTTTCCAGAAGACCCGGGTTCAGTTCCCAACACCCACATGGCAGTTCATAACTATCTGTAACTCCAGTTCTGGGAGACCCAATATCCATGGCAAAACACCAGTGCACATAAAATAAAAACAAATAAGTTAAAAAGAAAAAGAGAGATGGAGGGAAACTAGAATAGGAGGATTTATCAGGGAGGGGGAGGGGAGGGAAAGGGGGATTTGTGGGGAGGGATAACTAACACTAAAGAGGCCCTTTGAAATGCCATATTAAACCTGCTACTGTAGAAGCTTCCTCAAGCATACACATATGTGAAAGGAATTTAAATAGAGTCAGCAAATGATAAGAGAAAACAATGCCCTAACTAGACATCTTATGCCACCAAGTAAAACATCTAGTACCAGGAAGGGGTGAAATTTTGAATTATTGGTCAAAGGAGTTCCGTAGATTGTCTCAAACATCACAGGCTATTGCCAGTGCTATTGGTCAATGCTCACCCCCAACCTGAGAGTAAGACCCATTGCTGAAGACACTATTGCTAAAGACTATGAGAGCCAGAGGTAGTGGATGAAATCCAGGAAATAGCATCTTTCAGACACAGCAGGACAAATGCAATACATGGGCTCACAGAGGCTGTGACAACACACACAAGACCCGCACAGGTTCAAACCAGACAAAATCCCAGCACAGAGAAGGGAAGAAGACATAAGGTCCCAACCCTAAGCAAGAAGCATTTGCATTGGATACCTGTTGGGAAAAGGGAAACCAGTGACAATGGAGAATCATTGGATAGGGCAACCACACTCCAGAGCAGGCCTCATGCCCAGCAGTTGACCAACACAACACAGACTCCATTTCGTGTGTGCTTTGTTTTGATTTTTTTAATTTTATTGTTTATTTTTTTATTCTGATATTTTCTTTTGAGAGAGAGAGAGAGAGCATGAAGCTGAGTGGGTGGGAAGTTGGGAAGGGTCTTGGAAAATAAGTTAAAAAAGAAAAGGAAAGAATATGATCAAAATCAATTGTATGGAAAAATTACAAGTTTCAAACATACAGAATTCTGAAGCTCCATGAAGTACAGAGTTAGAAGGACACACTGAAAAGTCATCTGTGTTGACAGCGTTTAAAATGTCAGTGTTATCCTGCCAGTTAAATGGCATTCTCTACCAAATAAAAACTCTGAAGTTGAAAGAAATGGAAAAATATGGTGGGAGTGTAAGCAAAATAACATTCTCCACCAAGTTAGTGTTGGCCAGTTATTTTATAATAACAACAAAGAAACAAACAAGGCCATCTGATATTAGTATCAAACAATACCAATCTCCAAAAATATATTGAGAAACAATTCTACCTCGCCAGTTTTCAGTTTCTACAGCTTATGTAGAATTGGTAGTATTTAATCCTTCAGTGTTTCATAGAATTTTTTAACTCTGGTGTCTACTGGAGCATCCTTTGTGAGAAGCTTTTAAACTCCAAGTTCACCTTGTTTAATAAATATCTAGTAGGCTCCAAAGCCACAGAGAAACCCTGTCTCGAAAAAAACAAAACAAAACAAACAAATAAATAAATAAATAAATATCTAGTTACCCAGACCTATATTTTTTTGTGTGTAAACTTTTGTAGTCGGAGTCTTTCTTAAGATTTATCTGTTTCAGCTAGGCATAGTGGTGCACACCTTTAACCCCAGCACTCGGGAGGGGAGGCAGGGGCAGGAGGATCTCTGTGAGATCGAGGCCAGCCTGGTCTACAGAGTGAGTTCTCGGGTGGCCAGAGCTACATAGTGATATCCTGTCTCAAAAGAACAAGACAAAACAAACAAGCAAAAAACACATTAAGTTTTTAAAACTTGTCTATTTTGACCACATTTCTATTTAAATGTTTTAAAGTTACACATAATAGCCCCCTTACTATCCTTCCAATGCAGTTTTTCAATAGGGGTTATGGACATTTGGTCTGGACAGTCTATGTTAAGGGGGCATGTCCTATACATTGAGGAAAGTTCAGCTATGTCCCTCATCTTATGTGCTAGATGGATGTTACAGCAATGTCCCTAGATGTTGCCAAACACCCTCTGTGCGGGATGCATCTCCCATTCTGAAATGCTGCTTTCTGTGTCGTTTTCATAGTGGCATCACCCCTCTCGGTGCTGGGAATTCACAGCTCCTTTCCCTTTGATTTTAACTCATAAGCTTTATTATTCTCCTCGGAGCATCAATTCTGGTCTCATTGATTTCATCTTCTTTTCAATTTCAATGATTTTTTTTCCCCTCTTCTGACCTTTCATGGCACTTAATGGACTTTCTTCTACTTCCTCATATTTAATTTGCTCTACTGTCTTAACTGGCTACTGAGAAATGAAAAATCATTGATTTTAAACATTTCTTCTTTTCCCAAGGTTTTGGTTCATAACTTCACTATCATACCCCATAGATTCTGGAGTTATCTTTCCAGTTTCCTTCTGTTCAAGCCACTTTCTGATTTATCTGATCTCTTTGATTCAAGGGATGTTTAGAAGTATGACATTTAGCTTTCAAGTGTTTGTGTGTTTTTAGGAGGTCTTTCTGTAATTGATTTACTATTTAGTTTTATTGTGACCAGAGCATAGACTTTGTGTAATTTGAAGTCCTTTAAAGTATACTGAGACACGAGACTTGTATTCAGATAGAATGTAATCTACCTTGATAAATATTATGTACACATGTTCTTTTTAAGTATAATCTACATATACTCTACAAATACCACTATGTAGCTGATTGGCAGTGTGACCAAACTCTATGTCATCACTCCCAGACTGCTTCCATCAATTATGGTGACAGAGATCTTGGAACATCCATTTATGATTATGAGTTATAGTAGTGTCCCAGTCACTGTTCTAGTGCTGTGAATTCCATTGTGTATTCCTTTTGTGTACTCTAAATATATATTACTCTCATTGGTTAATAAAGAGCTGAGTAACAGAGAGAACACTGGGAAGAAGAAGGGTGGAGTCTGAGGAACCTAGAGGAAAGGCAGATGAAGGAGGAGCTGAACAGTATTGAGATAGGTCACCAAACCACATGGTAGATTATAGATAAAATATGGGCTAATTTAAGATGTAAAAGCTAGTTAGTAACAAATCAAAGCTATCAACTGAGCATTTATAACTATTAATAAGTGTCTGTATGGTTATTTGGGAGTGAATGGCAGAACAGAAATGGCCAGCAGGCCCTATGAAAAACTGCGCCTAGACACTGTGACCAAGGCACCTATAAAAGGAAGCATTTAGCTGGGGATTCGCTTACAGTTTCAGAGAGTAAATCCATGATCATCACAGCAGGGAGTAGGATGGCAGGCAGTCATGCCACTGGGACTATAGCTGAGAGCTTACATTCCAATCTGAAGCTGGAGGTGCAGAAAGAAGAGAGAGTGGGGAGAGACTGGCCTGTCAAGGGCTTTTGAAACCTCAAAGAAAACCCAGTGACACGCCTCTTCCGACAAAGCCACGTCTCCTCATCCTCCCCAAACAATTGACAGCTAGGAACTAACCACTCAACTATCTGAGCCTTGAAGGCCATTCTCATTCAAGCAACCACAAGTAGGAATATGCCTAAACTTTCAGGGATAGTCAAAGCAACCTTCATTTTCACGTGGGCAGAAAGCTGAGAAAGAAAAGGGGTTTTGTTTGTTTGTTTTGTTTTATTTTTAGAAAAATAAAAGTTATATTCTTAAAGGAAGGAAAAGGCTTTTTTTTTTCTCTCTCTCTCTCTTTCATGAGAGCCTATAGTCCTAGACAATTAATGAGGGATAAAACAAAGGAAAGAAGAAATGAGCTTTTTTGGCCTTTGGATGTACTGCTCTGTAACATTGGGGCAAAAAAGTAAAATTAAATTTAGTCACGAAGAGGCTCAGACAAACCTAAATTGAAGAACATTATTGTATTACCAGGATGTAATAAGGTTAGGGAGTGTTTCAAATTAAAGGAGATAGCAAAGATGGGCAAACTAAATGCAATGTGGATTCTGGATTGAATCTTCTGCGAGAAAAACAAATTGCTGCTCCGAGGTTAACTGTTCGACTAATGGATGAAGCTGGACCATGAACTTAAAATAAATGTTCCAAAGTCAATGTGAAATTTTCCTAAATGTGTTAATTTACCAAGGTTAAGGGAGAACTTGTCCTGTGTCCTTAGAAAATACACGGAAGAACAAAAGGTTCACACATGAGCTGCCTACTGTCTTCAGTATCTAAGCAATCAAGCCAATGCCCCACAGAATGCCACTCTGATAGAGGCCACTCCTCAGACAGACCACAGGCAAATGAGGAAAGTGTTCCAATGTGACATGGGCAAAGAGCCTACACGGGTTCCCTATACGGCTTTGCTCGGGTTTTAAAATGCCTTCAAACTTAAAGGGAATGGAAGGGAAGAAAAGAGGAAGGGGGAGGGAGAAAGGGGAGGGGAGGGGAGGGAAGGAGAGGGGAGCAGTTTTAGTGGCTGGTTTGGCAATCTCTGTCTAATCTTCCCCACTAGTGGGTAAAGAACATTCAGAAACCATCCATCAACCTTTCTGTCACCACCTTTTGGCTTCAGATACAGGCTCCACCAGGACTCGGATATAGTTAATTGACTAGGACCCAGTGTGCACGAGAGAGACCGGCATGGTTTTCGGGTACTGTCAAGAGCTCCATGGGGGTTACCTGTGCTTGGAAACATTCATCAGACCATTACAAGCAATTTCTAAGTTATTGCTTGTTTTGCTACTGTGAGTATTGCTGTCCTTATACCCTTCCTGTCTTCTCTCCGTCTACCCTCACTCTCACAGAAATGGAGGTGCACTTGACAGTGCATGGAGAAGGGGTCTTCACAGATGTTTCGTGAAGCTCTGCAAAACGACCCACTTTGGACCTGCCTTGGCTCAATCCCCAAGTTTCCCCACCTACCTTTCCCTATCTGTCCAGTTTTATTTAAGGAAAAATTGACAAGAATGCTGGTTTGAGGTTGCAAGACAGATGTCAGCAGTAGAGGACTTGCCTGTATATTCAAGGCCCCGGATGTTATCCCTAGTGCTGAAAACAAAACAAAACTTGTTCGCTCTTAAGAACCAGCTTCCTGATACTCTGTACTTAGAACTGAATGTCTTCAAATCTGTATAAAATCAAATCACGCAGGCGATGGAAGTTACAGAATGAATCTGTTCTGGGTGTCTGGCATACAAGACAGAAGCTTTCCTTACAATGCTGCCTTGTGTACACTAAACAGGTAACTCTTAAGTGTTCTTCACACACACACACACACACACACACACACACACAC
>JAQHUG010000190.1:2766178-2782651 GCA_028555095.1 Dicrostonyx torquatus | reverse complement strand
GAAGAGGAGATGGGTTAGCTTTGTTCAGATTTTGAAGCCGACCATGTTTTTCTATCTTCTTCACTTGTCCTTGCTTACATTTCTGTCCCCTTCCAGAAGCCTTGTTTTCAAGATTTCAGAGGTAAATTTTAGCACAGCTTCCACTAGGACCTTTTACCCAATGTGTAGCAATAAATAATCTTCCTAAGATAAATCTGGGTCCTAAGTCTTAGAACCTACAAACGCTACCATACACTGCAGGACAGGTCCTTATGACTTACATCAGCTCTGGATCTTGGTGGCATTAAAAGGTTCCCTGAGGGGACACTGATACAGCGTAAGCAATGCTTTAAGGGGACAGTAGGAAATGTGGCACACAGAGATGAGGAAAAGGCCATGTCGCCATGGAGGCAGAAAATGGAGTGATACCCAAGTCAGGAAAAACAAGCAACCATAGCATTGCAGAGAAAACCAATAAATTGTCCTCCAGACCCTCCTGGGGATCACGACCCAGTGGACACCATGGCTCCAGCCCAGTAATGCTGAGTCTAGACATCTGACCTCCAGACAGAGAGAGGAAAACCTTTTTTGCTTTAATCCACCAAATTGGGATCATTTGTTATAGCAGCCACAGGAAACTCATTCTCTAGGCCTTCCCAGATTATCTGAATTTGAATCAAAGTTTAGTGTCTCAGTAGCTTCTTTAACTTTGGTCTTGAGGAGGAACAAAATATATCGCATTATTCTGAAGAGATCTCTCAAAAGAAGGTGAGCATTTTAAAAAATATGTATTATATATTTTTTTATGTATGAGTTCTCTGCCTGAATGTATGTCTGTGCACCCATGGGCATACAGTGTTCATAGGAGCCAGAAGAGGGTGGCAGATCCCCTGGAACTGGAGTTAGAGATGGTTGTGAGCTGCCATGTGGGTGCTGAGAACCAAACTCAGGCTGTCTGGAATAGCACTCAGCATTCTCAACCACTGACCCATCTCTCTGGCTCAAAAATGGCTTCTGATGGCTTGAGTGCCCGTATGTGCCTGCGCGTGTGCATTTTCAAAGGTAGAGAAGTTGGAAGCGTTTGCAGCACTCCAGAGTGGCAAAGTGATTTGCCACCTTGGCTGTACTGCTACTACCATGCTGTGCGAGGCTCAAGCTGAGTTCTCAGCCCAGTGACTGTAGAGCAAACTGTGGGACTGCTTGGCATGCAAGAACAATGGGGATAAAGATGGCGTTATTTCGAAAGCCTGGGTTTTCTACACTCCCCGCTTCCTTGCAGGCTTGGCACGGGATACAGACATTGTCACTGTGTGTCCTGATGGTGGCTGTACTGGCTAGTTTTATGTCAACTTGGCACAGGCTAGTGTCATCAGAAGGGAGGGAGCCTCAGCTGAAAGAACGCCTCCATGGGGTTAGGCAAGGTTGCAAAGCATGTTCTTAACTAGTGATTGACAGGGAAGGGTCCAGCCCATGGTAGGTGGTGCCACCCCTGGACTGGTGGTTCTAGGTTCTATTTTTTTTATATATATAAAAAAAAGCAAACTGAGTAAGCCAGTAAGCAACCCCCCTCCACGGCCTCTGCATCAGGTCCTGCCTCCAGGTTCCTGCCCTGCTTGAGGTCCTGTCCCGACTTCCTTGGATGATGAACTGTGATATGGAAGTGTAAGCTGAATAAGACCTTTCCTCCCCCAGTTGCTTTTGGTCATGGTGTTTCCTCGTAGCAATAGAAACCCTAACTAAAACAGAGGGCAAGGCTTCAGTCATTCCGAGTGCTCTCTTGCCTGGCCCTGACCAGCCATATTGTTGCCAATGTCATTGTTGGGTTGAGACTATGCTTGGTGACCAGAGAGAGAGCAGAGAAATATGAGTTCTGAGTAAGAAAAGTCTGCAGAGTTTGCCAACGCGGTGGGATAGTGGATGCCACGATGCTAGACTTCCCTGCTGAGGCTATTGTATTAATAACAGCCACACAGTGTTTTCTTCTTTCTTACTATGTGAGCCTGCGGAAGGCAGGGAGAAGCCCTGTGCTGCTGGCTACTCCCAGTCGCTGGCTCCTGACCAGTGCTTAGTACATGTTGCCATCATTACTAAACCCATAAAGAGGGCTGGGAGAAGGCTCGAGGACATGGCCAGTGCTTCTTTCCGATGCTCACACACTGAGAGAAGGCAGGAAGACAGCCCACAGAATGTGTGCCCTGCCTAAGTCTCAGGGGACTGACTGGACTTTGCAGTCATCGAGGTAGCTGTCCTTGGAGGTCACTTAGCAAATCAGCTGATCCTTGGTAAAACTCTTTGCGATAGCAGCTTCCTGTGGGCCGTGGAACATCCTGGGTCTCCCCACTGTCCATCAGATTTCTCAGACCTGACCTGGGGCCCCGAGTTTCAGCAATCTCAGGGACCCTTTCTAAGGGGAGTTCGGTGATCAGCTGCTGCCCGGCCTTCCTGCTCCCTCAGTAGCAAAGAAGGGCTAGCGCACAACGGCTCTCTGCCAGGGCTCTCACACTTTCTGTCTTCATCCGTGAGTCTAGAACAGTAGTTCTCAACCTGTGGGTTGGGATCCCTTTCACAGTGGTCACCTTAGACCCTTAGAAAGCTCCGATATTTACATTACAGCTCACAGCAATAGTAAAATTACAGTTACGAAGTAGCACGAAAAATAATTTTATGGTGGGGTCACCATTAGTCTATATGTTCCTTTTTAGCAATTTTTTTATGTGCATTGGTGTTTTGCCGCATATGTGTCTGAAGGGGAACACACAAGATGAAGAGGAACACACAAGTAATCCCACACTAGCTCCGAATAGGGTATAATAAGGGGTTCTTTACTTAAAGGGGAACTCACAGATCACAACGGGAAACAGGAATGAAATCCAGCATCCAGGTGTGAGAGTGGGAAGCCAGAGACAGCTCATGCAGGCGACCAGCATCTTTTTGGTACCCAAGGTCATGCCCAAACTGGTCCAGGCTCTCAAAGGCCATTGGCTGGAGGAGGTTCCCCATCACATGTCTGTGTGTCTGTGTGAGGTGTCAGATGCCCTGGAATGGGGATTACAGACAGTTGTGAGCTGCCATGTGGGTGCTGGGAAGTGAACCCGGGGTCCTCTGGAAGAACAGTCAGTGTTCTTAACCGCTGAGCCACCTCTCCAGCCCCCACTTGCTACACTCTTTTCTTTCTGTTCATTTCCACTTTCTCCCTTCCCAGACCCATAAACCTTGTTTCTAAATTTGACAGAAAGAAGAAAGAATCCATCACCCAGCATTTGGAATTGACGGAACTGGAGCAATATACAATAAAATAACAACAATGAACATTGTTCGTATTTGCTGTATGTTTTTAAACAGAGGTCTTTCGATGTTAGGAAGCTAAGCACAGAACAATATTTAATTAGCATTGCCTAATTTCTAAACAGCTTGTTTCAAATATTGCTTTTTTTCCAAAACTATTTATTTTTAAAATGACCTTAAATTGTGCATATTTTTAATACACAACATTAAATTAATCAGCCTTTCATTGCTATAACGAAATACCCAGGGAGTTAGTGTAAGAAAGAAAAGACCCTTATTTTACTGACTGTATCAGAGATTCAAGGCCACGGTGCTTTCATCTCCCCAGTCTTAGTGGGGGACTCTCAGAAATGTGACATCATGGCAGATCACAAAGTAGTAACATGGAGAGGAACAACAGATTGCAACTGGATGCAGGAAGCAGAGCTAAGTGAAGCTAGGCTCAGTTTTCATAGCAACTGAATCACCAAGGGCGCCATGAGAGTTACTTACTGGGCATGCCTCCAACAACCGAGGACCTCCCACTGAGCTCCACTTCTTCTTTATAAAAACACTAACGTTTATTTATCTAATTTTTAAAAACAGTCTTTTCTCATTTTGCATACAAATCCCATTTCCACTCCCTCCCCTCCTCCTACTTCCCCCACCTTCCCCATCCACTGCTCAGAGAGGGTAAGGCTTCCCATAGAGAGTCAACAAAGTCTGTCATATCACTTTAAGGCAGGATCAAGGCCCTTCTCCCTATATCTAGGCTGAACAAGATATTCCTCCAAAGAAAATGGGCTTCAGAAAGTCAGTGCAAGCTCTTTGGATAAGTCCTGGTCTCACTGTCTGTGGCCCCACAGACTGACCCAGCCACACAGCCACACAACTGTCACCCACATTCAGAGGGCCTAGTTTGGTCTTATGCAGGTTCCCTGCTGTCAGTCTGGAGTCGGTGAGCCCTGACTAGCTCAGGTCAGGTGTTTGAGCTCCGTTTTTTGAAAGTCCCACCCTTTCTCTTGAGGAGCAACACTCCAATCCTAGTTACTGTTGGAAACAAACCACAAACAAATCATGGCAAGCAAGGTACTTTGTCTCTCAGTATCCACGGGGCATTGGCTCCACAACACCCTAGGAACCAAAATTCACAAATGCTTAGGTTCTTTTCCATAAAAATTGCATAATATTTGTATATCTGGTATATATTTTTATTTTGGGGGATGGGGTCTTAAGTATCCTAGGCTGGCCTCGAACTCCCTCTGTATCTGAGAAGGGCCTTGAACTTCCAGTCTGGCTTTCATCGCTGAGTGCTGGAATGACAGGCATGTGTAGCATGCACCATTTGTGGGGTGCTGATCACACTCAGGGCTCCCTGCAGACCATGCTAGCCCTCTACCAGCTGGTTTTGTTGTTTCCATCTGTTTACATTTTAAAGCTAGCACATGAGTACCTGGTTTCATTATGACATTTTTATGCAGAAGTGTCATGGTTTATTGTTATGCCTCCCCCTTCACTCCCTCTTGTCCCCTTGCTGCTCTTTCCTCACCTCCTGGGTGGTTTGAAAGAAGGAGGTGTGGCCTTATTGAAGGAAGTGTGTCGCTCTGGAGGCAGGCTTTGGGGTCTTTGAGGTCAAGCCATGCCCAGTGTCTGAGACCACTTCCTGTTGCCTGCAAGTCAAGCTGTAGGGAACTACTTCTCCAGGACCATGTCTGCCTGCATGCCACCATGTCTCACAAGCCACCCCAGTTAAATGTTTTTCCTTTATAAGAGTTGCCGTGATCAGGTGTCTCTTTGCAGCGATAGAAACCCAAACTAAGACACCTCTTGTATACTATACATCATCTCTACACTGCCAATACTATATAAGACCATGTAAATGGATATTACATTAGATTGTTTATGGAGTAACCCCCAAAATGATTGTCTCCAGACATGCTCAGTATGGACAAGTCCCACCCCTAACATCTTTATCCCACCCGATGGTTGGATATAGACTCCTCAGATACAGCGGGCTGACTGTATACACTGGGGAATCGGTCCATGTAGTTAGTAATGCATCACCTCATGCGGCTATAATTTTGTGATGTGAACATTTTGTATGCATTTTCCCTAGTGCAATGGTTCTCAATCTTCCTAATTTCATGATCCTGTAATACACCTCATGTTGGGGTGACCTCCAACCATTAGATATTTTTCTTGCTACTTCTTAACTGTGATTTTGCTGTTATAAGTTGTAATGTAAATACCTGTGTTTTCTGATGGTCTCACAGTCACCTCTTGACCCTTGATCCCTTCTCTCTAACTGTAACATGGACCCTTTGACCAGCACCTCTGCTGTCTTGCTTTCTGCAGATGTCCACCACCCTCCTTGGCTGGATACCGCCCTCATTTCTGAATAGCTGTGTTGACAGGTTTTGAGTCTTGGAACTCCTCTCCTCCCCCATTCTCACATGCGCATTGGAGAACTGGCCAGAGAGCACTGGGTAACATCATCTGTGAGAGGGGAGCCCAAAGCGCCCCCCCATCCATTTACCTAACAGGTTAAATTGAACAGATTTCCAAAATCTGACTTTTTCAGGGAGAGCCATGCTTTGGAAGAGGAGGGAGGAGGAGGAAGAAGAGAAGTTCACCACGAAGTGGGTAAAGGTTCTTAACAGTGGACAGCCCACAGTTTTGCTGAAACAGAAAAACAGAAGAATCTACCAGCAAAAATAACAAATAAAAGGACGAGTTGGGCCTCCTTGAGTGCCTTGTCTCTGTTCCCGTATTTCACCCTGGTGAAATAATGCATAATGGACACTCGTTATCTCCTTTGTACAGAAGGGGGAAACTGAGGCACAGCTGAGACTCAACTTCACCTGGTGTCTGGCTCCGTGGGCAGGAGTGCGGCTGGTATTTGAACGGGGTGTTTGGCTGTCACCACTTGGGTCTCGTTTTGAGTAGAAACCATCTCAAGACCTTGATCAGCACCCCAAAGACAGAGAGTAAAAGCAATACTTAGTAAGGTACCCCCTTTTCGGGTTTGGGGAAATGTGATTCAGTCACGTGGCAGGGATGAGCAAAACTGAAAGCATCCTTTCCGCGAAGTTAGTGCTACATCCGCGAAGGACAGGCCGAACAAGAGTGACTGTGCTCAGCTTCTGTGCCCATCCTCCCCACGTCACCCCCAGCTCAACCACCCCAAGAAGGAACTTTTAGTTCTGGACAAGCAGTCCCTGGCTGACATCAAGCCGGGAAAAATTAAAATTAAACAGTTTGCATGAAATGAAATTTGGCTTGAGGAACGTGCCTGCAGCTGGAGTTAACACTAGCAAGTAAGAGGATCAACTCCGAGGCTGCTGGGGGAAAAAAAAAAGGACGGGGCGGGGGGGGGGGGACAAGAAACGCGAGCTCCCTTTTACCCATTCAAGTTAGCTGATTTGGACAATAAGGGTTCCTGCTTAATCCCTTTGTGTGCCAGTGAATATACTAAGACCAACAAACCTAAAGTGAGCACGCGGCTGGCAAAGAAACCTGCAAGAAGGTGCGGGGTCCCGTCCAATCTGACATGAAGTAAGTTGACGAGCAAAACTGGGGCACCCCAGTGTCCTTGGTGCAGACGATTCCCACACCCTCCAGGCATCAGAGGGATGGAGGCTGTTGCCCAGAGGCCCCAAGCTCCAAGGCTGCTTCTGCGCCCTGGAGCTTCCCAGATGCTGCCAGCAAGCAAGGATCCAATGGACCCACCTCTGGCAAGGACTGGCCTCACTCAGAGGAATAAAATTCGGACCTGCTGTTGTCTAGCAAGGTAGAGAGAACTTAGGGCGTGGTGTGAGGTGAAAAGACCTGAGAGAGACTTGAAGGAAGGTTTTTCTTGTTCCCAGAAGAGAAAGAGTAGGAACAGGCGAGAACTCAGTGGTTCCAGAATAAGTCCTAAAACAATTGTTTTCAAGATTATCTTATTGTTTTCACCTGCAGGCGAGTTCACCTCCCCCCCCCCCCAGATCCCCACCACACATTCGGGAAGGCAGCAACCAGAGGTTGGTGGGTGGAAGCCTGGGGCTGCGGATCAGGCTCCAGGCAGACGCGCAGCGGGCAGAGAGAGTTCCCAGGAGCCACCACCCCCTCCTTCCCTTTGGGCCCGTCCAGCAAATTTCCTTCTGGGCTTCTGTCCCTGTCTTCCCTCCCTCCCCCTCCCCCGATATTTTCGCTTTCTAAAACCATAAAAAAGAGATCAACTTCCCTAACTTCACGGGGCCCTTTTCAGTGACAAATATTGATGCCCAAAGTGTCTGCGCTCTCCCGCCCCCAAACGTTAAGAAAGGCGCCAGCGAGAGGGGGACATAAAAAGTTAACAATGCTGTGAAAATATGTTTGCAAAAAATAGACAATCGTTGGATTAAACGTATTCAAGTATGAAATAATGCCTTTTTGTGTCAAAACTTGGGCGATGGGCGGGTACAAAAGTTCCCTGTGGCAGCTACTTGCTCCCTTTGTGAGCCGTGCGCTTTGGCGTCTCCACTTGGGCGCATTACCCAGAGCCCTGTAAGCGCGATTGTTTCTCCCTTTCTAATGACATTTACCGGATCAAAACATGCTGTTAATTCGATCAGAAGGCTTCACCCTCCCTGACAAAGCCACAATAATTTCTCCTGAAGTTTGTTAAATTGACCAAAATTAGGCAAATGAATAGGGGTCTGTAGGCGCCCCCTCACGCAGGTGACGTCGCATAATGCTCGCTTGGGCCAGCTGCATTCCCCCTTTTCTTCTCGACTCACTCTCCTCCGTGTTGCCCCCCCACTACTACCCCCTCACACACACTCGCACACACATACACTCACACACACCCCCATCTCTCCTCCACCCCATCCCTGGCATTAATAAAATTTAGCCCAATGAAACTATTCATACTTTCAATGGACATTTTCCTATGGGATAATAGGCTACAAATTGAGCCTCCCCCCCCACCCCGAGAAAAGAGCCGGAGTGGGGGAGGAGAAAGAAGCGGACAACTTGGTCAGAGACTAGGGGGGGTGGAGAGTCGCGTGCCAAAGGCCCGCGGGAGGGGCGAAGCGAGGCGGGAGCCTCGTGTGCCAGCCGCAGCCCCACACCTGCCGGGATGTCCGGACAAATAAAGCGGTGTAAACAAAAAGGGGGGAGATGGACATGTCACCAAGTCGTGTGAGAAAAGCCTGGGAACAAACGGGGCGCCTCCGTCTCCAGGAGCTCTCCCTTGAACCCGGCGGAACAGCCTATTAAAGGCTTACTTAATTACTTTAATGACTCTGGACAGGCTTTAAAACGCACTCGGCGCTGGGACCGCAGGCTTGCTGGGATTTGTAAACAGGCGATCGTGTGAGACTCAGCGGTGGGACTAAAGGAAGCGACACTGTTTTGTGAGGGTCCTCGCCCCCCGGTGCCTGCGGCCACTGCGCCCCTGCGCTCTGCGCCTACTAAGGCTGCTGGCGCTCGCTGGTCCGCCGGCCCTAGTTTCTCCCCTCCTATTCCGGAGGTGGCTGTTCCCATGCAAATGCTATTCCCCGACGGATCACGTGTCCTTTGAAGAGCCACGTGGATTAACAAAGCTGATCTGCCCCCAGCTCGCCCCCCTCGGCTGCTAATTTTTTTTCCCCTAACTTCTTTAAAACTGACCTTGAATACATACATGCTCCAAACGCAGATTCCCTAATCCTATGGAATAATTCAACTCGTGAGAATGCACTTGCAGTCCTAGATGACTGCTTTATAAAAGCAGCCTCCTCGGACCTGGGAGGCTGCAGTCTACCTGGGACACTCAAAGAGGCACACGAGGTGGATCGTGGACGAGTGCCTCGCGCCACCGACTCTGCCGAGGGCGCACGAAGACCAGGATGTCAGACAGGCTCAAGGAACGCAAAGTGAGTCCTTGCGCTCTGATGGAGGAAGAGTGTATCTCACCAACAGGCCACCTGGCTGGATTGATGACCAAGATGTGCCACACAGAACTTTAAGTGTGGAGGAATTTACGTGGTTTGGAAAGGGGACAGAGAGAGAAAGGACAATTGAGGAGTTGCTCGCCCTATATGGCTGGTGGCCACCTCCTCAAAGCCCTGGCACTTAGCGCAGAGGAGTGGCAGGGATGTGTACGTAGGGAGGCTGAAAGACAAGCGCGCCAGCACTGGCTCCAGAGAGCAGAGCTCTCTTGGTCTAGAGTGGCGGGGCAGGTTTGGGGTCTCTTAGGGTTGGCGAATTGGTGAACCCCTCTGGCACACTGCCTTGGATGTCTCCTTGGGCAAAGTCATCCTAAAAGTAAAAACTTCTGTTTACAGAGAACCCCGGTTTCTCATAAAGTGATAGAAAAGCGGCGGAGGGACCGAATCAACCGCTGCTTGAATGAGCTGGGCAAGACAGTTCCCATGGCCCTGGCGAAACAGGTAACGTTTGCGGTGTTGGGAACTCTCCACTGCCACCCTCCTTGGGGCCCCAGGATTCTGCTGACGCAGCTGGCC
Organism: Dicrostonyx torquatus; assembly: GCA_028555095.1. Classification (NCBI taxonomy): domain Eukaryota; kingdom Metazoa; phylum Chordata; class Mammalia; order Rodentia; family Cricetidae; genus Dicrostonyx; species Dicrostonyx torquatus. Next base: position 2,772,938 of record JAQHUG010000190.1, on the reverse strand, counting down.
TTAGGTAACTCGCCACTCTCCGGGGAACTTGGCGCCAGCATCCTTCTGGCTGGTCCTCTGCAGAAAACAGAGTGAGGTCCAACATCTGCGTGGATTAGTAGTGGGTGGGACACAGCTAGATTCCTTCCTCCTTTTGCAGAGTTCCGGGAAACTGGAGAAGGCGGAGATCCTGGAGATGACAGTTCAGTACCTCAGAGCTCTGCACTCTGCGGATTTTCCCCGGGGAAGGGAAAAAGGTGGGCAAAGGAAACCTGGGCAGGGGGCTTGCGCCACGCAGGGACCTGGGGTCTGGAAGTGAAGGAGGGTCCGGAAGCAACTGGCTAGAGCGAAGCAGTCAGAGCCTGTCCAGAGAATGCACCTGCTAGGTACCAAGGAGGAACATCTAAAGATGCAGGTCTATTGCTCCTCCCAGGTGGGGTTTGTTGGGGCAGGGATACAGTCAGGCTCCTAGGGAGACCGAGGAGTGGAGAGTGAGAACCCCAAATGGGAATCTAGCCCAAACTGTGTATTTGTGCCCCTTCTCTTTTCCTTTCCTCCTTTCTACCGTCTTTTTTTTTTTTTTTTTGTGCCAACCCGGCAGAGCTTTTAGCAGAGTTTGCCAACTACTTCCACTATGGTTACCACGAGTGCATGAAGAACCTGGTGCATTATCTCACCACCGTTGAGCGGATGGAGACCAAAGACACCAAGTATGCGCGCATCCTTGCCTTCCTGCAATCTAAGGCCCGTTTGGGCGCAGAGCCTGCCTTTTCAACTCTCTCGCTCCCGGAGCAGGATTTCTCCTATCAGCTGCATCCTGCGGGTCCGGAGTTTGCTGGCCACAGTCCAAGCGAGGCCACCGTGTTCCAGCAGGGGGCTACGCCGGGGTCACTTTCCTGGCCTCACGGCGCGGCCCGCAGCTCAGCACTGTCTTACTTGTCCAGCGCGCCGGTCCCTCTCCCCAGTGCCGCTCAGCAGCACAGCCCCTTCTTGGCTCAGGTGCAGGGTTTGGACAGGCATTACCTCAATCTGATCGGCCATGCCCACCCCAACGCCCTCAACCTGCACACGCCCCAGCACCCCCCGGTACTCTGACACCCACCCACTGCCTAGATTACTTTGCGGTTTCGTGGCAGATGGAGACCAACACTGTATATGTTGTACATGTGTAAATAGTGTGTCAACAAAAACTGGATAGGAGAACGCCAAGAGCCAATTTACCTTCTGAAGGACCACCCCTACCAATAAACACGTTGTACGAAAGACCCCCAAATGGAGTTCTTTGTTACCTTCTGCTCATCCACAAACCACCCACCCCAAGTGTCTTATAACACGAGGCTGCCAGGAGCTCGGGTTGTGACATTCAGTAATTTGCGGAGTCTGAGACAGAGGGAGGCTAAATGAAAGCTTAAACAGACATTAGAGTTGTCCTTTGGGGGTAGGAGACTCGGCTCTGGGATGCTCAAGCCCATACCCTCCTCTCTTGTCTCCCAGCCTTTTGCCTCTGACAAGTGCAGAAGGTGGAACTTGGCTTTAGGTTCTCAGAATATGCAAATCAAAAGACAGCCTACAAACTGGTTTGGGCCAACTTTTGCTTGCTGGGACCTGGAGGCCCTTTTTACCTCTAGGCGACCTCACAGAAGCCCCAGGTGTAGGAAACCACACATCCTAGGCTGGCTTAAAGAGCTGAGTTCACTGCCTCGATAGGTTCCTGTGTTAAAAATTCAGTGAATGGAACAAACGGCATTCTCAGTTGTCTTAGAAACAACATTCATTGTTTGTTTCCTTTCTTCGCGTGACAATCACCGGACAGCCTAGGATTTGGGGAAGTGGGCATTGCTTTTTACGCACAAGTCAGCTCCGCTTCCTGGGAGGTGGGGGGTGGGGGGTGGGGTGGTGTGTGTACAGCACACACCGGGAAGATGTGACCGGCAGGGACTCCCCGCTGACTCTGGCACTGGAGCCAAAAGCTGGGTCCTTTGCTGGAACTCTCCGGTCTGGGGAGAGGGGTGCGGCCCTTCTCTAGGCTGAAATTTATTTTAGCCTCCCTCCGCACAGAGCGTGGTGAGCTGCCATTTTTCAGGAGTTCGTGGTTTTTGCAAAAGACTTTGATTCTTCAAGGAATCGTGCAGTTTTCACTTCCAATGGCTATGGACTTTGTCCACAAAACGGTGATACATTTAAAAGAGCAGACCACATTGCCATTTCCCCAGATCCAAACAGCAAAACTGACTTCCATGTTGTTTTATATCAACAGGCCAAATAAAGCATCTGCCAGGTAAAATAGTGGAGATTATTTTTTCCATCGTTGATTTCCCCCTTTGAATATTGGTCCTGTGAACATTGGTACCTTTTAAACAGACAATTTAATATGGTGTGGCATCCTTTTCCTGTTTCTCAGAGTCATTTAGTTGAAGGAGGGCGAGGTGACTTTTCTTCCCGATTAGCTGATGAGAATAGTAAATTGACTTATTCCCTTTCTCAGACAGGGCTTAAGAGAGGCCTGCCAGAGGCCAGACCTACTTACTCTATTTACCAAGGTCATAAAATGGGTCGACCTGCAATTTGTAAGCCATTAAACTTTATTACACAGAGGCAAGCAAATAAACAAAACCTTTCATTACATTGCAATATATATACAATGGGGGTGGGGGAATCCGTACTGTTTAGTAAGGATCTTGCATGGAAGAGATTCTTGAAATGATGAATCAATGAACTATGAATCATCTTCCTCCTTATGAACTGGTAAGAGCGTGAGTGTGGACACTTGTGGGGACCAGCAGGCCTTCCTGGGTCACCAGTGCACATGGGGCAAAATGGGATGAAAATGAATTATGCACAAATGAGAGAATGGATGGTTCCCATTATTGCAGCACATGTCTTACACCCATTTTCAACAGTGCTGGATACAAAATATGAAGAAGGCCTTTCAAACGGCCTCCAACCACCTCCGGCATTAAGCCGATCTGAATTCCCCCTGGCAGTGAAGCATTAAAGATATAGTGTTACCCTGGAAATATAAATTATTAATATATTCAACATTTCTATCACTTCTCAACTGTTAACCAAATTAGACAAAACTTTCTTTTGCTAAGTAGATTTTCTCTTTAGGATTAGCTTTGGGAGAGCACAGGGCCACCACAGTTAAAAAAAAAGGGGGGGGAGTCATTTACATATAATTTTGCAAACTTCCACTGGTCCATGACAGTCTTTGTACCTCAAATGTTGGTATTCGTGATTTTTTTTCTTTCCTTTTTATTTAACTGTGGAGGATAAAAGCCTGCTTTGGATTTACAATGACTTTAGGATAAAAGTCACCCTTCCCTTTCTTTCCGTGTGTGTGTGTGTGTGTGTGTGTGTGTGTGTGTGTGGTGTTGTCTTTTTTTCTAAAAATTTCATGCAAAGTCCCAATTCTTTAGGCTTGTCCAAAAGTCAATCTTGAAATATTTCATCTTTGCAATGGACTGAAAACATCACTACAAAATGGAATCAATTCAGATTGCATAGTGACATTAATGTGCTCTTATTCCACTTTTTATGATGACATACTCCCCCCCAGCTGCCGTGCTCCACACCCCCTCCAACCCTACCCCCCTCTGTCTGAGTTTCTTAGGCTCAATCCTTCTACTCTTTAAGTAAGTTGTATAGTAATGGTTTCCAAGAGAGGCCCAACCAAACCCAGAAATAACAAAAAACAAAAACCCATGGGTTTGGCTGGAGGTAAGCCATTGTGATGCCTCTGAAAGGGGAACCTCTTGTTCCTTGGGCTTCATCCTTGAGTGGGCAAGAATAAAAATAATCATCCCCATGAAATCAAAGGTTTTTCTCGAGACGCTCGAGGAACAAAGCTCATGGCTGGTGCTTTGGGCGGTCCTGTGGCTGTGCAAGGCTGCAGGAGTAGCTTCCACACTGCAGAAAGGGTGGCAATACAGAGCTCACTTGTGCTTCCAAGCGTTGTTGAACAAAGACAGCCCCATGTATAGCGGGGCCCCTCTAGTCTGGGCTGCTAGATGCCAGGAAAAGAAGGTGAAGGAATTGTCCAGAAAGATAGGAACTTCTCTGGTTTTAGTTTTGAATGAGTAAGATTGTGAAGTGCATAGCAAGCCAAAATAAAAGAATTAATAGTCAGTTGATAGATAGATAGATGATAGATATATAGATGCATGATAGAAAGATATAATAGATGATAGATAGATAGGCAGATAGAGATGATAGATGATAGAAAGGAAGACAGACAGATAGAGATAGACATGATAGATGGATAGAGATAGAGATTATAGATAGATGATTGACAGTTGGATCTATAGATAGATAGAATGAAAGACAGATAACAGACAGGTAGATAGATGGCATAACATCATCAACTCAGGTATTCATTCAAACTATGGTGTCTGGAGCCAGTCTCTAAATTTGCACAGTACCCAAATGATGCTTCGGACACATATCTGCTATGACATGGTCTGCGGCATAGGGATATTGAACATACATATCTCATCAGGTTGCTCTTCTAATTTGACTCTGAGATGTCCTCCAAGGCTCATATTTTATACACCTACCCAATCCTCAGCTAATGTTACTGGTTTTATTTTGGAAGGCTGTGGAACCTTTCAGAGATGAGCCTACCTTAGGAGGTAGGTTACTGGGGCAGGTCTTTGAGAGATGTTAACTTCTGCTACTTCTTATCTTGCTCTGTTTCCTTGCGACTATGATGTGAACAGCCACATACTCACACGGTCATGATTCAATCACACAACATGCCTGCCTCCCATGCCCCACACCCCATGCCACGATGAACTGATCCTTCCTTAACCGAGAGCTGAAATAAATCTTACCTCCTTAAGTTGCTTCTCCCCAGTACTGTGGTCACAGAGGCACAAAAGTGACTAGCACCATTGCTACCAGGATTGAGAAGGTTAATACATTCAAAATGCTGTAGACAGAGCGGAGGCTAAAGCAGGTGTATGATAAATGCCAGCTACAGATTCGTCTGTTTTCTTTCTCTCCCTCCCAAAGAATCAGAACTTTGGGGTGACCTCAAACTTAAGTAACAAACTGTCCAGACAAATAGTGAAGAAAGTCTTTAGTCTTGTCACTGTGTCTTTAATAAATAACCCTGATGAGGGGTGACAAGGAAATGAAGAAATCACAGACACAAAAAGGCTGGGATGGGCTGGTCTGGGCTCTCAGAGGGAGAAGTCACAGCCCCCTGAAGGCTCAGAGTGTTTACTATATCTACTTGGACCCAGAAAGCCAGGGTTGCTGCATTCATCAGAATAAAGAGGCAGGTTCAGCGGATCTCGATAGGCGTGGTCTGTGTAGGGGAGTTGTCTTCAGGCAGTAAATACGGGAGATGTGGGGAGCTATGGTAGGCATTTTCTGCACATAGTCACCATCCACATACAGACCACAGGACCCTCACCTGAGGATGGCTTTGCCCCTTTCTTGTATTTGAGGGACTTCGGTCCTTGGCAAAGCCATGCCCGTGTCAAGCAAACATTTCTCACAGGATGTCATTGGCTTCCTCCACCTGCTCTCCCTAGGCGCCAATCGAGCAAGTGTTCTTTGTTAGGCAGGTTATAATACTTGTGGTTTCTCCTGTGCTTTTAGTGAGTAAATTTGATTCTGAAATGAATTGCTTCAAGCCCACCGTCCCTGTATGTTGAATCGCATCCCCTGCTGAATCACAGAATGGACATTTTTGTCTTGGCTTGACACCTATATCTAGATCAAAAACGGCTCTGAGCACAAAGGCAGAAATGAGTTTTATTCATTGGGTCAGTGTGAACCAGAGTCTGGGTGTGTTTGTATCTTTGCAGCTATGATTGGAGATCCCACCTACAAGCTTGTGTGCAAGTATAGGCTGCAGAGTGCTGCAGGTATGTGTGTGTGTGTGTGTGTGTGTGTGTGTGTGTGTGTGTGTGTGTGCACTTGGAAAGGATTTCATATACGCAGACAGAGACACAGAAGCAATCGCCCTGAAGACAAGAGCTGGGGTAGGCTTTAGGGTCATAGAGGAGATCACAAGAACCAGACATTTAGGCGACAACCATACCTTAGAGATACATTTGCATGGCACAAATGCTTGCTGGAGAGGCCTTGGTAGAGCTAAGTGTAATGACCCAAAGCTCTCTAAGAGGGTCCTTGGTGCCTCCCCCAGTCCGGCCTAGTTTTTGGGCTATCGTCCATCATCACTTCATGTATCTCCACAGTAGCCCCTGCAGTAGACATTATTCTCTGTACTTTGCTGATGACGGCTAACTCAGATTGGTGATCCAAAGGCGATGGGTATTTCATGGAAGAGTTTTAATTTGAGCTGTTTTGCTTGCCAGGTCTCTGCCCTTTCTTTTACAAAGCATCTACCACAATCAGTGGTGTTCTCACACTTTCTTAGATTACTTTTAATACAGGGATCTTCTTCGCCTTGTGTAAAACTGCAGTTCAACGTTGGACGGTTGAATGTCTCATTGTACATATAATATAGAATGCAATCTCTTGTTTTTTGCATTTAAACATACTGTGTAACTAAAATAGCAGAATCTTTTTTAGACAAATATCAATTCCTAAACCTGGAAACAAATGGCAGGTATCTCTAGAGGAGTGAGCATAGCCCAGTAGATGACCTTTGGGCGGTCACTAAAATCAATCATTTTTTAATATTTATTTATTTATTATGTATACAATATTCTGTTTGTGTGTATGCCAGCAGGCCAGAAGAGGGCACCAGACCCCTTTACAGATGGTTGTGAGCCACCATGTGGTTGCTGGGAATTGAACTCAGGAC
>JAQHUG010000190.1:2710272-2737810 GCA_028555095.1 Dicrostonyx torquatus | reverse complement strand
CCAAAATTTCAAGTGCCCATTTCACCAACAAAAGCCATTTCGGTGGTACTGTTTGGGATGTGTTAATAAAACCTTTCAAAAATATACACAGCTTGAGCACTGAATAATAACATCAAGATATTTTGCTTTTGAATCAAACATCAGGGTGTCTGTGTTAACTGTTCATGCAGAACATGGGCAGGTACTCTGACTTCGTGATGCTTCCCCAAATGACTTGGGGACAACAACAAAACCAAAAGCTGTCCCTTGTGAATCCTGAGATGGCAAGCATCTAGGACAGGAAACCTATCAACATCATCACGTTCAGCAGGTCCAGACATGCACAGCGTTAACCCTCTATAATAATAGCAGCAGGCAACATCAGCACGAGATGGGAAAGCCTCAGATTGTTCTAGTGTTGTGCTAAGCAGGCTCTACAGACTGTGGTTTTGAATTTTCCTAATGCTGTGACCCTTTAATACAATTCCTTACGTGGTAGCAATCCCCAACTATATAACTATTTCATTGTTACTCCATAACTGTAATTTTGCTAGTTACGAATTATAATATAAATACATAATATGCAGGATATCTAATATGTGACCCCTGTGAAAGGATCATTTGACCCCAAGGGGTTGTGACCTACAGGTTAAGAACCACTGCTATAGAGCATCTCACTTCAAGTATATCTCTCAGATGATACTTTTTAATCTGAGATAGGAGTGATTATTTCTATTTTTCAATGCAGAGAAGTCATCAGCAAAGCTAAGTAACTTGTCCCCAGCCAAATAATAGCAAACAGAAGAATGAAGCTGTTCTTATCTCCAAGGGAAGGGAAGACATCACTTGAGAGATACAAAGACAGTTTAAGCACAGACTTTTCCTCAGCAAAACAAAACATAAACTTTAAAAAAGGTTTAGAATGGACTGCCCCATGTTAGGGAAGCAGCCCAGTGGATTCTGTCTTGTGGATGCTACCGTCTCCCCTGAGTCACACCCATCTTCAGCATTGCAAAAGCCCTACTGTGTGTTGAAATGCTATTACTCAGGCCAGGGTGTGGTTCAGTGTTAGAGCACTTTCCTACCACATTTAAAATTCTAGATTTAATTACAGCACCACAAAAAAATCTATTTTAAAGACTTTATTTATTTATTATGTATGCAACATTCTTCCTCCATGTATGCCTGCAGGCCAGAAGAGGGCTCCAGATCTCATTACAGATGGTTGTGAGCCACCACGTGGTTTCTGGGAATTGAACTCAGGACCTCTGGAAGAGTAGCCAGTTCTCTTACCCACTGAGCCATCTCTCCAGCCCCCAGCACCACAAAATTTAAAGTTAATTGAGTAATTAATGTAGGCAGAGTTCTTCAGCAGACCGTGATCAACTTTGTTCTTTGAGCCTCTTCCCCAATAACTGACATACAGGCTTAATACTAATTATAAATGCTTGGCTGATGGTTCAGGCTCATTACTAACCAGCTCTTACAGCTTCAATTAACCCATTTCTATTAATCTACATTCTGCCACTTGGCATTTACCTCTATTCCATTTTGTGTGTCCAAACCATTCTACATCTGACTAGCGACTCCTCAGACTCCATCCTTCCTCCTGCCATCATTCTCAATCTGGATCTCCTGCCTAACTCTATTCTATTCAGTTACTGATCATTTATCTTCTTTATTAAACCAATCACAGGGATATATATTCATACAGTGTAAAGAAATATGCCACAAATTAATAAAAATAATAATCAGCTATTCCTCTTTCAGAGTCAAGGTCCTATTTCTTTCATTGGGAGCACATGCAGTAAGTTTGCTCTGCTTCTCCTCCCTGCCCCTGACAGCCCGTAAATACTTCAACATGGAACCACCATATCCTCTTCACTTTCTGTCTCCCTGGGTAATTGCATTCCATCTGTTTTCTATCGTGTACCTCCCCATGCTTCCAAACTAGCACCCGAAAGGAAGGGAGTGAAGAAGGAAAGAAAAGAAATTTGGTGGGTGGGAAGCAAAGGGTAAAGGAACCAGAAAGAAACAGGGATCTAACTCTGTAGTCTTGTCTCCAGGGCCACTCTGCTAACTCTGCCCTTTTTGCGTGTGTTGTGTTGCTGGGACTGAAATTTGTATAACACTTCCTCAGTTCTCTCTCTGCATTTTCACTACTATACTGTCTTTTTTAGTTTTTAATTTTTGGTTTTTCCAGATAGGGTGTCTCTGTGTATCCCTGGAGAGAGAGGGGGAGAGGGAGGAAGAAGGAGAGAGAAGATGAGCCAAACATTTATCCCCCTCTGCTTCCCTACTGCAGATGTGACCACTTGGCCTCCTGCGCCTGTGACTATGCTTTGATGGAATGATGTCCCCAAACCATAAGGCATGATAAACCCTTAAATGTCTTCGTGCCAGGTACCTGGTCACCGCAACACAAGTAATTAATTCATGATGTAATAATTCTTCAGTCTTTGCGTTTGGGGATCCTTAAATGCTAACCCATTCAGAACATTCTCAACTATTGGCAATTTTCTACAAGTACAGTTCCAGATCCCATATAAGACTAGTTATGGTCTAGTGTATTCTGTGTCTTTTGTGTCTGTGAATAAAAATAGAAAGGAAAGGCCATGACTGCTCCTAGGTATGGTGGGAGAGGAAGTTTGTAATAGATAAAAGGGAGGCTCGTGGGCAACAAGCCAAGGGAACGCTGTTCACACTGACAGTCTAAGGCCTGAGTCCTCCCATAACCTTAAGGTCGTTTTTGAAGATTTAACTTTTCAAAATTCTGTGTATGTGTGTGCGTGTGTGTGCGTGTGTGTGTGTGTGTGTGTATGTGTGTGTGTGTGTGTGTGTGTTTGTACGAATGTAGGTGCCCTCCTAGGCTAGAAAAGAACTTTGGATCCTCTGGAGTTAGAGACAGAGGTAGGCAAGCCTGAGATGCTGGGAACTGAACTCAGAACCACTGCCAAAGTAGTAGATGCACTTAGCTAATAAAGCCAGCTCTACAGTCCCAAAGGTCTTGGAATTCTAAATCCCTCTCAATAAGAAGTAACTGATCAGCCATCATGAATGTTACATAGTAAGAAGTGGAGAAAAGGCATGTTGTTTTCTCCTGACAAGCTATGATTTTCTGTAACAGTGTTCCATGTGTGTTCAATTTCCCAAATTAATTCCCACATCATATATTTTGGTTGCTAAAATCATTCAGGCAATTTCTGGTATGGGCAAAACTCTGGGAACAGAACTTAGAACAGAGGCTGAGGGAAATGGGCTAGGTCTGGCTTTTGATGACTATGTGTGTGTGTGTGTGTGTGTGTGTGTGTGTGTGTGTGTATCAGAGTACATTACACATCATGCCTAAACTAGGAGAAAAAGAAAAACAAGATGATCATATTTGAGCTAATTCTCAGAGCGTTTTAAAGACTACGCACATTTATAAAACTGGTCAGAATCAGATAGGACGTGTGTGTGTCTGTGTATTTGCAGGGTCCTAGGGATGGGGCTGGGCTCTGTGCATGCTAGTTGAGTAATCCACCACTAAGCCATGCCCACAGTATAAGATAGTGTAGATTTTCGGTATAGAGTCAGAGTATCACATAATTTGTGGAAAGCAGTATGGTTCAGAGGTAAAACACTGTTTTATCACCAATTATATGAAACACCCTCAGTCATAGGCAACATACAAATTATATAAGGATATTGGGCCACCGATATTATCTAGGACAGCAATTTAGAATTAGACAACCCACTCTCTAAAACTCTAACACTTATCCTAAAATCCTGTCACATGTATGTCAGGACATTTTTGTCACATTCTGCTGATTTCTCATCCACCTTGGTGAATGCCTCAACAACATTTTTGTAAATATGTCATGAGAAACTGTTACAATGTTTTTTTTCTATATATGATATTTTAGAGTGTCTCAATTTGCCTCAAAAGATATTCTACAGACTGTTCTATGTCGTAACTTTTGAACACATAGCCTGAGCTTATTGCCTAGTTACGTACTAGTGTCAATGTTCATGTGTAAAATGCCGGGATAGAATCATCACCAAGTTCTATCATGGCATTCTTTATGCTCAGAATTCCAGCTAAAGCCAAAGCACACATCCAGTATCCTAAAACTCTTTCCCAAGATTCCTTAATTGAATGAATGGGGTTAGCTTGAGAGAGTGGAGAAGAAAGTGGAGGACCACGTTTAGTCAATGAACTAGTTACAAGAAAGCTGTATTCTGTTAAGATCTCCTGAGGGTTGTGCTCAAATGGGAAAGATTAAAAACATGAAAAAAAAACCCAAAAACAAAAACATGAATCTTGACTCTTGAATGGTAACAAAAAGAATTCATGGTATTGGCCCACAAGAATGAAGAAAGCAGTATCATGTGATGTATCAACACAGTTTTGATGCTGAAAATTGATGAATGAACGGTAACTGGGAACCCCATCCCCAAAGGAGGGGCATGGCACAAAGGAAGTGAATTACAGAAATCCACTCCTGGGCAGGCAAGAGGAGCCAAAAAACAGACGGCAGAAACCTGGGCTAAGACCTGAGAGACCCTATGAGCCAGGTGACAACTCTTCCTCCTCCCCACTGAAGAGAAGTTAAAGAAGGGGGAACTAGATTTGGTGATGCGAGGAAGCTGGACTCAGCATCAGGAATCATGATACAGTCAAGCTATGCTTGGTGGCTTGACATCCAGATACTTTACCCCATTCTGTCCCAAATGGCAGGAAGGCGAATATTCCCCAAAAGAAAATAGGGTTCTGTACTATGAAAGTGACAACTGAGGCTGGAGACATGGCTCAGAGGGTAAGGGTACCTACTGCTCCTCTAGAGGACCTGGGTTCAGTTCCCAGCACCCTCATGGTAGCTCTTACAACTGTCTGTGAGGCCAGCTTCAGGGAATTTGAAACCACCTTCTGGCCTCTGCGGGCACCAGACATGCACACGGTACACACTCATACACACAAAATAAGATTTAAAAAAATAAAACAGCATTATGTATAAACAACATTCCTTGAGTCAATGAGTTCACAACGTAAGATTGAAATTAAAGCATTGTGAGCCAAGCCATGAATTTGCTGAAAATTACAAACGTTTTTATTGAATGGCACCATCATTGAGAAGCCTCCAGTTATTCCCACTGAACATCCGTGTGTTTCCCTTTCTGTTCCTAAGTAAAATTTCCCCCACCTTACACTGTTTCAGATAGCAAAAGCTTACTTAGTGTCTGTCCCAACAGATGCCTCAAAAAGGAGAAAGCCTAGTGACTTGAGAGATACACTATCCTGTGGCTTGTAATTTGTGGTCAGTGCCATTGAGAAATGGAGAGAACAGAAAAAGGTTTTATCATTGAGACGGTACAAAGGAGAGTTTCTCCACAAACCTAGGGCACTGATTCTCTCAGAAGGCAGAAGGAATTAGACACTGGATACAGAAGAGGTAGTCATGTTTTTGTTTTTGTTTTTTTAAACAAGTACACTCAAGCACACTATGGTTGCAGCTGATGCCCTTGAACTTTGATCTTGCCCCAACTCCTGAGTTCTGAGATTATAGGTTCAAAGCACCATGCCTGCATGTATGTTTCACCTGCTGAGAACTGAGTGTGTGACTTGGTGCATGTGAGTTCTACTAACTGAACTGCACGTCCAGCCCATGCAATTAAAAAAAAAAGATTTCTCTAAGAAACAACAGGACAGACAAGAGTTGTCAGAATCCAGAACCCTTTAATAAAGATAGCTACTGTGATTTTAAACAAAACAATGAGATAGATTCTTTTTAAAGACCAGATGTCTAAGATGATTTCACCCATGAGCTTGTAGGTAAACCAGGGAAAAACTTTACTTCAGTTTGGAATTAAAGTGTGGTTATTGAAGTATAGAGTCAGAAATTGAACTTCTGGTATCATTTGGGTTTTGCTACTGTTTTCCTTCTGTTTTTTCAAAGGGGTGATCTTTACAGAATAAAATGTATTCAGGGCACACCAGTCCTTTCCTGTCACTTACCAAATGTGATTCCCTTGGTCCCCAGAATCTGGGCAAGCTTACTGTGGTTTCAAACTACGTACCTCTAAACCTTTTAGTTTTTCTTAGTGCTCAGACCCATTGGAATCAGAAGTTTGTTGGCACCAGGGATATCAATGAAGTCAAACCCTACTGGTAATTAAATATGGAGAGCATCCAAATTTCAAAGTTAAGTGTCTTCACCAAATAAACGGAGGAACTCTAGGCAGTTGGAAGATACAAGCATACCCCACGTCGCCAGAGAAATAATACGGACCCGACAATCGACAGGCTGGCTGTTAGACAGACACATAGATAGAATTAATGTGCTTTTTCTCATGCAAAGGAAAAAAAATTAGATGCAAACTTTACATTTAAAACTGCATTGTTCGCCTTTAATCTGGCCACCATCCGAGTGGTGATCTGTATGTTAGAGAGGAGATGAATGGGCGACATTGGCAGGGATTGAAGCTGGGGGATGAATGTGGAAATGTAGAATGGATGTTTCTTTTTTTCCCCCTTTTCTGGCTTTGAGTTGACTGTTGTTTCTGTCTGTTTTTCAGAACTGATCCGTGAGGACAGGGAAGTCAGTGTGGGCGGCTCTCCGGAGCCTCCCTCTCTACAGCTGCGGCTCAGAGGATTACGGGGCTTCATCCACAAGGCAACATTGCACCAGTAGCCTTTGAACAAAAGTCATGGATACTATTAATGATATGATAATCCTTAATCGACCTGCCTCCCAGTAGTGATTATACTGACATGGGAAGAATATCTAAGTCGTGGAGGCAGCCCACAACAACACTGTGCCATTGTTCACCTCAGGCTTGACCACAACTAACTTTTACCAGCATCCTCTACCGTCACCTTTCTCTCGGGAGCCTCCTCCCCAATCCCCAAGGGCCCCAATTCATTCTCCCAACCCATCATGGTTGAAAAAAAAAAAAAGAAACCTGGCAAAAAAAAAACCCTACTCTTAAATCTTTTTTTTTTTTTTGATTTGTTTTTTTGCAAGTTCCCACACACATTTAATGTCGTCTCAGAATCCACGCTGTCAACTGTCTCCAGGCGCCATTTCCATCTGAGAAGGGGACCACACAAAGGTTGGCTCGGTGGGTCCCAGTGAAGATGTTTTAATTGTCTCACAATAGATCTTCTGCATTGTACTTGCAAATCGTGCCCTTCTGCTCTCTGATAGCAGGTTCAGAGTTAGACAATTTGTCAGTAAATCTCCCCAAACTCCTTACGAAACCAGGAGAATATGGTTTCCTATTTGATATGATCCAGACGCTAGTGGGGAATTTTTGATTCACTACGTGACTGAACTGCTCTAGCAGACAACTCGACTCTACTCAGACTGTCTACTATAAGCAAGTGATTCCCACAGGAGGAAACGGCTTCATGATTTACGTAATTATGTCTGTGGGACAAACACATCCACATTCACATTTCAGATGCCTTGCTATGAGTACACTAATGAGTCTTAACACACACACATACACACGCATGCACACATACGCACACACACCCTACTACCTCTCTGAGTTATTCTCTTTTTCTCACTTAGATATTTTAATAAAATAGCATCTCCTTCTCATACCAGACAAACCTAGATGAAAAACTGCAGCTAATATAATTTTATGGTACTCTTTAAGAAAATTCTTCTAGAATACAAATAATTGTTTTTAACCCTTTAATAAGCCATGTTTAACTCACCATGAAACAGCAATGTGAAATAAACTTTTTTTTTCTAGTAAGGGTCTCTGAAAAGGGGCATTTTGAGAGACGGTGAGCCAAGAAGCCATATTAAGTCACCTTCTTATTAGCCTTTGCAAATATTGTTTCTTTTGGACATTATATATATATGGTATGGACCATATATATAATCAAATATATTATTGATGTTATGTATAATATATACAAACAGTACTATCATCTTTAATGAATATGAGAAAGGTACAGATTGGCCGACATATGACTATAACGGAAAACGTCCAGCGTGTTACATACCTACAAAATTTCAGGGTGCATTCTATTCCAGACGAGGGAAAGAAGTGAAAGCAAATTGTCTTTCCCCTTTCATCTCCCATCTCTAATACTTGGAGCTGACAATAACTGTACCACTTCCCGGATTTAAGAGCAAACTGGTGGGAAAAAAAATTCTCAGAATATCTGAGCCACTTCTCTTTCGGGGGTTAAGTTCTGTAAAGACATTCATACCAAAGCGGCACTGTGATGACTTTTCAACTACAGACAAGTGGGGGAGAGTTCTGGTTTACGTCAAATGATCGTTTAATGACTAATTAAATGAGATGAATCAATTAATTAAAGCATGTACGCACTCCATCTATGTGTGCACATCTTCTAGCCAGAAAGCACACCCGATCATCATCACACTTCAATGCTACAAATGGACTTCACTACCCTTAAAGATACAATGTATTATAAAATATTAGCTCTGGAGCCAAGCATCAGCATTAGGAAGCTCTCTCTGTGTGTCTGTAAATCTGCAAGGTGTAGACAACAATGCTTGCCCCTGCCACCTCAGGGATTGGCATCAGACTTCCATTGCTAAAAATAAAATTATAAGGCAGTGGTTCTCAAACTGTGGATCGTGACCCCACAGGGATTGAATAACGCTTTCACAGGGGTGGCCAAAGACTGCGGTAAACAGATGTTTACATTACAATTAATAACAGTAGCAAAATTACAGTTATGAAGCAGCAATGTTTTATGGTTGTAGTCACCACTACATGAGGAATTCTGTTAAAGGGTCACACATTAGAAAGGTTGAGAACCACTAGTATAAAGTCAGAAATGATAATGAACTCTTCTTATGGCTTGAGTTAGAAATACTCCTCACCCCCACCCCACAGCCTCAGGTTTAGAGTGCTTGTTCCTAGCTGGTTGTGTTATGAATGGGATGGAGTGGGATGGAATGGGATGGAGTGGGATGGGGTGGGGTGGGATGGGATGGGTTGAGATGGGTTGGGGTGGGTTGAGATGGGATGGGGTGGGATGGGATGGGTTGAGATGGGTTGGGGTGGGTTGAGATGGGATGGGTTGAGATGGGATGAGGTGGAGTGGGATGGGATAGGATGGAGTGGGATGGGACGGGATGGAATGGGATGGGGTGGGATAGGATACAATGGGTCTTGTGGAAGTAGGTCTCTAGAGTCAAACCTTTGATGATTATTGCCAGTCCCTCAGTTCCTGGAGCTCTGTGAGGTCTGGTTCGCCGTAACGTGAGGAGGCTCTGCCAGAAGCTACTCCACTATGGACTCCACTGTGCCTTCTCTACAATGTTGGGCTGAGACCCTCAGAAATCATGAGCCAAAATAAATCTTTCCTCCCACATATCCCTCTTTTGAGATATTCATAGTGGTAACAGAAAAGTGATTTTCACTGCAGACACGTTCTGTTCTGGGTTCAGTGTTTGGAACTTGACATCTATCTGAGAGTAACTCCAAATTCCTGTGTAATCTGAATTATCTGCTCACTTCTGGAGGTTCCACTTTGGTGGAGAACTGTCTAGCTTTGGGGAAACACTGGGTAAAAGTGATTCAGACAACACCGTTTGACCTGCAGACGTAGAGGCTGGAGTGGTAAAGCTGCCAGACAAGGATTCCCTTGCCCATGAGGCTCAGAAAGGTCAAGGAGAGCATCTACCCACAGTCTTAGAGGGAGCACTACCCTGATCAAGTCTTGACTTCAGACTTCTATCTTCCAAAACTGTGAGAGAATAGACTTCATGTGTGTATCTCATTGTATTCTTACAGTACCCTTACCCTTACCTAACCTTTCTGCACCACATAGTTGCCCTTCTGTTTTCATGTCATGCATATGTGTGTGCATGTATATATGTGTGTGTGTTTATATATAATGTCATACATATGTGTGTATGTATATATTTATGTCATGCCTATGTGTACACACACACATTCCATCTATGAGGGGAGAATGCCCCAGTATTATCTTCCCTTTAGACCCATCCCTTCTCCACTCTACTCTCCATTCATGAACCTAGATTCTACATTCGAGAGCAAACAACATTTATCCACCTTATTTCTTCATCGCTGAATGAAACCTCATTGTGAGCATGCTTGTGTGCGCGCGCACACACACACACACACACACACACACACACGATCTTTTATCAATCAATTGATGAACATCTAGGCTGGCTCAGTCTCTTAGCTACTGTGAACGGTGTGACAATAACCCTGCATTTGCAGGTGTCTCTGCAGTGTGTTCACTTAGAAGCCTTGCGGTATGTGCTCAGGAGAGGCACCGCTGGGTCATTCGGGAGTTCTAGTTCAGTTTTTGGAGGAATCTCTGTACTGACTGCCAGGATAGCACAGGTTTACGCTCCCACCAGCGTGGTGTAAGGCTTCCTTGTTCCTCACATCCTCACCAGTACACGCTATCATTTTTCTTGATTATATCATCATTCTGACCAAGGTGAGATGGACCTCAACCTAGTAGGAGTTTTCATTCTTCTGATGGCTCATGCTGTTGTGGTGACCCCCACCGTCAAAATTACTTCATTGCTCCCACATTGTTGTAGTTTTGCTACTATTATGAACTATAACATAAATGTATGACCTGAAGGATATCAGATATGTGAACCCTGTGAAAGGGTCATTCAGCCCCCAAAGGGGCCGCAAGTCCCACGGGTTAAGAACCACTGCCTTACAGTGTCACCGGGAGACACACGACTTCTTACACAACAGAAGACACTTTGTTTTGAAAGCAGCCAAACCTTAGACGCCCGGCAAGCTGCCAATTTACTCTCAAGGAATTTGAGAAACTTCTGATAAAGGTTGGGCAGCTCCATCTCCCAAAGGGCCCCCTCAACTCCACGTGTAGTCTTCAACAGGAGAAGTTGCCCTTGGCTGTGGCATTTTTTTTGAGACAATTCCTTATAAAAATGAATAAACTAAGTCATGAACTCGGAGACACCATCCACATTGCTTCCTCAGAGGTTTGACAGTTGTGAGAAAGCCACAAACCTTACCATGTGCTTATATTTCTAAAATCATATTTATTATTACAGGGGAGGGAGGCACGTGCATTGCTCCACAGCGCATGTGTGGAGTCTAGAGGAGAACGTGGAGTCAGTGCTCTCCTGCTTTTATATGGATTCTGGGAATCAAACTCCCATCCTCAGGCTTGAATGGCCATTACTTTACCTCTGAGCCATCTCTCCAGCCTTACCATGTGTTTTTACAACAGAAAAAATTCTCAGCAAAATACTGATTTTGCCGGGCAGTGGTGGTACACGCCTTTATTCCCAGCACTTGGGAGGCAGAGGCAGGTGGATCTTTGTGAGTTCGAGACCAGCCTGGTCTACAAGAGCTAGTTCCAGCACAGGCTCCACAGCCACAGAGAAACCCTGTCTCGAAAAAACCAAAAAAAAAAACTGATTTATAATCTGAAGATTCTAAAATGTACTTATTATTTTAGTTTTATAGGATGACGACTCTTTTTATTCACTAGGGAAATATTTGCTTCTATGAGCGCATTGTATAAGTATATGAAATGACCGCTTCATGTATCCTGTACTGTTCCTAGAAGTCTGAATGATTCAAGGAGAACTTTAGACTTAGGAATGACCATGGGGATCTTCTGACCTACACTTCGATTTTGCAGATGAGAAAGCCAGAGCAAGGACATATTAGAGACATGATCAAAGACCCACAGTAAGACACTTGAAACCCAACTAGGAGCCCAGCAATATAATCATCTGTCCAGTAGAGAAAGGGGACAGTTGGTGATGCCAGAGAACAGAGCCTACAGAAGTGGGCTTGACTGTTGAATTGTGCAGGACACAAAAGGCTCCTAGCATGACGTGGGACGCATAACAAACACCTGGCAAATAAACTGTGTCTCTGCTGCTGTTGAATTCAGAGGTGCAGTGTGGATCAGTGCAAAGCACAGTGAGTTTTCAAATCAGGTGCAGCTGCCTCAAATGGGATGTTCCCTTGCCGGCTTCTGTTACCCTGGCAACTCATTCCATCCCTACTGCTGGTTTTTCCCTTCTCACAGGCGAAATGGAAACCAAAATGAGATATGGCATGTAAACTATCACATGATTGGGTTCCTTGTTAACAGGAACAACCATAGTCTGTTGTTTCCTATCTGTGAAGACCTTCCTCCTAGCGTTCATACCCATCCAATAAGGTAGACCAGTAGGCTCACTCAGATCTGTCTCAGTATGCCATTCTGTATCTATTGCCTATTCTTAGGCTCCTTCCCTCTGCTTTCTGGGTATTGATGAAACTCCCTTTACAGAAATTTGCTTGTGATGGACCAACCAGACTCCATCTTAAGATTAAAAGCCATCTTATTATGCAGTCAAAATAAGTTCATTAACTGTTTCCTATAAAACTTGGATTTGACCATTCTCTGGAATTTGACGCATTCCCCACCCCATTCCCTAACTGCTGCCCCGATAAGACATTCTGACAATCAATTTTGAAATGTTCTGCCAAGTTCCTGCATAACGAAAGCCCTGGGAAACCCTCTGGCCTTGCAGGATCTTTGACTATATAAGCCTCACTTTTTCCTATGCTCAGTGTGATTTTCTCAGTCTGATTTAGAGAGATGGTCCTGTCTGACAGAGAATAAAGCTTGCTTAATTTGACCAAAGAATTTGGATAATGGTCTTTCCTTGTTCAAAAGAATTAAAACTTGTATCTCCCCTTCCTTATAATTCCCCCTTTGTCCCTCCCTGCTCTCTCCATTCTCTTAGGTACTTCACACTGACTTTCTAAGGTAAAGACTGTCTACTTAGGTAAGATAAACATATCTAACCAACTTGGCATTCCCAAGTAGTGATTGTAGAATAAGAGCCTCTGGGATGCCCTATGAAAGGTCAAAGAACATTGGAAAATGCTACATACAGACTAAATCCTATGGTCAATAAGGCCAATTTGGAACCCGACCCTCAGACTCTCTCTCACACTGAGCATTTCTTTCTCCAGTACCTGTCACTCAATCTGAGGCTCTTCCCCAACCTGCAGCACACCCTGGCAGCCTCTGCACAGGGGCAGGGGTCCCTGTCCTACAGACAATAGTCCTAATCAATGGCAGGTGGGAGCTGGTGGTTGTATCTACTTCCTTGTCTGCAGTGGGCTAGCTCTGAGGGAGAAGGTATACAGGTTCCCAGACACCCAGGCAAGAGAGAACCCCAACTGCCCATCGATAATTTGCTCACCCATGCCTCCTCCCCTGGAGTTTTCCCACTTCCTGTTCCCCCCTCCATCTCACCAATCATCCCTTTCTGGATCATATTTGAAATAAATCACTTGCCTCAGGATATTCTTGGAGATTCCTCACATACACCAGATTAGAAAGCCTTCAGGAAATAAACATATGTACTACCTTCTGTAGTAGAAGACAAAGCCCTGTGGGATGAAAGAAGTGGATCCCTAGGCAATGTCTTCAGGCTCTATGGTATGTGTGATGGGAAGTAACAAATCAAGTTATTTATTGTCCCTTT
Source organism: Dicrostonyx torquatus (assembly GCA_028555095.1). Taxonomy (NCBI): domain Eukaryota; kingdom Metazoa; phylum Chordata; class Mammalia; order Rodentia; family Cricetidae; genus Dicrostonyx; species Dicrostonyx torquatus. The sequence goes on along the minus strand of JAQHUG010000190.1, from coordinate 2,724,338 downwards.
TGCTATCAAGAGCTTACTAAATTTCATGGCTAAAGAATACAGCAATGAGATAGGGAGGAAATTCAGGGGGAAAAACTGCTTCTACAATTGCTCAGGTAAAAAAAAAAAGTATCTTTAGTTCCCTTTTCAAGTAGTCTCAATCATAACTTTCAGATGGCTTGGAGAAAAAATGGTCAATACTGACCAGAATTTTTAAAAGTTAAGCCTTACATCAAACTATAAAATTCATTCATACATAGATTTAGAAAGTGTTAGAAAAAAAACCATTGGCTTCCAAAATGGAGACATACTGCATGGGGACATTTCTAAATGTGCTTCTGCTTCATCTTCGCATCCAGATAGAAAGCCTCTGAGGGGACATGGGCAGAAGTTGTCTGGGGAGGTGAGACTTGAGAAGACAATGAGGGGAAAGGTCATGGGGAACACAGTGCATTCTGGGAAAAACTCACCCACACGTGTGCTTTCTTCCCAGCTTGGCATATACTTCATGCTTTTCCTTTGCATTCACCATCTCCTTCAGGGTCTCTGTTTTAGCAGTTGAGACACGGAATATCTTAAAATGCACTTCCTCGTCTCAACCTGAAAAGACGCAACTTTAAAAAAATAAATAAATAGCCTTGCTGTTCTGAAAATCTTTTATCACATAAGATATTAAAACGTGAGATACAAAGCGGGAAGGAAGAGACATTGAAAATGGCTTTTAGGGCCACATTCTCTGTATCAAAAGGAAGAGCAAAAGTTTACAAGGGGGTGGGAAAACACGGACCCAAACGCGAGCAGGAGCTGGGTGTCTCTGACATTTCCGTCTTCATCAAGGGGGATTCTGTCAAGTGGCAACTCAAATTCCTCCTCCGTAATCTCCACACCAAACCTGAAACAAGTTCACATTTGGGTCACCCATACCCACAATGCCCTCAGCATATGGCTGCCATTAACGCTTTGTTGCTGCTGCAGCCCTCACGATCAAGAGCCCCACGTGAATATCAGAGGTTAATCAGGGCTTTGGTCCTCTCGGCTTTCTCAGAGAAAGAGATCCTATCACAGAGTCCCTGCACTGGTGGAGCACAGAAATAGAAATACCAGCATGTTGAATTGTGTGCGATTGTCCTCTATAAAAAGTTATTCATTACACTAAAACACTGGTATTGCTTAAACAAGTTAAATCTGAAAGCCTCTCAATTGGACTACTTAGCATGAAAGAAAAAGTGGAGGTGGGGGGAAAGGGCCGGTTTGAAAACCAGCTTCCCAAAGCGCTTGCATTACATAATGGCTTTAAGGGCATTCTGCATATAAATATTTTAAAAGTGGCAGTGTTTATTCATCGGCAAGAAAGTGTTTTCATCTCTCAAGAACAATTAAAACATAATCCTCGAATCACAGGCATAAATAAGAATGACTGGCAATAATAACGAACAAGGCGCTCTTTCATCGCCTAGCAGAGCTGAAGAAACACAGCTGACTTTGGGGAAAGAGGAGAATGTATTTTCTTTGTCAATGCAATGAAAGAATAGGATCAAAACCTTTTTATTTTCATCTTCAGGATTACTTCCTTGAGAACTGTAAAACAATATATATAGAGTTATATGTATACATAAGTATATATGTATGTGTGTATATATATATATATATATACAATATATCAACAATGTAACAAATAAAAATAACATTTTTCCTCCATGGGCTGCAAGGAATTCGATTATCACGTATTTGTATCTGAGAAGAACATCTGGGGGACTCTGCCGTTGAATGTTCTTTAGTAAAAAGAATAAAATCAAGTATCCGGTGTCACACTTAGAACTCTTTTTACTGTATTCCCTGTCAGTCTCCTTTCCACTATCAATGGATAATATTTGTCATTTTGCCCCCAAAATGACGATCAGTTCTCAGGTTTTATTTGGATTTAAACAGCAAGATATTTAAGGAGAAACAGTTTTGTTGTTGTTGTTTTAATAGATATAGTGGCCAAAGGGGGAGGGTACATTAAACATCTAAAGATCCCAACTTAGTTCCCATCCAATAACTGCAGGGAGATGTAAAACTAAGAAGAGGTCTTAGACGTTATCATTTCCATTGTCGGAACTCTCAAATGGTCTGGAAAGCCTCAGGCCTCTTTATTTTACTAGACAGCCATGAGCCAGTGGGCTAATGACAAGAAACACTCAAGTAAGAAGAACCATGGAGCACATATGCAAATTTCATTTGTTAAAGAATGGACTGGACCTGGTGGTACAGACATGTGATCACAGAGAACGGGGAGGCTGAGATGGGAGAATTGTGAGTTCAGGGACTGTATTGAGTGCTTTGAAATATGATGGTAGGAGACACATCTTAGCTGGTATGGTGCTCACACTTGTAATCATAGCCCTTGGGAAGCAAAGTCATCTTCACAGCAAGCGTGAGGCCAGTGTGGGCAACAACCCCCACAACCAAAACAAACAAGAGAGGGGCTAGGGAGATGACAAAATGGCTGCCGTGCAGGCAGGAGGCCTTGAGTCCAAATATCCAGCACTTATCTAAAAACTTGGCATCTACCTGTAATCCCAGCTCTGGGAGGATTCCGGGAAGACTCCCTGAGCCTGCTGGCCAGCCAGCCTAGCCAATCAGTAAGGCCAGGTTCAGTGAGGAGCTGTCTCTAAAGATAAAGAAGAAAACCATAGAGAAAGATATCTGGCATTGACTTCTGACCTCTGCGAACGTGTAAATGTGTGCATGTGCACACATACACACACACACACGCACACACACACACACACGCACACACACACAGACATGTCTTGCTTTATAAGAGGGAAGACAGTTGACAAAAACATCAATGAAATGTAATGAAGAAACAGTCCAGTGAGAGCTTTGAACACCAAGATCTAACTCAGGCTAAAGTGAAGAAAGGCTCCGGAGGAAGCTGATAATTAGCTGGGCAACCGAGAAAGAACATTTTAAGTAGAGAGTTGACCTTTCCCAGACCACTGTCTCACCAAGGTCTGCAGTCCATGTGGGGAGAATGAGCACACAGGAACTGGCCCATGGAGCCTTTACCTGCAGCTACTTTTTAATATGGAATTTATTTGAAAAGCATAGAAAGCATGGGATTTTTTTTTTAAACACATCTACTTGGTTTACCTAACAAATTCCAGTTTGTCAATCAAATCCTAATCTAGGTGTTGCTTTGGATGGATTCTGTACATGTCATTAAAGTTCATAGTCACTTGACTTTACCGAAACAGCTGCCCTGATACAGCCCCTGGAAGGGTCTTAACAAACAGAGGCAAGGGTACGGTGAAGAGAGCCTGCTGTGGACTGAAGTTTCTACTGTTAGGGTGCTTTCCTACATTTCTGCATGCCAGCTCCAACAAGAAGGACAGGCAGAGCAGAATGAAGGGGTCCAAAGACACACACAGTGCAGTCGGTTGAGGAGCAGAAGCTGAACCAGCAGAGTCAGGAAACGTGATAAGCATCCCTTTAAGAAACTTAGGAACAATAAAGGGAAAGGGGGAGAAATCAGGAAGGAGGAGAGTCAAAGTCACACACCTTCAAAAGATGTGGGAAATAAATATTGCTCAGTGCTGACCAGGGCAGTGTATTGGAGTTTCCAGAGGAGGAGAACCCATAGAATAAATATATCACAAAGAGGATTTACAAACTGGCTTACACAGTCGCTCATCAGTGACTGCCTGCATGCAGTCACTATAAAACAGTACAGAACAGAGGCCTGGATGCCTCGGCAGTCATAACCATCAAAGGCCTGGTAGGTTCCTGGAGAGCTGGTCTTTGCCCACACTGGAACCCCTGTGAAGATGTTTGCCAACACGAGGAGAGACTGGCAGCAGTGGCAGTCAGAGCAGGATAGACACAGTCATCAGCAAGAAGCCAAGGAGGGCTTTCAAAACGACCCTGTTTTCCCTGAGGCCTTTTCAGTGCAAAGTCAGCGCAGGAGAGTGCTTCTCGTCTTGAGGAGGGTCTTCTCTCTCAGTCAGTCCCCCAGGAGATGCCTTCCCAGAGGCATTAAAATAATGGTGACATAAAGCTACTGAGCAGAAAATGGGCATGGTGCCAACCCACCGTCTAAATTCCTATCTTTATACTCACAGGTTAGGGTGGCTTTTGGACCTCCTCAGAGGAGTTTCTCTGGAGAGAAGCTGGTATTTAGGGTGATGGTTAAGGTTCTCTATGTTGATTCTGGAGCGATGGGATGGCGTTGACAAGGTTGACCATTACAGGCAGGATCAAGGCAGGGGTCTGTTTCAGAGGGGTTGTCTGTGCCGCTTGTGGAACAACGGAGAACACGAGCAGGGTCGAGAGAGTACTTTCCCTCTGAAGCAGGGAGACAAGGGAACAAGGGCATTCCTGAGCACGGTCAGGAACTCTCCTTTGTCTAACTTTCCTGTGGGGTGTGGGTGGGCAGGACAATGAGTGTGAAAACCTGGCTGTTAAAGAAACTGAAAACCACACCGTACAGAATAGAATCTAGAGTTGCCCAAGAAAGCAGAGCAAGAATTGAGAGGATGTGCTGAGATTCTCCCCCATGGGGAGTGGCGACATTAAAATAATGGTGACATAAAGCTACTGAGCAGAAAATGGGCATGGTGCCAACCCACTGTCTAAATTCCTATCTTTATACTCACAGGTTAGGGTGGCTTTTGGACCTCCTCAGAGGAGTTTCTCTGGAGAGAAGCTGGTATTTAGGGTGATGGTTAACACAGAAACTCAAAACCAGTCGAAGCGCAGAGAATAAGGCCCACTTGTGGGACATCTGTATCGCTGGCCCTGCAAGGCTTGAGTCCATCGCAGCACATGAGGCAGAAATGTTGTAAGAGTCAATGGTCAATTAGGACATGGCTGGACTCCCGCAGGCCTAAACTCACAGCTGCTGTGGTCACCTGCTCACGTCCAAGCCAGTCAGCATTGCAGGATGGAAGTGTGGGAGGGGAGGGTCTCACCAGCCCCCACCCTTAACTCAGGAGCTATGGACAGTTAATGACTTCTGGGAGAGAGAGGGTCAGTTTTCTTTAAGGATGTAGCCGTTGGTAAGCTGACGGTGTTCCAGGGGAGAGTCCCACATCAAGGAGTGTACAGGCAGCAGACACTGGACTCAGTGGGTTATTAAACTAATGCCGGGTGATGGTGGTACATGCCTTCAATCCTAGCACTCAGGAAGCAGAGACAGGTGGATCTCTGTGAGTTTGAGGCCAGCCTGGTCTACAAAAGCCAGTTCCAAGACAGACACCAAAGCTACAATGAGAAACCTGATTTTGAAAAAGAAAGGAAGGAAGGAAGGAAGGAAGCAAGCAAGCAAGCAAAAAGAAACTAATGAAGATATGAAGTTGGGAAAATAGGAGTTGAGACACATTTGGGAGGAGTTGGGAGGAGGAGTGATGAATGAATATGATCAAAATGTTTTGCACACATTTTATAAATAATGAAAAACATTATATTAATGTATAAATGACTCTGCTGAGTTGAGTATCTCAACTGAAAACCTGGATGACGGTAACCAAGCAGGCTCATCTAGCTTTGGGAGTTTGCCAGACAGATGCAAGTGAAAAAAGAGGACTCCCGAGTTTGGATTCTTGGGAATGATAATAGCATGTTAGGAAATAGAAAGCAAGGAGAAATGGGGTGGGGGTGCTCTAGGGACAGAAGGGAGAGAAAGCAGGGAGGTCACAGGTAGGAGACCCGAGTGACCAAGAAATGGGGTGCCTGATTCCCAAGCTGTAGGGGTTCGGGTGGCATCCCAGGTGATCTCCATGACCAAGGAGCAGTTGAGTATGCTTTGGTTCCTTGAAAGTAAAATGTCCCTGTGGTGTCTGTCTTGCACCTTCCTTGTATGAACATATTGGCTTGCATTCTTTATAGACATCAGAAGTGTGTCTGCACAGCCTCTACCATCCACCTGGAATGACAGGTGGGCACCACCACCCCTGGTTTATGTGATGCCAAGAACCAAATCCAGATCTTCCTGCATGCTTGGCAAGCCCGCTACCACCCAAGCCACATCCCAGCCCTGAACAGCCTTTAAATGAATTGAAACTGTTACTTTGGGATCATTAGGTAAGAAGCCGAGATTATGACACACCTGTGAATGGATTACTTCACTCTCAATTTGTTTTTTTGCAAATTATGCATTTTCCCACTTTATTGTCTATAATGTTTCTTCTTTACAATGTAAGTTATTTCCAAACTTGGTGTTGACTTTTTCCTAATGTGTAGCAGAAGCTATATGAATTTTACAGGTGTTTTAAGTAACACAAATTCTTCAGTGTAGATGCAACCCCTTTATACAGGACTTATGCCTCCTTTTTTCTCTCTTCCTCCAGAACACTTGGTGCCTTATTTTCCAGGTATCTTTCCATATGCTACTAAAACACAATTTAAAAAATAAAATTATAGTCTTATTCTATCACTTTATTTGACTCTAAACGAATCACAGATAACCACATCAATATTATATGGCTAATTCCTTTTAAATATGATACTTCATTGTGTGACTATGCCATAAATTGTATAACCAACTAACTTCCTAATGACATATATATATATATATATGCTGAACCCAATTTCTCATTATAATTTTGCTTCTCAAAGTATGTCTTTTGGTTTTTCCATTAGTCTTCACATTGCCTTGATCAAAGTCAACTAACTAAATGAGTTTTTCCTACCGACCCAAAGGCTACTTACTCTCTCTCCTATTCCTCTTGTTTTCCCTCACATTTGATTTTGTGCTTTTGTCTTTCCACTCTTTCTTTTTCTCCTCATCACAGACAAATTGCTCCTCACACAGAACTCCTCCCCAATGATACCAGCCAGTGTGGCCTCCTCACGGTGTCCAGTCCCAGTGGTGAAGGTAGAGATGAGAGCAAGCTTTCGGTTTCTGATAAGAAGCAAGAGTCAGCTGCCGGCGGGGAGCCTTGTCTAGGTCTCCTCAGCTCCGAGCACTCCATTCCCACATGAACGATGAATGGCGATTTCACCCGCCCACCCCACATTGTTCCAGTTGTCCTTTGCCCTTTCTGTCAAATCTTGGCACCCAGGAGACAGCAGAACATGTTCTGAATTCAGCCCTGGGGAGCCACGGATCAATATCACTTGACTCTTCTTACCCGCGAGTTGTTCTCTTTCTGCGGCTGACGGGAGTGATGCCTGGGGTATTCTTTGCCATGACCCCTCCTCGCTTGGCCCCGCTAACCTCTATAGGGTGGGATGGCGATCTACAGCCTCTAGGCAGAGCTCTGAGGGCAGAGGAATGGAGGATGAACAAGGGCAAGACGGAGGCACAGGACGCAGATTCGGACTGCTTCAGCTACAGGCTAAGAGGAGACAGAAAATGAAGTTTACTTCTAGGATCTTTGATGCCAAATGCTAAGATTTATTAGGTTTCCACTTAATACATGGCATACCGTTAGAGTGGAAATGTGTAAAATAAGCTTTGAAAATAAGATTGCAGAAAAACAACATGTTATTCTCCAGTTTTGGAACATACTCTTTATCTGACTTTTCTTTATAGCCTCATTTTTCTCCCGATCCACCTAGTCTTCCCTCTAAGTTCATTGCTAGTCATCGTAATCACCTTAGTTTCTTTTGGGACCAGTGACACACACGGCTCACTGGGTGAAGTTGATTGTGCAAGCCCAAAAGCCCGAGTTCAACCCCCGGACCCCACAAAGGTATAAGGAGAGCGCTAACTCCACAAGCCTGTCCTCTGGCCTCCATTAGCAAGTGTCCACACACAATAACACACTTAGTTATCTTAAAACTTCTTTTAGCAGAGTTCTTTGGGGAGAGAGAGAGAATGCTAGGAAAAAGGAAAAGTGGTTGTCACTTTAAAAGGGAACTTTTGTTCAAGCGTGTATGATATATGAAATTCCATTGTGTATGCACACAGGGTGTCCTCCATCACTCTCGTGTTATTCTGTTGAGACAGGGTCTCTTACTGAACCAGGATCTAGACACACGAGAGTGATGGAGGACACCCTGTGTGCACACACGCTGACCATCCAATCCAACAACCCCATCGCTACCTATTTACCCAAAGTAATTTAAAACACTTGTCTCTACAAAGACCTCTACACGAATGTTTATCAAAGATTTGCCCCAAATAACCCAAAGCTGGAAACAGCATCAGCGTCTTACGTGAACAAATGTGGCACAGACGCAGGGACCACTACTGCATGATACTGACTGCTGACATGCACACCACGACAAGACCTCAGGACCACGTGGAGTAAAAGACACCACATAACACACCTTGCGTGGTTCCATAAAGGTACTGAAATATGAAATAGAAAAACAAAACCAGAGGCCACAGGCGAGAGCTTACTGTGACACCTCGATTATGATCATGGCCACGCAGATAGATACATTTTACAAAACGCATCCTACTGTGTACTTTCGGATGGGTGCCTCTATTCTGAAGCATCACTACTTAGCAAAGAATCTAACCTCATCTCAAAATAAATCAGACTTTTGGCCCCAGCTTCTGGGCATTTATGACTGAGCTCTGGGATGCCACAGAAGAAAAGAGTACCTTTGTTTACCCGGGAACTGAGGAATATTGACATCTAACAGTGGGGTGGAGCTAGTCTCACCAGTACTATTTAGGGCACCAGAAAAATGAGCATTGTACGTCAGGGTGAGGGCTTTGGTCATACACAGCATCACTTTGACTAGGTGGTCACTAATGAGGAAAATTAGGAATGCAATCAGTCCTCTACGCAATGGAGCTGGTTTAGAACTCTGAGCTCCCAGGCTCAGGTGAGTGTTCCTGATTGGCAATAGCCCATGTGGTTTGCTGTAAAGAGATGCTGAGAAGCCGGGCTGTGGTGGTGCACGCCTTTAATCCCAGCACTTGGGAGGCAGCGGCAGGTGGATCTCTGTGAGTTTGAGGCCAGCCTGGTCTACAAGAGCTAGTCCCAAGACAGGCTCCAAAACTACAGAGTAGACCCTGTCTCAAAAAAACAAGAAAAAAAACCCAAAACAACAAAAAAATGCTGAGAAAGTAACATATCTAGACTCCAAGTTCAGTTTAATTTTTTGTTCTACCAGTGCGTTTTACCCGGTGTTCTTCCCTTGTCTGATTTTAATCTGTCTCCTTGACCTATGATAAACATAATTATGCATCTACAGACCGAGTTCTGGAATCTCTTCGGTGAATTTCTGAGGGTGTTTGGGAGCCAGCACTTCTGCTCCCAAACTTGTGATTGGTGTCAGAGAACAGGTGATTTTGTGCAAGCCTGTGTTCCCTCTAACTTGGCAATTGCCAAAACTCTCTCAGAGCTTGTTCTAAAGTCTAGGAAATTATATAGCCCAGTGGAGATCTTTCATGACTGAGAACACACATGTAATGTGTCTGTATACACATCCACACATACATACTCACTGGAACACATACATACTCACTGGAACTCATACATACATACTCACTGGAACACATACATACTCACTGGAACACATGCATACTCACTGGAACACATGCATACATACTCACTGGAACACATACATACATACTCACTGGAACACATACGTACTCACTGGAACACATACATACTCACTGGAACNCACTGGAACACATACGTACTCACTGGAACACATACATACTCACTGGAACACATACGTACTCACTGGAACACATACATACTCACTGGAACACATACATACTCACTGGAACACATACATACTCACCGGAACACCTAGTTTTGTGGGAATTTTTTTGCCTTTGTTTTTCTTTCCCTTTCTTCCTTTCTTATCTTTCTTTCCTTCTTATTTTTCTTTTTCCTCCAGAATACAGGTTGAAGCCAAGGTCTTATTCAAGTCTGGGTAGTTCTCTACCACTAAGCTATATCTCCAGTAATGCTTCTTATACACTAGAGTCTAAGCAGCCTAAGTTGGTCTCAAACTTACAGTCTTTCTGCCTCAGCCTCCAGAGTGCTAGGATTATGGGCTTTAAATACCAGGAAAGAATCTCTTAGCAGAGAATGATGGCTCACACCTTTAATTCCAAGAATCACCACAAATCTGAGTAATTCGAATCCAGCCAGAGCTACATAGGTGAGTTCTAGGCTAGTCAGGGTGACTCAGTAAGTAAGACCTGATCTCAAAACACACAAACAGAACAACACCCCACAATTCTTGAGTAGGCAATTTTGGAGTCTGTATTAATTTTTATTATTATTATTTTATTGTTGTTATTATTATCATTATAGAAATTAAATAAATTGCACCATTATACAAACTTTGAAAAAATAAAATACTGCTATTTTAGCTGATATTCTCTAGGCAAAGAGGGATTATATAAAACAGGCTCCTGCTTATTCTTCTCTATGCATATCATTTAAGTGGTATAATTATGAGCCATTTTCTCTTTGTTTTTTAAATTAATTAAAAATATGTGTCTACTACAAAAATTTATAAAATTTTTAGCTTTAGTCCTAAGATTTCTTCTTTTGGTTGAAAAGATGTAATGAACTCCAAGACCAGGGAAAACACTCTGAAGATTTCAGGGGGTTTTCTTTGTGTCTGTCTATCCATCTCTGTTTGTGTGTTTGTTTGTTTGTCTGTTTGAAGGGAGTTGGGGATTGTTATTCCTAGCCTTGGGCAAATGTGATGCAAGCAGCTCAGACTCTTCCTGTCTCTCTCCACAGTCAGTTGTGTGATTCTTCTCCTCCCTTTCCTTTTCCTTTCTTTCCATAAGCATTTACTGAGCACCCGCTCTGCAGGCTTCGGGAGCTCAGCTGTGTTGGTCTAGGAACAGAGCAATCTAACTGATCCCTGTGCCGTGCCCTGCCTACCAGATGCCAGCTTCCGACCCCCAGCTGCCAGGACCCGAACTGTCTCCTGGCATTGCCAAAGCCATCTCACCCCCGTCTAAGGAAACTGATGTCTAGATATTGAACTTACATACATATTTTTCCCTAAAATTAGTCTACCTGTATCTTGTTAAAATTAACGAGCACGCCTTCTACTGTATCTCCACTCTTTGTTTTGTTCTCTAGAACTTACAAAAGAAAGACAGATTTCTTTCTCATTCTGAATCTCACTGTGGCCATGGCCTGGGAGAAGAAAGGCCCAGGGCTCCCCAAAAGGGACCTTCAAAACCCCCAACTCCCTAAAATGCAGCATCCCATGATGCATTTCCAATTAATTGCACTTTTTCTTATGACCATTTAGGAAATACATAATGCGTTCAGGATGTCAGATGAACTATTCCACAGGAGAAAATGCAGAGGCAGCATCTTAGGGTCACAAGAAATAGGAAACATTCCATTCCATCTGTTCTTATTCTGTTGGGTCAGAGAAGTGCAATATAGAAAGCGTAGCATTTTAAACATAAAGTGTCTTATACTGGTATATAATTTGGGGGGGGATAGAATGGAAGAGAAATTTAAAAGAGAAAGGAAGTATTCAACTAGAAAGAATTAAATTATTTTGAATTTGTTTTTCAAAATTATTTGATGTATGTGTATGTAGAAATTAATGATGCACGGAAGTCAGAGGCCATCTTTGTGGAGTCCCTTCTCTCGTCACCTTATGCCGGTTCCAGGATTGAATGGCAGTTGCCAGGCTTTCCCAGCAAATGCCTTCTTCAGCTGCTGAGCCATCTGTGGACCCTTGTCTTGAAAATGTTTTTAAAGAGATGATAGTGGGTATCAGAGCCCTACAGATATCTCACAGTCCATTAGGGTTGTTAGAAGTGTTGTAACTTTAAAAGGACTTCAGTGTGTTCCCTGTGTCAACAGTTACAGTATCTCTTCACTCATCTAAACTCATTGAATAATTTTATAAATAAACTTTGACGTTGGTGAGTGTTGCTCAGGTTTCAAGATGGTTTTAAGAGTGCGCGAGCAGGTTTAAAGGTCACCCACAGTAGCTGGGAATCAGGCTGGGCAAGCATATGCGGTCCGTCCATGCAAAGCTCAGTCTGTACCAAGTACACACTGCCATCTAGTGGCTATGAGGTTTTCATGCTCGCTAAAGAGGACTAACATGGTCAGCTCCCACCATAATGATGACCAACTAAGTACAGTACATGAATCAGCAGGAAGCAGTCATATGGATAAAGGAAGGAGGAAATGCTGCACTGAAAATTCTGGAAATTCTTATTGATATCTTGTTCTTTTTAAACTGGGCGAAATAATAGTTAAAATCTCTCATCTCATATTCACGAATGTCAGTAATTATTTTTTTGATTTATTTTATTATTTTTTGTGCATGAGTGTTTTTCCTGCATGTATGAATGTGTAGCATGGAGGTCAAGGAGGTCAGGAGAGGGCACAGGATCCCCCTGGAGTTGGAGTTGTACACGGTTGTGAGCTATGTGGTGTAAATGCAGGGAATGAACCCCGGTCCTCTGCAAGAGCACCAAGTGTGCTTAACCACCAAACCAATTCCCCAGCTCCTAATTTTAGTAATTCTTAAGGTGACATTGTAGCAAGCAGACATTTAAGCAACCATTATATGTTCTTTTATGTGAGGAGAGAGAGAAGTTTTGTTCTATGTATATGGACTTCAAAAACATGACACCATCAAAGATTCCATATTTGTTGTACTCAACTGAAAAAATAATATATGCAAATTCATATTACCTGCTCAATGGCTGCTCAAGATTCCTGTTGACTGGGGAAGTTTTCTCTTGCCAGTGTTTCTGCCCAACTGAGAAGAAAAGAGGAAAGGAGGGGGGGTTGTCATAGCAATTCCAATAACTGTGCTTCTAACTTCCCCCAAATCATTCAACATTTCCTTCAAGTTACAAGATAATCTTTCAGAAATATTCCCGTTTTGCGGGTGAATAATTTCAGCATTCATGTTTTCTACTGTCGTGTTTTTTGACAAGTTGAGTAGGCAAAGGAAGAGATCGTTCCAAAATGCAGCTTCCTGGCCTTCATTTGTTTCCTATAAACATTAAATATCAAAAGTTCTGGAAACAAGTTACTTGTAGCTGGTATACAGGTCAATAAAGTCTCTGTTGCTAGACAAAGGAGGTCCTAGGAATAAACTTGACCCAGTGCATGGTGAGCTTGGGTTAAAGGTGTGCACTTGACCAGGAGTTTCCAACCTGTCCTTAGAGCCAAGGCAGCTGCGACTTTGGGATGCTAGAGACAAATCCTAAGCCCCAAGGTTCACCCTGCTCAGGGTTCCTTCAGCCAAGAGCGAGACTGGACTCATGCCTTCTACAAAGTAGAGACAAGTCCACGTGACCAGCCCTCAGAACTAAAACGTGTCAGGGTTATTGCTAGCATACACACCACACTTTGATCGGTTATTGCTAGCATACACACCACACTTTGATCGGTTCCAGAACTTCCATCGCTTTAAGTTATTTCTCGGTATTATGTCTCTGTACCAAAAGATTTTCAGTGTCTCTGGTACTGTAAATAATGATTGGCTTTGCAATTCCCCAAAGAAGAGCGAGAAACCAATGTAGAAACAAAAGATAAAATGAAGCTGGAGTAGAGAGACTGCAGAAACAGCTCGGCAGTTAGAGGGCCCTTGTTCTTCTAGAGGAGCCAGGCTCAGTTAGCAGGACCCATACAGGGCAGCTCACACCTGCCTGTAACCCCAAGTCCAGGGCATCCAACGTTCTCTTCTGGCCTCCTCAGATCCTGCACACACATGTTAAGAAACATATACCCATAAGATAAAAGTAAATTTTTTTTAAAAAAAAGGACAAAACCAGAATATTTACCTTGATGCTTCCTTGAAAATTGCCTGGTGAGAGAAGATCAAATTAAAATAAATTATGGGTTCAATTCCAACTCCAGTTACCATAGAGACAGGGCTAATTCTTCTCTTGTTACAAAACCTGGGAAAGTAACATGAGATATGTAATTCATGTCTCGGGAGTGGCTTGTATCCATTTTTTCCAGTGGTTGGAAACTTGACTTTTTTTTTCTTTATTGATAATTATTGAGCTCTACATTTTTCTCTGCTCCCCTCCCTGCCTCTCCCCTCCCCCTTCAACCCTCCCCCAATGTCCCTATGCTCCCAATTTACTCAGGAGATCGTGTCTTTTTATACTTTCCCATGTATATTAGGTCTATGTAAGTCTCTCTTAGTGTCTCATTGTTGTCTAAGTTTTC
>JAQHUG010000190.1:2674887-2707992 GCA_028555095.1 Dicrostonyx torquatus | reverse complement strand
AAAAAAAAAAGAATGGAGCAGATTAGCTCTCATTCAGGGATTGGAGAGATGACTCCATGGTTAAGAGCACTTGCTGCTGTCACAGAGGAACAAGATTAAGTTCCCAGCACCCACAGAAGGTGGTTAACCACAGCTGATAACTTCAGTTCCAGGGGATCGGATGCCCCTTTCTGCTTTCCATGGCACCTACACACACGGTGCACAGGCATACTTGGGCACAGATACCTGAAATACTAAATAAACAAATCTCTAAATATACATATTCAAAAGTAGGAAGACCCCTCCAGCTTCATTAGAGTTGACTGAAGGGGGCTTTCCTGGTGAAGAAGCACACGTGGGCAGCCACTGTAGCACGGATGGGAGATGGGCACAGACAAAGACACAGGAGTCCTGGTTTAGACTCATGCCTTTTTGTCGGGGACTATGGACTCCCAGACCCCGAATTTCCTGTGATTTCCCCCCTGCCCGCCAGAGTAAACAGTTTGTTTTCCTGTGCTTGCAGCTGCTCTGAGCACAAGATCCTCAGGAGTTCTGGGTGGCAGGGGAGCAGTTTCCGGTGGAGAGTTAGGACGTGGCCATTGGTCAAGGAGAGCCTATATAAGCTGTCCTGGAACACAATAAAGGGGGCATTCTTGTTATTCTTGTTTCAGGGATGACCCATGTCTCTGTCTCTCTGTGTATGTGTGTGTTTCAGTCTCCAAGCCTTGCCTGGCTCACGAACAGTAGCGTAGTGCATAGAGCAGCTGTTGCAATACACCTTTTCACTAGTTGTTAATGGCAGTTGAGGTGGCAGTCTTTGGAAGACGATGGGGCTGTAGGGCTCTGGCTCATGAGTGGACTAGCCTCATCACTGACACTGGGGAAATGCAAGGGTTATTGAGAAGGAGGCAAGAGACCAGGTCATAGTCCTGAATCCTATGCACTGAGGCTTCTTCCTACACAAAAGCAGTTCTATAGTAGGAAAACATTAGCAGCAACCTAGTGTCATTCCTGTGATACCATCATTCCAAAAGCCAACCTCTCCCTAGACCAGCTGGGGGTGAGCAACCAAGGGATGTCCTGTTATGACAAGATATTGCAGTCATAAATGCTTACCCCGCCCTCATGAGTCCCCTCAGTATACGACGGCCTGTGCTGTTACCAGATAGGACCATGGAGGTTTCAGCTTCTAGAATGGAAGGAAATAAATTCTTCTCCATAAATGACCCAGTCTCAAATGCTCAGTTATAGCAACAGTAAACACAGTAAGAAACAATTTCATTTAAAAAATATACTTACTGGTAATAATTTTTAATGACTGCATGACATTTTATTTTATTTAAAATAGTTTTTTTTACTGAAGAATACTTGCAAGCTTTTTGTTCTTCTGAAATGAGTGAGATTAATATATATATATATTTTGGTTTTTCGAGACAGGGTTTCTCTGTAGCTTTGGAGCCTGTCCTGGAACTAGCTCTTGTAGACCAGGCTGGTCTCGAACTCACAGAGATCCGCCTGCCTCTGCCTCCTGAGTGCTGGGATTAAAGGCGTGCGCCACCACTGCCCGGCGAATGAGATTAATATTTAAGTAAGAAGATACTTGCTCAGAGTTTAAAAATATTTTTAGAAATGGTATACCAACTTCTTACAGTAGATGGCAGAAGAAATAAAAAAAAGCAAAAAATTATAATTCAGAGGCATGGAAGGTAACGTTACCAATATTTCTTGTGTGTATGTGTGCTCAAACGCACATGAGTGCACACATGTGTGTGTTTGTCCATGAGCAATTTTTGCTTCATCCTAAATAACCCCTCTGCATTGCAAGTGTCCCAAAGAGGGAACAATTTAATATACATCCCTGTGTAGCATGGACAGGGCAGGCTAGAGTTTACAGTCCACAGTAAGTCCCCTATCTAGACAAAAGGTCAAACGCTCCCAAAGGCTAGAGCTAAAAATAGAGCCTGGCACTTGAGGAGCTGCTGAAGTTATTCAGGGGGACGTGAGTCAGACCATGCTGGTATTCTGAGGCTCCGTGCACTGGGGTAACCTCCCTATGCTAGGGAAGGCGGAATGGTTCTAAGAAAAATAGTTTTGATAATAATTCTAACTTACCATTCCTGGGTCACCTACTTTCCCGAAGACCAGCTTCGATGGGCAGCTGAGGCTCAGCTGCTTATTGTGCATTGGTGTAAGGTCCCCAGGGAGAGCAGCCCAGAGATGAGGCATCCAAGGAGCCCAGCCTGTTTGGAAGCCCATCAGGGAACACTGCAGGGGCTCTGGAATCTGTAAGAATGTCAATGCCAGCCCAGAGGAGCAGGGCATGAGTGTGTAAGGATTTTCCCTTGATCCTTTCATCATTGCCTTCCTGGAAGTTTCTCAGCAAATCCAAATAATTAATGCCAGATGAACTGCTATTTCACCAGTCTTCCACATAAATCTTGCTTGGGTCTATACATTTCTTCTTAAGAATCCTGTGGGCTGCGGATGTAGTTTTGCTGATAGATGTTTACCGAGCAAACATGAAGCTCTGGGTTGGGCCCTTAGTACCACGTAAGCTAGGTATGGTGGCGTTTGCCTGCAATCCCAGCACCCCAAAAGTAGAGGAGGGGGGAGCAGAACTTCAGGGTCATCCGTGGCTACATAAGAGTGATTGAGACCAGCCTGGGTGACATAAGACTTCATCTCATTTCTCCCACTCAGACTGCCACCAACTCAAGACTGAGTCAAGAACAAAGACCATGGTCCCATGCAGAAATGTTTTCCTGAGACTTTAGAGACAAAAGCAATGCACACATCAAGGGACTTGTCAAACACGCCAGGCTGCAGAGAAGTGGGGAAATCTTTGCTTAGGCTTCAGCTGCTGTCTGCTGACATCGGTGGGGCTGGAGAAAGTTGTGGCCCCTTTGTACATCCCAAAGAGTCCACATGAGAGTCATGAAGATGTTGGAGTAGACACAGGTGGGCAATGAATACTTATTAAGGAGACTCAGAGCTCCCCAGAGCAGTGTTTCTGAACTGGTTGGTTTTGACCCCTATGGCAAATCTCTATTTTCAAAAATATTTACCTTCTGATTCATAGCAGTAGCAAAATTACAGTTATGAGGGGCAGGGCAGTGGTGGCACATGCCTTTAATCCCAGAACTCGGGAGGCAGAGGCAGGCGGATCTCTATGAGTTTGAAGCCAGCTTGATCTACAGAAAGAGTTCCAGGACAACCAGAACTGTTACACAGAGAAACCATCTTGAAAAACAAGACAAAACAAAAAACAAAGAAAGAAAGAGAGGGGAGGAGGGAGAGAGGGAGGAAGGAAGGAAGGAAAAAGAGAAACCCACTTTGGACTTCCTATACCCATTCTATTTCCTCCTTACTCTTTATTGTTTTCATGAAGTGGGTGAAAGTCTAGCCAGCTTCCAACAGTGAAAGAAGGACCAAGGACGTGACTTTAGACCCCTCTGGCCCAGAATGCTAACAGGAGGAAGCAGCTATGTGAGGGTCTATGGAATGGTGGGAATAAAGGGAGAGGGTCCTACAGGAAGCCGGGAGCTGGGGGCTCCGGCTGGAGGGTCTGGTTCAGCCCTTTCCCCATTTAGAGTCTCTTCCCTGGCGATAAAGATTAAAGATTCCAGTTGGAATTCTACTTAATTTAGCAAAATTAAGTAGATTCTGCCATGTCTTAATATGTCATGTAGAGACGCAGTTCAAATACTTTTCTGTATCCTAAGAAACAGAAGAGATGTCTATGTCATCATGATGTCGTCACTGGTAACACTATAGTAGGGCTGAACAATCACATGGTTTGAATAACTGAATCAAGGAAAAACCGTCTTAGAAATGCAGTAGGTTCAGCTCGAAGGACGACTTGAAATGAACCCGCTTTGATAACTGCCACAGATCCCCAGCAGCCAGGAAGCCTGGGTGAGACACTAGAGTTGACACCAAGGGGGAGATTGCCTTAAGTTTGCAAAATGCACAGGCGAGCTCCATCTAGAAGTTAATTGCATCAATATGCTACTGAGTGTCACTGCTGGGCAGGCTGCCTGAGCCACAAGCAGGGTGACCTCCGTGAGCCTCCTGCTAAGATGGCAGTCACATGCAGAAGTCTGGAAGGCAAAGGCCTCTGACATCAATCAGTCTTCACATCTCTTGGACCACTCAGAGTTGTGTCAGCGGAAGTCCTTGAAATACCACCACGTGTACGTGGTTCAGAGTGTGCCTATGTGGAGAAAGCAGACGGTGTTTTTAATTTGTGGAAACAGTTTGGTTTCTCTCTTCTCTCTTCCCGGCTCCGCCATCTTCTCTCACTCCTCCTCCCTCCCCCACTCCTTTCCCTTCCCCTCCTCCAAGTCTGACCTGGGTATCCCTACAAAGCCTCTCATGGAGGGCAATAGTTGTGCCAGGGTTAGTGGGTGCGGGAGAGTGGGGGCGTTCTGAAACAAACTTGGTTCAGGCCTGAAGCCACGGCAAGGAGTTCCCAGGGTTGCCATTTTTCTGCTTGCTCAGCTCTTCCCTTCCGGAGGCCGAGGGAGCCCAGCTGGAGCCGCAGGGTGAGAAGGGGTGGATGAGATGGAAAGGGAAAGCCGCACAATTCTAATCCCAGCCAGAGCTTCCCAGTCTTCCCCGGGCTCCCATCGGGTCAGTAGATCAGACCGGTCACCTGTGTGGTAAAATCTTCACAGCTGTCCCTTGTCTCCTTTGGGGTTTCTCAGGAGCTGGAGGTCCCAGGCACTAGGTCATGAACATTGCCACTGGCAAAAGGAATAATGCCCAGCATCTCCTGAAGCCCTGAAAATGACCCATGGAGGAGGGGAGGAAGGGTGATGTGGACCTTGGCTTCCTGCCATGCCCTTCCAGACCTACCACCGGGGTCACCGGCCAGGGCCTGAGTTTCCCATGAAAGCTCCAGGAGAACAGGGATACAGCCTGGCCTTCCGGGCACTGAAACCCCCGCACCCCTGCTCAGTGGCATTTGTGGCCTGTGTGCCTCCCAGTACTTCAGGGACTCCAGAAATGGCCTTAGGAAGGAAAGATTCTATATTAAGCAAATCAAATGGGTTTTCTCTCGGGAATTCAAAGGGACGCCTGGGCTTGGCGAGTGACCCGACAACTGGGGATTCTGAAGGCGGTCCATCGTCACCCTCACTGTCTCCACGCCCTCAGCGTTAACGCTGCGGATTGGTTGGATTGGCCTATACCAGTCGGTTATCCTCTGATGGTTTCTCCGTGCAGCGCGGCACAGGCGTGTCGTTTTGAATCTGAGTGGATTCAATAGTGTCCACAGATCCTCAGCATTAGCAGTTACTATCAAATAGCTTTCCTAAGTGCCTGTACCATTTTACGTTTCCACCATCATTGCGTGAAGGCTTCAACTTCTAAGCCTTGCCAGTACACGGTGATCAGGTTTTCGGTGTTGGCGTTCTCGGGTGTGTTCTGGGTATGGTGCCATATCCTCACTAATCCAAGGTCATAAAGGCCTTCCGTGTTTTCTTCCAAAAGTTTTATAGTTTGCGTTTTATATTTGTCTGTTTTATTATAAATTAATTTTTGGATGGTGTAAAATTCAGAACAAAGTTGTTTGCTTAAATGTAGGTAACCAGAGCCCCTGGTGTCCTGAAGATCTCATCTCATCTCCAGGGAATTACTTGGAACCTTTGTCGAATCTGCTGTGTATATGTGTGGGGGTCTTCTCATGCTACTCTCTTCCGGGGGAGGGGGAGTCTGTGGCTCCGGTTTTGGGTACTCTCTATTTTGAGTGCTGTAGCTTTAGATGATTTGAAAGCAGCGAGTGTTCCTTAGTTCTATGACTAAGTTCTGCTTTTCCAAAGATGTGAGCATTATTCCATGTTCCTTTTCTATGTGAATTGTATAAGCAACTTGTCAGTTTCTACCAGAAAAAGAAAAGCAAGCAAACAAAAATGGCCTGTAGAAATTTGTTTGTTTCTTTATTTTCAATTTTTTTTTTAAATCTTCCTAATTTAGGTGTCTTTTCCTCACCTCATTGCTTTGGCTAGAAGCATGACAACAGAATGAGAAGTGCTGGCTCCAGGTCTTAGTCTTTTCTGTTCAGCTCAATGTTAGCTATCAGTCTTTCCCAAATACCCTTTATCTAGATGAGGGTCACCATTTTATTTCTAGATAAGAATGTTTTTATTAGCATTATAAAGATACCTGGGTGCTGGCAGGTTAGCTCAGCAGTTAAAAGCATTTGGCAACAAGCCTGAGAAGCTGAGTGTAACACCCCCCCCACCCCCACTCCCTCTTACCCCCACCCACTCCCACCCCCTCACCCCCCACCCCCGCCTCCTGTAGTGAAAGGAGAGAACCACCAACCACTTCCTGCAAGTTGTCCTTTGACCTTCATACTTGTGCTGTGACACAAGCATGTGAGTGTACTCACACACACACTTAAATACTGCGCTTGTCGAAGGCTTTTTCTGTGATCCTTGTGAATGCTTGCTAATACGATTAGTTACACTGGTTAGCTTCTGTTTTTATAATTTATTTAACTTTATTTTATGTGCTTTGGTGTGAAAGAGTCAGACCCACTGGAACTGGAGTTACAGACAGTTGTGAGCTGCCCTGTGAGTTCTGGGAACTGAACACAAGTCCTCTAGAAGAGCAGTCAGTGCTCTTAAACACTGAGTCATCTCTGCAATCCCCGATTAGTTTTCTAATGTTCGATGTAATACCCCGTATCCATCTTTAGCAACCCCCTCCCGCTGGGAGCTGCTTTGGTCTGGACTCCACCCACAGAAAAGCCCACCAAGCGCTGACTCCTCCCTAGGGAGATTCAGGACCACTCCCACAGGCTATTTAGGCTGCCACCCAGAGAAGGGACACGTGATCTTCGGGTTTTGTATGGTCGTCGTCCCCCCCACCCTGTCTCTGTCTCTCTGTCTCTCTCTCTTTCTCTCTCTCTCTGACCCTGCTCTCCCGGCCACCTGGGAGCACTGCAGTAAATATGGTCATCTTTTATTTGGTCTAATTTGGTCTGATCGGAGTTATTTGCACCGGCGGAGAAGCTCGTCTTAAGAATAATCCTAACATTCAATAAAACTTGAATGCTGGAATTAACCCTCAATTGACTGTGAAAGGTCATATTAATATACTTCTGGCTCCGTTTGCTTTTAAGAATGCTTGTACCCATGTGGTCTTCCTTTCTCCAAGTGTTGACATCTGGTTTCTGGAATCAGGTATGATGCTAGCTTCGGGGAATAAGCTGGGACATGTCTCTGGATGATGTTCTCTGAATCAATGACATCTGCACGAAAGGTCCCATGTTCACGTCACATGCTGATGTGACGTGACTGTGGAGAGATGGATGGCACAGGGAAGAGCCAAAACAGTCTTGGGCTATCTTTAGTTCCTTTTAATAGCCACTTACTATCAGCCTGTGTATCTTACCTAACATTCGGAAGACTTCTGTAGCTTGACACACCTCAAATTGACATCAGTTTTAAAGCTAAGAATCTGTTAAAGACAACATTTTAATTCTGTAGTTTCCTGTCTGCTGCATTTGTCTCCCTGCTGATTCTTCCTGGGGAAATTTTTGGTTTTGTTTGTTTGTTTTGAGACAAGGTTTCTCTGTGTAGCCCTGGTGGTCCTGGAACTGGCTCTGTAGACTGGGCTGGTCTTGAACTCAGAGATCTACCTGCCTCTACCTCTGCCTGCAGAGTGCTGGGATTAAAAGTGTGAGCCACCATGGTTGGCTTCCTGCATTTTTTGTAAGCCTTTGCATTTATGACTTTCTCTTCTGTGATGGTAAAAATCCATTTAGGAGGCCTGGGAGCGTGGGAGTCAGGGGAAAGTGTTTGCCCAGCACAAATAAAGACCTGAGTTCGGATTCCCCAGCATCATGTAAAAAGTTGGGCTTGAGCGGTAGGAAGGTAGAAACAAGAGGATCCCTGGGACTTGCTGGCTAGCTAGTCTAGCCAACTGCTGAGCTTCAGATTGACCAAGAGACCCTCAAGTTATAAGGTAGAGAACATTTGAGGAAGACACCTAATATCAATCTGTGACCTCAACATGAAACGCACACACGTGCACACGTGCATGCACATGTACACATACATGTACACATACATGCACACAGGCATACATTGCACACACGTGTGTGCACATGCACATGTACACACTCACACTCATGCAGACACACACACACTCATGTAAACACACACACCTCACAGAGTTCATGTCAGGAAAAGAAAAAGTCTTGTATAATGTAGTCCTTTCTATGGTAAACAAATTGTACAAAATGGGATAATAATCTGTGCTCTTGGTCTGTGGTCACTCATATTTGGCTCAGAATGACCTATTTTTTAATTTCAAAATACAGTGAGTATTTTACATGGACACATCCCCCTCTGGCATTTAGAAAGACTTCATATAGAACCAATTACTTAGAAAATGTGTAGTAGAATTCCCGAGGGACACACCTAGGCCCCGTGTCTTGAACTACGAGTTCAGCTCTATGGCAGATCTGTCCACACGGCCACACTGCCTGCTTCCTCCTGGATGAGCTTCAGCTGTCCTTTCATGGAACTGGCCTTTCCGTATATGTTTGTTTGGCAGGAGCTGCTTTGTAATCTCCTTTATTGTCCTTGTAGCATTTGTAGACCAGTGGCCTCACCTTCTCTCCATATTTCTTCTCTCCTTTATCATCTTTCTGGCTGTCAGTCAGTTTGACTGACCTCAGAGAAGTTTCTTTTTGACTATGCTATCTTTTTTTCTTTTCAGGATTTTTTTTTTTTTCGAGACAGGGTTTCTCTGTAGCTTTGGAGCCTGTCCTGGAACTAGCTCTTGTAGACCAGGTTGGCCTCGAACTCACAAAGATCCGCCTGCCTCTGCCTCCCGAGTGCTGGGATTAAAGGCATGTGCCACCACCGCCCGGCTTTTTACTTTGTTTTTATGTGTTTTTATTTTTCATTGATTATTATCCAGGCTGGCCAGGAACTCAGTAAGTAGCCCAGGCTGGCCTCAAACTCTGTGACAGTGAAGCCCCAGGGTGTTAGAAGCGTCCAAGCTCTGGGGTGTCTTTCGAGGAGAGCTGCATCAGAGAGTAGAACCAACCCAAGGGAGAGGAGTGTGTTGCAATCAGCAAAGCGGAAGGGCAGAGCCTTCTAAGAAATAGAACTATAGGATTTGAACTTTGGTCTGCTGGGTTTCAGTCTTGCTTTGGTCCAGTATCTCCTCACTATGCCCCATTCCTCCCTTTTGGAATAGTGATGGATATTCTGTGCCATTTTATGTTGGGAGTGTGTAATTTGCTTCCTGACTTTCCAGGGTATGCAATTAAGAGATTGCCTTAAGTCTCAGAAGAAACTTTGGATCTTGGGCCTTTACACTATGTTGAGACTGTGAAAGACTATGGGAACTTTTGAAGTTGGACTAAATGCATTTTGCATTGATATGGCCACAAGCCTATGAGGGTGTGGGAAATGGAATGTGGTAGTTTGAGAATGGTCCCATAGGCCTATATATTTTAATACTTGGTTCCCAGTTGGTGGGACTGTTTGGGAAAGATTAGGGGGTGTGGCTCCTTGGAGAAGGTATGTCACTGGGGGTGGACTTCAAGGTTTCAAAAGTCCGCTGTCCCCAGTTAGCTCTCTCTCTCTCTCTCTCTCTCTCTCTCTCTCTCTCTCTCTCTCTCTCCCTCCCTTCCTCTCTCTATCTCTCTGCTCTCTACCTGCAGATAAGGATGTGAACTCTCCTCTACTACTCCAGTGCCGTGCCTGTTGTCAAGTTCCCTGCCATTATGGTAGTGGCCTCACTCCCTGAAACTGTAATAAACCTGATTCTTGTACAGAGTGCCTTGGTTATGGCATCTCATCACAGCAATAGAAAAACACTAAGACAGTAGCCTCTTGAAACCGGGATAGAGATCTTTACATTTCTAATGATTGGTTTGTTTATTTATCCTGAGAAATATATTCGTTCTGAACTCTCACACACATGCAATTTATCTCTCTATAGATACAGAGATGGGAGAGGTCTCGTGTAACCCAGGCTAGCATCAAACTCAATATATAATTGTGTAGACAAGGTTGACCTTAAAATTCTAGTCCTCCTGGCTCTACCTTTTGAAGGCTGGAATTACAGACCCCTGTACCACTTGGTGCTAGAGACTGAATCCGGCTCACATATGGTCAGCAAACACCACTGACCGGGCTGTTCTGCAGCTCATATCTCACACACCTTGAGATTCTGTATTTAGATGTATGTTTATGATTGTTATAGTCTCTTGAATCAGCTTTGCCTTTATAAAATGATCCTCTTTATCCCTGGTACAAGATTTTTAATTTCTGTTACGTCTTCTTCTGTTTTTTTCCACTTTCAGTCTATTTACCCCTTCACATTCGAAGTGCATTCCTTATGGTGTTTATACTCGCCACTTTCATTTTTCTAATTATGATGGTGGTGGTAGTGTGTGTGTGTGTGTGTGTGTACTCACATGCACACATGAGTGTGTGCTGGGGAGGGACCCGGATATGGCATGGCATACACATGGAAGTCAGAGGAAAACTTTGCGATGTCCATTCTCCTTCTCCTTTTAGGTGGGTTCTGGGGATGGAACTCTCTGGCTGTCATGGTTGCTGGGCAACCGCCTTTAACCCTGGACCCATATCCCAGCCCCAGTTTGTTTTGAATTAACTCTTTTGCTCATTCTTTGGAGGCTGCACCTGCATGTTCTAATGTATGTTTGATATTTGTGTAATATTTTTAAATTCCATTGAAAATTGAAAACAGAAAATTACGTTAAGAACAGTTGCATGTGATCTCCCTCTAGTGGTCACAATGAATAATGTAACGAATTATTTGACAGCTGTGTTCATTTCTTAGCCTTTGATGTTTACTGCAGCTGTGTAGAAGGCACCCTGGACATGCAGAAAGACCATATGCACATTAAGGAACCAGTAATAATTGCAGAGTCATTATATTTGTTGAGTAATGCAGAAACAGTGGTTTACATAAGATAGCCATAGTAAATAGTACAAGTCATGGCTTCAAGGACATCCCTTCCAAGACACACAGAAAGCACAAGATGGAGCCGGGCATTGTGGTACATGCCTTTAATTCCAGCACTTAGGAGGCAGAGTCATGTGGATCTCTGTGAGTTCAAGGCCAGCCTGGTGTACATAGTGAGTTCCAGGACAGCCAGAGGTACACAAGGAGTCCCTGTCTCAAAACAAAAATAGCAACAATAACAAAAAAGCATAAGACATTAGAAATGGAGATGCAAAATGTGTGTCATCATGTCCTCCTTAACATCCTTTAAATCATGCCAAAATACAGACAAAAAAGATCAGTGGTCATGGGAAGTGGAAGTGATTCCAATCTCATTGTTTAGAAGAAGCATCAACTTAGACATTTTAAAAGGAGAATATAGTAGTTTGCAGAGAACACACAGAATGGCTGAGTCAAGAGGAAAAAGATCAACCAAAGCAAGGGAAAGCTGGGGTTGAGTTCAGTGGGAAAGCACTCTAAGACAAATTTTCACTGCTGCCAATAAAGAAGGGCACACAACGTAATGACAAAATGTTAAGTCCACCCAAAAGATATAAAAGCTCGCCGGGCGGTGGTGGCCCATGCCTTTAGTCCCAGCACTCGGGAGGCAGAGGCAGGCGGATCCTGGTCTATAAGAGCTAGTTCCAGTGCAGGCTCCAAAGCCACAGAGAAACCCTGTCTCAAAAAACCAAAACAATAACAACAACAAAAAGATATAAAAGCTCATATCTCACGTGGTTCCAGATCTACACAAATCTTGGAATGTGTAAGGAGGAGCTGGACAGATAACTCGGTGCTTAAAAGCAGTCACTACTCTTGCTGAGGACCGGATGGTGGCTCACAACTATCCATAACTCCAGTTCCAGGGATCCAGGACACTCTTCTGATGTCTGAGAGCACCAGGCATGTACAAAGTACACACGCATTCAGATAAACACTCATTCACGTAAAATAAAAAGCAGTAAATCTTTTTTTAGAGGTAAGAAAACGTGAAAGACAGTCAAAGAGAAATTGGTTAAAGTACCTATGACAGTACACGGTGGACACAGAGTATAGAAAAATCCCATTTCTGCTCATTTAATCGCTCCTAGTCTTTATGATGAAATTCTACAAACAAGAAAATTATGGTGGGCTCCAGTTGCCTCATCATATCAAGAATTTATTTTCCCTACTGAGACAGCATTCACTCCAGGCTGGCCAGGACCTCACTCTGTAGCTGAGAATGACTCTGAACTCCTGATCCTCTTGCTGTTACCCCTGGATTGTTGAGATTACAGAAGTGCTCCGCCACACCAATAAAACTGATTACAATTTATTGTAGGTAGATAAAGTTGAGAACCTTTAGGCTAGAAGTTGAAGTAGAATATTCCCCTATACATTTAGTCAGAAAATATGCTAAAAACCTGTTAGGTTCAGGGTACCATGTGGTTTATACACGAAAATAGCAGCTGTGGTTGTGCTTATGTGTGTTACCCATTTAATAGAAATGTCTAGGGTGCAGCTTCCAAGAGAAAGCTGCCCTGACTACTCCTCTCCTGATTCTCCGTGTCTGCCTCTGTCTCATCCTCAGGAAAATGCTACCACAGGAAAGAATATTGGTTCTCAAACCAGCTGTGAAAGGCAACTTAATTCAAGATCTCGTTCTGCCAACTAAGTGCCTTGCCTTTTTCTCTTGCGATTTCCATTTCCATTCCAGGGATTTCTATAGTGCTGACACTAGGAGGGAGGGAGGGAGAGAGAGAGAGAGGGAAAGGGAAAGGGAGAGGGAGAGGGGGGGAGAGAGAGAGAGAGAGAGAGAGAGAGAGAGAGAGAGAGAGAGAGAGAGAGAGAAAACCACGTGGTCTGGATCTCTGTCCAAGTCAGGTCCTCTTGTCTCATCAAGGTCACTTCCCTCACTACTTCAGGGCATGAGGTTCTCCTGGACAACTGGTGCCCTTAGATACTAAGTGTTACACTGTCGCTTCTGCCAGTATGCTGGGGCAGGTGTAACTTAACAGGGCCACCCAGGGCCCAGGACACTAGCGGACTACACAGCAGGTGCCCAGATTTTACTCCTCTGAGCTCCTCTTGTTCCTGGACGCCCTCCATGGGGCTACATTAAATCTGCACTGCAACACCAACTAGTCATTTCATCTCCCCCCTGGTGTCTTGCTGCCTAGGGCAGACCACAGACCCTTCTTTCTCAAAGACACCCATCATGATTTTTTTTTGCCTTCTATCCATATCCAGATCTGGAAAATCTTTATATAATCTTTGGATGGTCAGGTGGACAGGAAGCTTTGGTTTCCCTTTGGTATTCTATGATGTGTTTATTGTTTATAAATGGATTTCCCCTCTCTTTTTTTAAAAAAAAGTCATGCCAATAACAGACTCTACTCTGATTTCTGAGTAGTTTTTTATTTCTGCTTCAGTGATACAGTGTGTCCTGTTGGTTGTATGAACAATGTCTCCCAAAGCAAAGAAATCATGTGAAGATAGTAAGAACCTTCGCAAACAAGATCAAATTGTTGTTCTTCGGTTAAAAAAAATGATCTGTGATATCACGTGTTAAACATTTGTTTATAATAACAGGAATAGAATATTTCGCATGAAACACTAAACACTGGAGGAGCCAGTTCAAAATGCACTTGGAAAATCAGTCCAGTCAGATCTAGGTGGCTTCAGTCACAAGTGTCAGCAAAACCAGAAGATGTTTTCAGGAAAGGTGTCATTGTAAAATCAACCAAGCCGGAAGTTCTAAATACACTTGTCTTGGATAGAGGAAGGAGTAGCCCTGAGACCCAACTGAAAAGGGAAGCTGGAAATCTATCTTGAGGAAGTGCGGTCTGCCTGACTCAGGGTGGATTGATGTCTGGAGCTGGATAGCATCCATGCTTCCTTGCCTCGAGCAATCCATGGTCAGCCTGACTCAGTTTCTATGGAAAGCAGAAAGCCTTCTGAGAGCACTTTCTTTCATGAGTGTTTCTATGATTTAGGAGCTTCCTTGCCTTTCCCTTGCCCCAGCTACTAAACTCCAGATTCTCCTAGCAGAATCTTTCTTCTCCCCCCCCCATAAACATTTCATAAGACATTGAATACAGAAGTTGTGGGAGCAGGAGAGATGGCTTAGCTGTTAAAGACATGTACTGATTCTTCCCTATGTCAGGGAGCCCATAATCACCTACACCTCAGTTCCGGGGTATCTGATATCTTCTTCTGGTCCCCGAGGGCACATGCTGATGCCCCCACAACACACAACACACACACACACACACACACACACTTTAAAACTAAGAACATAAATATTTAGGGAAGCACAGAGAGGCCTCAGTGCTTAGGAGAGCTGGCTACTCTCTCACAAGACCTGAATTTGGTTTCCAGCACCAAACTTTTTTTTTAGGCACTCAAGACACAAAGATAATTTATTGTACACACATGAGTGTTTTTGATTGCATGTTCACCTGCACATCATGTGTGTGACTAGTGCCAGAGGGAGCATGAAAAAGGTTAATGCCTTTTTTTAAAAAAAAATACAATACAGCTACCATATGAGTGCTAAGACTTGAACCTGAGTCCTCTAGAAGAACAGCCAGTGTTCTTTACAGCTGACCCATCTCCAGCCCTAAAGATAATCCTTACAAGAGTTAGGAAGTGAAGGTCACACAAAGAGCTGACGCTTAGCAGTTTCTGTCTACAAAGCCGGCACTGGTGAAGGTGTCAAGAAAACACATTCTTGGAGCAAATCCTTCTAATGAATCTATTCTACAAACACACTGGAAAGTCATGCAATGCTGGGTGCATTCGATGCAATCCTGGGTCTCAAGTCTGCTGTGGGTGCTTCACAACCTCCAGGATCTGATAGACTCTTTTGTTCTCCAAGCACACACACACACACACACACACACACACACACACACACACACACACACACACGGCATAGACATACAAAGCTACATGAATAAAAGTAAAATAAATCAAAAATACAAGTTGTCACTGTAGCGCCTTAAAGGTGACCCACCCCACAGTACACCCAGAGTCTCTATTTGGATTCTTGTCACACTACACTTGCAGGCAACACTGGTTGACACATCCCAGCAGTGACAGCCTTCTGAGTTCTGTGCCATCAGCATCCTACAGAGTGTTTGGGAACTAGAAGCAGCACTCAATAATACGGTGGGTGAATGGAATGGGAACTGATTTATGCCATTTTAATTCTGATGGAGAAGAGTATGAGAAAAGTGAATTCACAAAGGAACTGACCGACACAGAGTGAAAATTTTCTGTAGCTACTTATCTTTTAATAATAATAATGAAGAAGAAGAAGGAGGAGGAGGAGGAGGAGGAGGAGGAGGAGGAGGAAGAAGAGGAAGAAGAAGAAGAAGAAGAAGAAGAAGAAGAAGAAGAAGAAGAAGAAGAAGAAGAAGAAGAAGAAGAAGACGATGACAGGGGCTGGTGAGATGACTCAGCTGTTAAGAGTAGTTACTGCTCTTCCAGAGAACCTGAGTTCAATTCCCAGGACCCACACCAGGCAGCTGACAGCTGTCTGTAACTCTAGTTGGTGCACACGTGTGGTACACATAAACTCATGCAGCCACACACATATACACATAAATAAAAATAAACATTTAAAAAGATGATTATCGTAGTTTCAACTGAAACATTTTGGTAGATGCTCGTGGTTTCTAAGTTGTGTGTTTCATGTGGGTGCCCTTAAGTGGGGACTTTACATGTAGATAATTACAGAAAACTTTGTTATATGATTTATAAGAATCATGAAAAGAGCTGGGAGGTGGTGGGGAAAGATGTTCATTTGTTTGTTTTGCCTAGAGCAGTGTGACCTGTGACCTACCTTTGGTCTTTATTCGGTAACTCAGGCATAGTCCTATAGAGTCAAAACAGAATTTGGCTGTTGAGGAGAAAGTCTAGTCAGTAAGTCTTGCAAAACATGGCCAGACCTCTCTCTCTTTCTCTCTCTCTCTTTCTTTCTTTCTTTCTTTCTTTCTTTCTTTCTTTCTTTCTTTTTTTTTTCTTTCTTTCTTTTTTAAAGGTGGCCCACTTTTAATCCGGTGCTGGGGAATCAGAGACAGGTAGATAGATCCCTTGGGCTCACTTGCAAGCTAGTTTAGCCTGCTTGGCCATCTTGGCCACTGAGAGACCATGTGACAAGAGAGAAAAAAAAAAGTCGAGGCACCCGAGGAATGTCACCCAAGCGTGTCCTTTGTGCACACGCACGAATGCATAAGTACATAATTACATATTTTAATTGTCTTTGCTTTATACTAAAATTAACTGTGCCGAGCAGTCTGCTTCCTGGCGGCTGGAGAGGCACACTGGCTCTCAGGCATTGTGCTAGCACCGCCATCAAATTCGTTAGGCGCTTTTCTTTTTTTTGGTGGACCTTTCCTGTTCTCAGGTTCCAATTTGGTAAAAAGGGATTTAATTCTGTAAAATTGCTGATTAAAAAGAAGTCCCAGAAGTCAGTTCAATACCTCACTGCCTCTTTCTTCTCCAGATCACGCCGCCCGGCCGCCGGTATACCGTGAGCTAAGAGAGCTCATTTTCCTATTATCTAGATGCTTGCACCATTCTGTCCCTGGCAGAACGACACCAAGCACTGGGGCAGGCTGGGAGACACATGTTCTGCCCTCTCCATTCTCTCTTGCCCTGTGTAAGCGATACCCGAGTCTTGTGATCACAGGCTGCTCATGCTCCTGAGGGCATCTGAGGCCTCCCTTTCCTGAGAAAATCCACCGACAGGGAGGACACGGCTGGGTTTCCTGCGGAGGATTCCAGCTCTGCTCCTCCTCTGTAACAGGATGAATGGAGGGCCGAGTAGAAACGTGGTATCTCAGAAAATAGCAAAACTTCTGATGAATGTAACCGAATGCAACCATGCGAACGGGGCTTATTGTCAGTTTAAATGTCTGTTCAACTTTTTCTAGTGCTGTTTTAGTACTTGAACAGCTGACAGTAAAAAGTCCAGACATATTAGTTGGTAAGACTTTTTAAGTATTTGAAGTTTTGTTTTTGTTTGGTCAAAGAACATCAATGAAGGAAATAAATCGTAGAAATTTCATTAATTTTAATCCATTGCATAACTTAGTATATGGCAAACCAGAATTAGTCTGATAAATAATAGAGTGAAGGAAATACCGACTTAATAATTAATGTCAGAGGCAGCAGAGATGGCTCAGAGGTTAAGAGCCTGGCTGCTCTGCCAGAGGACTCAGGTTCCAGTCCCCTTGCAACCAGCTGTAACTCCAGGGAGATCTGACGCCCTCTTCTGTTTTCTGTCGGCATTGCATGAATGTGGTGCACAGAGATCCACAGAGACACATAAAAATCTATACATCTTTGAAAAAAAAAATCGATATTGGGATATCCAAGAATGGTGCGGAGAAAAGTGAAATTGGACCCATATATCTTTATCATAATGTCTTTCGTCTGTTTGTTTTAAAATAAAATCTTATCATGTAGCCCTGAGTTGCTGGGGATTTGCTAGGTGGAACAGGCTGGCCTTTGGAACTCACAGAGACATGCCTGCCTTTACCTTCCACGTGCTGGGATTAAAGGTGTGCACCATCAGGTCCAAACATGTGTTAGACACCTTAAAAATAAAATGGTTCTGTCCAAAGTAGAAGAAAACATACTTGTACACCTATGACAAGTCAATAATCCATTTTTAGAAAATATTATCACAATAACGTAACAAATAATATTTGTAATATATTTATAATAGTAATTAATTTTAGCTAAATAAATAACACTGATAGAGCAATATACAACAAAAATCTAATGAGAAATAAAATGAAAAATTATTCAACATATTTATTGTCTTAATTGTTAAAACAAATGCTCTGCTCTTGTGCCAGTGGTCAAAGAAGACTAAAAATCTGCTCCCCACAAAAGAAAAGAAAGGAAAATTCTGCCAAGTTAAAGTGCATCTATAGAATATACATAAGTTCATCACAAACTCATGAAATGCCACTCATAATTGAAAGATTTTTTTTTAGGCCAATGTTAGAGAAGGATTTATGAGAAAGAAGACCACATTATATTTCAGAGGACAACTTTCAGGTGTCAGTTCTCTCCTTCCACCGTGTTGGGCCTGGAGTCATCAGGTGGCCGCAGGTCCTTTGATTTGCGGAGAGATCTAAGAGGCTCAAGAATGATTGTTGACTGCATAGCAAAAGCTACAAAATCTTTAAAACACTCAATGTATCCATTCTAATTTGGGATCATTTGAGAAGGAAACAAAGAAGAAACGAAGGTTTTGCTACAGTGTTTAAATAGCAACATTGTTTTTCACAACACCAAGAAGCAACCTCTCTCCTGAGCTGGTGCCTACCCAGAGCTTTCACCCCTAAGGATTGGTGTTCATGGTACTAGAAAGCACTGTGCCTGCTACCAAGGGTAAACATCAACCCAGATACACCCTTTGACCTACAGTGGGAATCATCCCCCAACGCATGCTAATGCAATAGTGGCACAAAGCTTATGGGACTAACCAATCAGTATCTGATTTGATTTAAACTCCTTGGGCCCCAGGGTTGGGCTGCCCTTCCCCCAGCTTCCCTTCCCTATTTAATCCAGCCACTTTGGTTACCTGGCCCTTTTCCTTTACTCTTTACCTTCCTGACCTCTTAGTCTGACTCTCTGCCCCCCCACCACCACATGGCCCAGCTCAGGGTCATATTCACTCTGGACTCTTCCAGATGACCATGCCTCTGGCTATGCTCTCCCTTTTATCTGCAATAACCCATTTCCTCCACCAAACCTAGGAATAGCCATATCTTCCTTTTATTTTTTGTTTTGGTTCAATTATATTACAGTTTCTGATTTTGTATTTTTATGGGATTCCTGTGCATGCAAACAAACATGTGTGTTTCTGTGTCTATATGTGTTTCTTGTGCTTTTTCTTCCACTCTTTTTCTTCTAGTTGTCCTGTTCCTGTTTGTTTGTTTTTTCTTATTGTGTTTTTATGTTATTCCTTACATGACTGTTTTCTAAT
Organism: Dicrostonyx torquatus; assembly: GCA_028555095.1. NCBI lineage: Eukaryota > Metazoa > Chordata > Mammalia > Rodentia > Cricetidae > Dicrostonyx > Dicrostonyx torquatus. The sequence continues at coordinate 2,689,022 of JAQHUG010000190.1, read as the reverse complement.
GAAAGATGGAAATTGTGTGGACCTGGATGGCAGTGGGGAAGAAACTAGACCTGGATGGCAGTGGGGAAGAAACTGGAAAGAGTAAGGGGAGGGAAAACCATAATCAGAATAAATTGGATGAACAAAATCTATTTTCAATAAAAGAAAAAAATGGCTGTAAATTTGCTTTCACCCTTAATAAATAGAAATATATGTGTATCATAGATAATTAAATTAGCAACAGCTCCAATACATAACTGAAAGGAAAATGGCTTCAGTTGCTGCTCAATTTTGATAGGCCAAAATGCAGAGGATCCACAGTTATAATTATGACTAATATGTGAATTATATTGTACATGGAAATTGCTGTGTGAACCTGACCAACACGCAGAAGGTCCTTGGAGGTAGCCCTGGGTTCTACTTGTGTTGCCTTTAGAGGCCACGTCTCCTGGTATACAATGATTACTCACCTAGCTAAGGGAACACATGGATGCCTCTTGTGTTTGTCTGTGTCTCTGTCTTCTTTGACCTCCAGCAACATTGTAGCAAGTCCTAGCCCGCATAGGGTTCACCTTGTTTCCCCAGATTGCAACCTGCCCAACTGCAAATAAATACATCACCTATGTGCTCCAGACACCCAGCTAACGACCTCTGCTCTACTAAGTCTTTAGACTCTGAGTGACACACAGCTGCAGCTCAGTCAACACCTACCCCGAAGTCGCATGGATCAGCAAACATTTAAAAAGATGAGTAAGCTTTGTCAAATGTCCAAAGGAAGATTAGCAAGTGTGGGAAGAAAGAGGAAGGGGCTTGGGGTTCAAAAAACAAATTGTACTTATTCTCGAGGAAGGGCCAGCTGTATGGAAAAAATCTGCACGGTTATATTTGAACGGCCTTAGAAAAGAGGTAAAGGAGACTAGATTTCATCCATATATTTAAAAAATTAAATGCAACCACTTTCCCGGAATTAGACAGCGCCTGGGCTCCCCAACCTCAAGTTGCCTATTACAAAGGCAAACACAGCCAAGGATTCGACCTTCCCAGGCTGAGGGCTCCGCTCCTCAAGAAGCAGCAGCCAGTCAACTGGAACCATTCTGCCCAGAATATGGTTGAGATTCCAGTAAGAGCAAAGCGCTCCTTCAAAGCCCTTCCGAGGTCGGTCTACAGGAGAATCCCGGGAGCTGAGAGATGGTTAAGAGAGGATAAAAGGGGAGTCTTGTTCTTAGGAGTACTCTGGCTCGGGTGTCGGTGTGACAGGCTGAGTTAAAAGAAAACTACGCATCCACATTCATTGCCAAAACAGTATTCACCTAGCGGTCCTGCTTTCCGCTTTTTCTGATGGCGCCGAGTGCCGGCTGCATAAATATTTCCTAGCAGATTGAATGGTTCAAGGATTGAATGGAGGGAAGTCGGAGACAGGAACTGGCCCGACATTATGAGGCAATCGCCGCATAAAAAGATGTCAGCATGCATTTGGGAGGAGCATAATGTATTTGCAGGAACGCAGAGCTCTGCAGAGGACCAAATCCGGGCAGCGAGTTCTAGTTGGGAACGCCCTGACAAGGAGGAAGGGGTGGCAGTCTGAAATCTCTTGGCCAGGAGCACAACCGTCCAAGATCGAGGTCAAAGAGAGCTTCGTTTGAGGCACCGGGCCCCCTCTCTCTGTCCCCGGCTCTGCCCCAGGCTAAACCCTCTTGAGCTATAAATACAACGGCCCGCGTGCGGCAGAGACACGGTGTTCCCTCGGCTCGCTGGGACAGATAACATGAATTTGCCCTTTAAATGTCCCAAGCTGCAGGCACAGCCCCCCAACCCAGCCCTAGCTCCCGGAAGTGTCTTCGCCCCCAATGCCCTCTGCAAAGGAGGGGGATGGAGAGGGGCTGTCCAGACACCTGCCCAGCCAATGCGCGCTGCGCGCTTGTCGGGGTCCCTCCTCCTCTCGCGAGACGCCGAGCCGGGGATATAAGGAGGGCTGCGGTCAGGCGGGCGGCCCCTTAGCGTAGCGCAGGGTCGGAGACGAGGCGGCGGTGCCTGGCTGGGCGTAGGCAAGAGCAAGAGAGCGGCTCCTTGCAGGCTGTGTGCGCCCGGCTGTCAGCATGGGGGATCAGGCTTTGAGCTTCTTTAAGGACTTCCTGGCAGGTGGCATCGCCGCCGCCGTCTCCAAGACCGCGGTCGCCCCGATCGAGAGGGTCAAACTGCTGCTGCAGGTAAGGGTCGGCTGGTGGCGCCGGCGGCGAGGATGCGGGCGGGGCGCGACGGGGCGCAGGGATGCGGGCGGGGCGCGGGGATGCTGCGGCGTGGGCGCGCGCGCGCGCGCGACGCTGCGGCAAATCTGTGCTAGGCCCCAAGCCCGGGGCCTACACGAAGGGGAAGGTGCCCTCTACGCAGATACAGGTCCGGCGTCAGTGGCAGATTCCTGGTGTCGGGTGGCACCCGCGTTGGGGTGTCTATATATGGAAACCCACCCGAAGCTGGTCTACCTCGAGCCAGATCCTGACCCTGGTCCTGCAGCGGCATTCCACCCGAGGCCTCTTAGGCCGGCCTCACCCTTCGGCCGCAGCCTTTACACCTTCTTATCTGCACCCACCCTTTACAATAGAAGCATCAGATTAATCACTGACTGGAGATCACACTGTGTCGCGTGCACTGCGCTATAGTCCGACCTTGATTTCATTCATCATTTATTACCTCTGCAAGAGACGAATTCTTTGCTCTTATTTCACGGATGGAGACTCTGAGGCAGAGATTCTAAAGTAATTTTCAGGATAAATTCAGATCTCCTTAGCCATCCTGTCCTCATATCATTTTCTCCCTATCTGGACATCAAAGGGCATCATCATCTTCTGATCTATCCCAAAGGCAAATGCTATTCACTGGGGAATAGCCATTTGGGAGTCGAACGATCAACAACAACAAAAATGCTGGGACACATTGGCCACAGCTGTAATCGATTACCTGGATAATCTGCTTGAAAATTTTCAGGCTCCAAAGCCTGTCGAGCATGCGCACATCATCAGAGTGTCTACTGCTCGGCCTCCTCTCATCAAAGGACATTAGAGAGAACTGCAGAATTGCCACAGGGAGCTGAGGGAGGGATCTTTATTCATTTATATTTACCATAAGCCTGCGGGGAATTTTTTCTAGTTTTTCCCTCCTCAGATGCCTTGATAATGAATAGAGTTTGGATTTTTTTTTTTTAGCTTAGCCAAATAACTAACATTTATTGACATTTCCTTGATACTGTTTGATTTCCTGATACATTAAAAATAATTGAAGTTCTCTTTTATCTCTTGAGGAGGATCCTGGGGATGGTAGTGTTCATCTGTACATCTGTAATCTCAGCAGTTGGTAGGCTAACACAAGATCTGAATTCCAGGCTAGCCTGGGCTACATTGGATGATCCTATCTTTTAAAAAAAAACAAAAACAAGAAAATAAACAGAAAATTGAATGAGTACAAATTTTTTTTTCTCCTGTCTTCCCTGTATGTCCTCTGTCACCCACCCTTCCCTACCCCCAATTAGGTCCAGCATGCCAGCAAACAGATCAGTGCAGAGAAACAGTACAAGGGCATCATTGATTGTGTCGTGAGAATCCCGAAGGAGCAGGGCTTTCTCTCCTTCTGGAGGGGTAACCTGGCCAATGTGATCCGGTACTTCCCCACCCAAGCTCTCAACTTCGCCTTCAAGGACAAGTACAAACAGATCTTCCTGGGCGGCGTGGATCGGCATAAGCAGTTCTGGCGCTACTTCGCCGGTAACCTGGCTTCCGGTGGGGCAGCCGGTGCCACCTCCCTCTGCTTTGTCTACCCGCTGGACTTTGCTAGGACCAGGCTGGCTGCCGATGTGGGCAAGGGAGCTGCCCAGCGTGAGTTCAGTGGGCTAGGTGACTGTCTCAGCAAGATCTTCAAGTCTGATGGTGTGAAGGGTCTCTACCAGGGTTTCAGTGTCTCCGTCCAAGGCATCATCATTTACAGAGCTGCCTACTTCGGAGTCTATGACACTGCCAAGGGTGAGAGAGGGGCTTTGAAGTGGAAGGTGTTGGGAGGGGGTGTGGAGAGAGGATTCTGTAGGACCTATAGCTCCTCAGAGACCTTTGTGTTGGTTTGTCTTTTCCCATCTCTGAGTTGAGTTCTGAGGAGTCAATGTGACGTAGTTTGGGAAAATCAATAACCAAAGGAACCTCGGTGTCTTCTACTGATATTTCCTGTGGCTTTGAGCTATTCAGAGGATGCAGAGCTATCCCGGCACAGCTATCTAGTTGAACTAGAAGGGAACTCCATGTCTGTAACTTTCCTGAGCAGCCAACTTTGGTTGGCTACCTGGTTGCACGTAAGGGTTCCTTGGGAGGAGAGAAGCTGGCTCTTGTGGAAGGGTAGCACATGGAGTTGGATCAGTAGCCTTGTCTTTCCCTCCACCTGCTTTTTTTTTTTTTTACCAAGCTGATGAGAAAAACCCCTGATAGCCATTTGCTTCTTGGCTCTGCTCACAGGGATGCTGCCGGACCCCAAGAATGTTCACATTATTGTGAGCTGGATGATTGCCCAGAGTGTGACGGCGGTTGCAGGGCTGGTGTCCTATCCGTTTGACACTGTCCGTCGTAGGATGATGATGCAGTCTGGCCGGAAAGGGGGTAAGCATGGCATGGGCTCTCCTGCTGTGAATCTTAGGCTTTGCCCCTGGGGACCACTCTTAAGTGCCAGCAGGCCCCGTATTTCTAAATTGAATGGCAAAATTACTCAAGGATTTAGGAAGCTGAGACTGTAATTTTCCCTTTAGCTTTCCCTTCAGGGATTTTTTTTTTCCTTTTTGATAAGGAGATTGTAAGAATATAAAAAAGGTATTTAGAGTTGGCCCTAGGCATCTAGCATTACATAGACCCAGGTCTTTTTTTCCTACAGCTTGGGTGCATAAGCAAGGGCATAGGATTAGCTGTTCACTTGAAATTAGTGCTTCCCTTGTAGCTATTGGAAGTTTGAATGAGAAAGAGGATGTTTTAGTTGGATGAGAAGTGGTCTGAAGTGCTTTGTTAGTTTTAGCTTCCATAGGTAAAAGCATGAAAAGAGAATAAAACCACCAAATGTGAGGGAATTTTGTATAACCCAATAGTCATACCTTTTCACTTTTCTTGCATAATCTTGGGCAGTGTAATCTGAGACCAGGGCTAGTTTGTTCATCTATAAAAAGTCATCCACAGAGTGTAGCAGTAATACTCCTTCCCCACGTTGCCTTCCAATTTTAGTCTGACAGTGTGTAAATTGGTTGTTTGATTGCTCCAGTTTTTACTTAGGTAACCTTGAGTTTGAGGAATAGCGATATTAGAAGATAGCCTAATAGTCATGCAAGGAAGAGCTCTTGTTGGCTAGGTTGGGGATTGATGACCCAGAATATATGCTGCATGCAGATCTTTGAGGAGAAAGGAACCCTTACACACATTTGTCTCCACAGCTGATATTATGTATACGGGGACACTTGACTGCTGGAGGAAGATTGCAAAGGATGAAGGAGCCAATGCTTTCTTCAAAGGTGCCTGGTCCAATGTACTGAGAGGCATGGGTGGTGCTTTTGTATTGGTATTGTATGATGAGATCAAAAAATATGTCTAATGTAATTAAAACTCAAGTTCACTGGTTCCCAGTGGACTTGGTTCACACGTTCACAGATCCATTGTGTGGTTTAACAGACTATTCTTAAGGAAATAAAAAGACAGATCTTGGATAAAACCAGACCATCAGGAATACCTCGGAAAAATGCTTCATTGAGTATTCATTAAACCACAAATGTATTTTGTATTTATTTTACATTTAGATTCCCACAGCAAACAGAAGATAGCTTATCATACTTGTTCAATTAATTAACTGAAGAACTAATAATGACAACAAAAGTAACCAAATGTGAATCATTAATAAAGACTACTCAATACATTTTATCTCCCTGAACTCATTAACTGCTAACATAAAACATTAATGCATATTTTCTAGCAAGATGCATTTGGCAGTGACTCTCCTGTAAGCATGTCCTGTTGACACAGCTGTTTTTCAAACATAAGTAGGTCATGTACTCTCTTGCTACACTGTTGCTGAAGGCTCCAAAGTGGCGACATGAACAGCTTCCATGGTCGTCCACTGTGTGTACTTGCAGTCTTAGGAACTGTGAGCCTCTGCTAAGCTTTTCAGAGAGGTAAGGATTTTGCATGTTGAGGAAGTCCTGTACAGAATCCTTTTACCTAGAAATTTCCAACAAGTGGACAATCTTCACTGAAGAACAGTTGTCTTAGTTTGGACTGGAATGACAAAGTGCCACACACTGGCTGGTCCATAAAACAACAAACATACTTCTCACCTGTCTGAAACCTCAGAGTCCATGAGGAGCAACTCTGGTGAGAGCCACCTGACTTTGAGTATCTTCTTGGTGGGAAGAGACTGAGAGAGCTCTCTGGAGCCCCTTTTGAAAGTTATTGGCCACAGTGACAAAGGCACCATGCTGTGATCTGCTTTCTTCCTAAAGGACCTGTCTCCTAATACTGTCTGTCATCCACAGGGTTAGGGGTTGAATTCGAGGGAGTCGGGCACATCCACCATTCAGTTCTTGGTATCAGCTATCAAGCTAGTATTTAATGCCTGGGAGACTCTGAAAGTGAACCTGCCCTGAAGTCTAAGTGGGAGAGAAGAGGAAATAATCTTGTTATGTAGGTTGACGCTTTAAACCTTGGTTGGGAATAAGCAGAAGTAGGGGGGTGAGCGAGAGAGGGCCATGATAGGGGAGGACCTTGAAAAAAAGTAACTAGGTTTCGGTATACAAAGTATCTGCTCGGTATACAAAGTATCCGCTTGTACTGTCTTTATTGGTATACAAAGTATCCACTTGTACTTTCTGTACAGTTTAAGAACTAGGAGAAAGGCCTAATTGAAGGGCTTGACTTTCAGGGATTTGTAAGCAAGAGACAAACATTTCAAGGGTGGGGGACAACAGAGATATGGCTCAAGGTTAAAAGTCTGGGTTTGGTTCCCAGCACCCACATGGAGATAACTGTTCGAATCCCCAGTTCCAAGGAATCACACATGCATGCTTTCTGGTTTCCCCAGGCCCTAGGCATATACAAGTGTTGCACAAGCAGGCATGCAGGCTAAACACACATACATAAAATTGTTGGTTTGAAATTTCAAGTGGGGAAATGAGTGCATCTGGACTAGGAAAAGAACAGTATGTGTCCAGTCTGCAAGGAATGTCCACAGATTGGGCGCAAAGCTTGGAAAGAAGGCAAATGTCTTTGTTTCCTGATAAAGAGCTTGGGGTTGTGCTGCCCAGGTGTGTGTGTGTGTGTGTGTGTGTGTGTGTGTGTGTGTGTGTGTTCCATATCAAGGGTAGATGTCTAGATGGATAGAAAAGTCTAAAAAGATCTCAATTCTGTCTCCCAAGGACAAGGAGCAAACAGTGCTGCTAGGGGTTTTCCAGATACATTGCTTTGCATTCTAGAATATTAATGATGAAATGATGTTTCTGGCAGATAAAAGCGGCACAAGCTAGTAGGAAAAACTAACTACCTTGTATTGTATATCTTAAACCAGGGCTTTCCCAAACCTAAGGGTTTAGACTGATAGGCCATGAACATAATTGGGAAGTGGCTGCAGTGAACGGGTGAATGAAGAGGTCATCACAGCCCAACCAAGAGCAGAATTGTTTCCATCCCCCTCCCCCCCTTGCATGCAAGGAGGAGCAGAGTGGAGGAACTGGCTGCCTGTTAAGCTGCACATTATCCACATCATCTGCAGTATCACATGACCCAATTGCCGGCTTTCGAGCTTTCTCCTGCCTGCTGAGGTTAAATCCAGCGCTCTTTGCCCCAGAGTCCTGCTGAGCTGGCCCTACTACAGCTACTTCACTCAACAAGAATTCCTAGAAGGAAGCAAGTGATGTCACTGTACTCTCAAAAGGAGGTCTGGAAAAGGGGGTCACACTAAAATGAAAACCTAGAATCCATGCCAGATTCTTAAAATCCCACCTCTGGGAATCTCTGCCAAAGCCATAACTGTAGACATAGCTCTTAGGAGACAAAGTATGGAATCTGGAATCTGCCAAACCTGAGTTTAATCCCTGGGACTTAAACGGTAGGAGAAAACGGACTCTTAGAAGTTGTCCTTGGACTTGATCATATGTGCACTATGGCACATACATGTCATGCCCTAAAATTAAAAAAAATAAAATAAAGTCACAGAGATGGCCCACAGCCTCAAGAGTCTCCATTGCAGATTCAAAACACAGATACTGGCCCTGGAAAGATGGCTCAATGGTTAAGAGCACTTGCTGCTCTTCCAGGACCCTATTCGGTTTCAAGCACACATATCTTGCAGGGGATCCCTAGGTACCCCTGCATGCATGTGGTACACATACCTATACTAGGCAAACACACATGAATACCAATAAATCTTTATAACAGACAGATGCCAGCATAAGTTATCAGATGCGAAAGCAAGAGAATGAACTGATGTAATCAATGTGTCATCAAAGTAAAGTTCCATGCTGGGCGGTGGTGGCATAACACCTTTCCTGCACTCGGGAGGCAGAGACAGGCAAATTTTTGTGAGTTTGAGACCAGCCTGCTCTACAAGAGCTAGTTCCAGGACAGCCAGGGCTACACAGAGAAACCCTGTCTCAAAATAGATAAATAAAAAGTGATGCCGCATACAGCAGGTCAAAAATGATGCAAAGGAGAGAAAAGGCTTTGGCATCTGTACTTGCTAGTTTTATGTCAATGTAACACAAGCTAGTCATCAGAGAGGAGGGAGCTTCAGTTGAGAAAAAGGCTCCAAAAGACCGTCTGTAGGCAGTCCTGTAGAGCGGTGGTTCTCAGCCTTCCTAATGCTGTGACCTCATGCTGTGGTGGCCCCAACCATAACATTATTTTGTTGCTACATCATAACTGTAATTTTGCTACTCATTATGGACTGTAATTAAATATCTGATATGCAACCCTGTGGGGGTCAAGACCCGTAGGTTGAGAACCACGTCTGTAGGGCATTTCTTTTTCTTAGGGATTAATGGGGGAGGGCCCAGCCCATTGTGGGTGATGCCATCACTGGGCTGATGGTCAGAGTTCTTTAAGGAACCAGACTGAGCCAGTCATGAGAAACAAACCAGTCAGCAGCACCCTTACATGCCCTCTGCATCAGCTCCTGCCTCCAGGTTCCCATCCTTTTTGAGTTCCTGTTCTAACTTCCATTCATGATGAATTGTAATGTGGAAGAAGTCCCCAAGCTGCTTTGGTCATGTGTTTCTTTGCATGACTAGTCACCCTAAGACAGCATTTGATAAAGAGTGGTTCATTAGTGATTTGAATTCAATCTGGCAGTAAGAAGGTAAACCAGGTATGTTGGTTTGAATGCAAATGGCTTTCATAGATTCATGCACGGATTTGAATACTTGGTCCTAGTTGGTAGAACTGTTTGGGAAGGGTTAGGTGGTGTGGACTTGTTGGAGGAGGCGTGTCACTGAGGGTGGCCTTGGAGGTTCCAAAAGCCAATGCCAGGCCCCAATCTCTGTCTCTCTGCCTCCAACTTGTGGATAAGATGTAAGCTCTCAACTACTGCTCCAGGCCATACCTGCCTGCCACTGTGCTTCCTGCCGATGATCATGGACTGACCATGTGAAACTGTAAGCAAGTCCCAAATCGAATGATTCTTTCACCTTGGTCGTGGTGTTTCCTCACAGGGATTCTGTTCCTTCCTGTCCCTGATAAAACACTTTGAGGCAAAGCAACTGTGGATGGAAAGGGTTCCAGTCCAGCACCGAGGGAAGTCCAAGCAGGAAACTGAAACTGTTACCTCTAACTGGGGAACTCACAGCTGTGGCTGCCCCACCTTTACCCTTCCTACATAGCTCAGTACCACCTGCGCTGGGATCGGTGCCACCTGCAGTGGGCTGAGTCCTCCTACGTCAGCTGACAAGACAATCCTCCACACTGTGCCCACAGGCCAGTGTGGTCTAAGTAATTCCCCATTTCGGCTTTTTTCCACAAATGGTTTTAGGCCATGTCAAGTTGATGGTTAGGGCTACCCAGAACAAGGTTTTGAAATCTTAGGAAGTTGTGGAAGGGAAGGGGAAAGAGATGCTCATTCCACACACCCTTATTGAGTACCCTCCTGGACAAGGCAATTCGTGGACACTTGTTGCCACAATCAACCTGGCTCCTGGGAAAGACAATCTAGTGCATTAGTTCTCATCACAGGGACCTAGATATCAGTCCCCCCATGGCAGAGAGAAGGTGGTGGAGCCAAATAACCACATCATGGTAACAGGAAAGAATACCGGAGGAGACTGGGGAAGACATGGCTCATAGACCACGTCTCAGGGATAGGCATCCTCCATGTTCTACCTACTACCCTGCACCACCTCCCAGTGCTGCCGTCCTGTGAGGAGTCCCTCAAGGAATTGATTCACTCCAAGCCTTTGTGAAACACCAGCATAGACCAAAAAATGCGCTTTTCTAGTCTGGGTGCTTCTCACTCCAGTCACGTTATAAGAGTGTTACAAGAGAAAGACAGAATCTGGGGTGATAACTTACAGAGTATGGTCAGCCCCTAAACAGAGGGACAATGAAAACTTGTGGCTGGGTGTATGTGTTGGTACAGAGCTCATTGGGGCTCAGAAAGCAGTGTACCAGGAAGACAGCCGAAGGAGCACACAGATAGAAGGACCAGTGTGTAGAGATTAAACCAGACTCAACAGAGTATAGGAGGGCAGCTGGGGCATCGGGTACTGTCCCGCGCAACCGTCTCGCCAGGAAGAACGACGCGGCACACAAGGATCCTTCTGCAGTAAGCTTTAATGCTTCTTGAGAGGGAGAAGCATAAGCCTCCAGAGCGGAGACCCAGAGGTGGGGAAACCCTTCCCTTAAATAGAGGCTTCTCCTCGCCTAGGACGTGTCAGCCCCTGGTTGGCTGCAACCCATCGCACGAGATGACACCACGGGATAGGCGGGATGGGACGAGGTGGAAAAACCCTTCGCACATGCGCAATGCACCCGTTCATTACCCGGGAACACAGGATATGGGCGCCATCCTGCAATGGTGAATAGCGGGCGCGGCTCCCCACAGGGTACAGCAAACATTTCCCCACCTCAGGAAAGGAAAAACCAGTGCATACCTCAAGATGCACTGGTAAAAGTAGAGAGGGAGGCAAGTGGGGACGGGGCTCCCGACCTTTGCCCATCCTTCTTCTACATTCCCTGTGCTCAGCCCTGAATACAAACAAGCATCAAGTCGGCCCTGTCCGATTGCTTTATGGGAGGTGTTCTGGAGCTCTCATGATGAACAGATGTTAGCTAGCATGTTAACGGCAGAAGGAGGTGGCATAAGTGGCCTCACAGGCAGCTTCCGACTCAGCTTGACCAAAGGCTAGAGGCGGAGAGATACATCCTGTGCCCTGGAAGTAGTTCTGAAAGGCAGCTCTGGGATCCAGCAAGATGGCTCAACGGGTAAAGTCACTTGCCATGTATGTGTGACAATGTTCACCTCCCAGAACCCACATCAGGTAAAGGAGAGAACTGACTCTATGAAGGTGTCCTCTGACCTCCTTACATGTACCAGAGGGCAAAACACCATGCAAAAGTAATAGTTAAAAAGGAAAAAAAAAAGACACCTGTGGGAATGAAGAATTTCTAAAGACTTTCTATTCCATACGGCCATTGATTTTTTTTTCTTTTTATCGGGCAATGTTTAGGATGTAGTATTTATTTTAGGAATTATACTAGCTTAGTAGTGATGGCTTATTGGCTCTCTTCCAATAACCATAATGTCACTACACTGTCAGCTAGGTTTCCAGTACCAGGCGTCGGTTCCCTTTTTGAGTTGATGGGTATTGTGCCATCCTGTGGTCTATTGGTGTCAGAGTTAAGACTGCTGGTTGCTTACTTCCTTTGGAAACATGGTGTCTTCTGGTACCCTGAAAGCTAGTGCTCAGGGAGGAGGCTCTCAGGTCAGTTCCAGCTCAGGGGTCTCTGGGCTTGGTGAGCATGGTGTGTGGTCACCAACTGGTCTGACATGCAAGGTGTTTCCAGCAATAGGGATTTACCTTCTGCCTCTAGGGAACAACGTAAAAACCATTTCTATATTTAGAAATAAAAATTACCTGCCCTAATACAAGCCCATTTGTGCTCTGCATCCTTTATCTGTGCAGAGAAGAGTTTGTGCATGTATGGGAGTCACTAGCGATTTCTTCCTGTGGTTCCAGTTGGTTTGAGACTCGATCCATCATTACAGCACAGGCTGGCCTGGAACCCACTGTTGCTGAGGATGACTGCCTGCGGGCTTATGTGCTGGGAAGGTACTTAATCATCCTGAGCTCAAGGGCATCAGTAAGCCTGCTTTAAAAACAAAGTAAAAAAGCCAGGTGGTGGTGGTGCACACCTTTAATCCCAGTACTCGGCAGGTGGATCTTGGAGTTCGAAGCCAGGCTGGTCTGCAGAACGAGTTCCAGGACAGTCAAGGCTATATACACTGAGAAACCTTGTCTTGAAAACAAAAACAAAAACAAAAAAACCCCATAAAAATAAAGCAACTCAACAATAGCAACACTCATTCAAGCTCTAAAAGAATGCCCATTATACTGAAACATCATAACAATTTTACAAAAAGAATCAAATCATATGGTTTGAGAAAATGCAACCAGGAGCATCATTTTAAAGAAATATTCCCAAAGAAATACATTTTCAAAAATACTAACTAAAAATGCCATCCAACTGGCAACTTCATTCCAACTAGTAGTTTTGTAGGGTACACAGAAATTTTTATTCTAATTCTAAAAATATGAACAATCAAAACCTGGTTCTCTTTAAATCTTTTTTCTTTCTTCACTAGGCCAAGCTAGTTTCTTCATGCCCCAAAATGACAAACTTTAAAGAAAGATGGTTTAAAAGTTTCTTGCTAATCTTTATTCATGAACATAAGCAATTCGGCCATTAGCAGTGAGCACATTCTATGATGGTATACAGTCACTTACATTAAGATGACACAGTGTTTGATCGCTAACGAAGATAAAGTTTCATCTTCAGCTCTACATCAGCCGTAATACTGTGGAGCTGCTACACCCATCTGGAGGGGAGAAGCAGACCTAGACAGGCGCCTTTCGAAGCTGTGCATCCGTTTTGAGGCTTGGGTGGAACACAGCTGCATGACTTTATTTTACAGGCAAAGCACAAAGTCTAAGTGGAATAACTGTTAAGAGCAGTTTTTAATGGAGACTGAAAAAGCTGGGGGAGAAAGAGGTAGTAGTTACTCCTTAAGAAATAATTTTAATAGTTTGGAATCTTTTACCAAATCTTACTAGAAAAGGAGGTGAGAACAGTTCTCAGTGAGCTCTGGCCACTAGCCACAGACCAGCATGCTTTCCAGCTGCACATGCGGACCTTCAGTAAGGACAAGCGGGCCCCTACACCACAGCCCTCCCCACACACGCGTTTATTGTGCTGGGGAAGTTGAAGACACTTGTGTACTCATGACACCTCTGCTACAATGCCTCCTAAATACCAACCTTAGAATACCTTAGCTCACGTCAGAGAATTCTGTTTGTAGTTCCTACCCATCCACCTATTGTCATCATGTAGCATCTATAACACTGTGAATTGTTTTTAAAAGATGGCTGCCCTTTGTTTGAATCCCTGTTATCAGTAATACTTAAACAAACTTCTTTCAAATAGTAAAAAAGAAGGCATAAATTAGCATTTAAAATCAAAGTACAGCTTTATCTATGGAACTTGGAGAGACCAAATAAAATGTATTCACAGGCTATGCCACTAGGAACATAAAATGTTTTATAGATACACATTTTCCCCTCAAATTTACATTGTAAAAAGTGACTGACTCACTATTGGGCAAATGCCAAAATGCTGCATTTTGTTGTCACACAAACTTTAAAGTTAAAAAATTCAGACAAAAATAAAACCTTTGTTTATATAGCTGAAGATTATATAAAGCAGCTATAAAATATTGTTTATTAGAACAAAGAAACAAATCTCAAATAATGTTACAGTCCCCAGGAAGCAGCAGAAAAACCTTCAGTGGTGCTGTGTTCCATCCACTGTGTGCGTGGTGTATGCACATCTACTACATGTATGGGTGTGTTTGTGTATGTGCGTGGTGTATGCACATCTACCATATGTATG
>JAQHUG010000190.1:2651500-2674364 GCA_028555095.1 Dicrostonyx torquatus | reverse complement strand
TATGCGTGGTGTATGCACATCTACCATATGTATGGGTGTGTTTGTGTATGTGCGTGGTGTATGCACATTTACCGTATGTGTGTATGGTGTATGTGCTCAGCAATCTTTTTAGCCTCACCATTCCCAACCTTTGCTGCTCGATCTAAAACACAATCTATTAAACTAAGACCAACAATGTGTGACCTGGCATTGGTAAAGTGCAGGCGGCCTTCGTGCTAACGAGGGTGACGCAGGTGTGGCAGACACGCTACACTGCAGGAGCAATGAAATCAGACAGAGCTCACTGTGGCTGGGGATAATTCCTATTTCAAGAAAAACGTGTCACTGACTATGAAACTTATTTATATGTCCTAAAGGTATACTAACATGGCCAGCAATAAAAAAGTTATGACTATGAAATATTACACTGTTCTTAAAGTAACAGTCTACAGGCTGACACAAAAATATTTTAGTCTTCATAGTCAACTATATTGCACCTATGTGTCATGTGTCACTAGCAATTCCATCAGGATAAATAGGCCTTCAGATGTGAGACTAGTAAAAATGGTGCTTCTAGGATTTAGCTAAACCAAACCAAGAAAATTCACGAATGTTTAAGGCAGTAGTTGTAATAAATATTTTTCTTGTTTACAACTATTTTTTCTAAAGCGTTTCTTCCAGACTCTAACCTTCTATTAATACAGCAAGTACACAATGACAGCACACACTAACAGTATTATTTCAGACACTTGCTAACATACCCTGGGGGCTGCTTCTTCAAACTGGGAATATTGCTCACTGACCCAACAAATATTTGCTTTTGTTTATGATGCAAATGATCTGGCTACAAACCAGCCACAAGATTAGAGTAGGCTGATAAAGCCACCTCTTTCTTTCCTCAGAATCCTTAAGTATTTTACCTGACTGCATAAAAACACAGAACAGGAGCTTCTAAAGCGAGCCCCTATTATTCAGTGTGAAATGGTTTGGAGTGGATAATCAAACTCTTCAGAGAGGAACCTTTGGTGAATCGAGAATTGCACCAGTACAAGCTGCTCACCCTCCTCATCAAATTGAAATCAGCTTGTCCATGAAAACAAATTTCAAGACATTTTTTCACAAGGAGCATAACAATCACATAACCGAGTGATGGCTCATGTGGCAGGCAGGCACTCTAAAGACACAGAAGCAGGAGGCGCATTACATTCAGATTTACAATAACTGAAAACAACAGAGTAAGAGCAGAG
The DNA here is from genome assembly GCA_028555095.1 of Dicrostonyx torquatus. NCBI lineage: Eukaryota > Metazoa > Chordata > Mammalia > Rodentia > Cricetidae > Dicrostonyx > Dicrostonyx torquatus. Next base: position 2,673,138 of record JAQHUG010000190.1, on the reverse strand, counting down.
TGAGTGTCCTGGCTCAACAGGGATCATCACCACCATTTGTCAGCATCACTAGTGAAAGAGCCATGCACAACACCGCTCTCTATTAAATACACAGAGCTCCTATACACATGCCACCATACGAAACACTGATTTTTACATGAAAGTGTGTTTTGTTAACAATTTTGCACTGAATAACAATAAATTATACTCATTATTGTATAAATTGTTGGAAAAAGTATTACAGATGTTTACAAAGAGTCAAAGTAATACATAAAAATACATTGTTAAAATAGGATGAACAATGTATACCATAAAAAAAGGTTTTACAGCCAAGCAGTACGAACATTCGGGGGTTTCTGTCTTAGCAAAAAGCCACTGGATGCGTCCAACACTGATCGATCAGTCTTACAACTGAGACCACTGGTTGCACTGGATGTCCTGGAAGCTCCTGAACATACACAAAGATAAAACAGTCTCAGTCATCTGAGCCAAGTACACAAGTCATCAGCTGATAAACCTCCTGTCCTAATTTTAGGTCCAGACTGGTGTCCTTCTTCCTCCCATGTGTCTAATACTCTAATGAGATGATTTTCAATACAATTGTACTCTAAGATTCCCCATGGAGCTTAAAAGCTACTGAAGTGATTCAAATGAAAACAAAACACTTTGCATAATCATTTATATGTTTACTGACAGTTTTTTATGTTCAAGGCACAACACTATCAGTTACTAGAATAAGGCCATATCTTAAGTCACTATAAAAAGCCATGTTTTTAAATGAGTGAGATGATCAATGACTAGTCACATAAGCACTGGGAACTCTCAGCACTACCAGGGTTCAATTTTCTTTAAAAATACCTTAAATTTTTAAGAGAAATATAATTTAGAATATGCACATGATGCAACAGCATCCACTTTGGTAAAGGAATGGTCTGACTTCCTATCTGTTGTATACCCAGCACTAAACTCTTACAACTCTAGGGCACACAGCTGGCTAAGTCTGTAACTGATCACATATCAAGCACTAAAAAGAATTACAGCTGTAGTTTGTTGATTTTGTTTTAGCTATGTAGTAAGGAAATGAAAGATATATGTAAGAGTTACAAGGTATTAGTAACTCTATAACTAGCTAGAGAGAATGTTTCAGCCACATTCAATTAGCCTATCAATTTATTCTTTAAAAACACATACTGAATTAAAAGACTTTTCCAGTGTCTGAGAAAACACTGCTGTTTTCACTCATTTTATCTTGTTTTTTTTCCTTATGTTACCATTACCATTCTGTATATGAAGCCTGAAATTGAATGAACTATAAGAACATGCCCATGAAAACTAAAATACATTCCAAAGTTAGCATTTTAAATCTCTATCATAAGAACACAAATTACACTTTTTATTTTAAAAAACTAAAAGACTCAACAAATAAATAGAAAATAGCTTTGATAATCTTACTCAGTGGGCTATAATGGCTAAGAGTAGATCTCACTCGTCTAAGGGATGGTGAAGGGTTAAGATAACCCATATTTCGATGATAGTCCATCAGCTGTTCAGAGCGCTTCATGCCAACTGTTGGTTTCACAGCTTCAAGCCGTTTCAATAAAGCCTTCACAAAAAATATGAAAGTTAATACTGTAATGATCTGTCCTGTCCCTTTAAGAGACACATCCTGCCCCCCACCCAAACCTGGTCAGCTGAGGCAAGGGGATCTTCTTTCTGCTTCCAGCCTGAGCTCCCTTCCCTTCTCTCTTTGGAAGAGGTGGCTACTGCCATGGCTCCTTCTCCCACCCTCCTCTCTCTCTCTCTCCCTCTCCCCCTTCCCTTCCATAACCCACTAAATAAATATCCAACCTCATTCTGCATGGTGTGCCTATCCATGTCTTTGTCTCTCGCCTGTTGTGGCTCCTTGTGGGACAGGCTGCCTTGCCAATGGCCCGCCGTGGTCTGCCACTGCCCTAAACCACCCGCAGTGTCCCAATGCCACCACTCCGGGAACAGCGCTGTTTTATTTTTACCATTACAAACACTACGTAAATACTAATAATTTCTAAGAGGTCAGATAAGTCTATAACTTGAAATTCACTAAGAAAAATCAGTGTTTAGTCACTCCACACATACCAGAAATGTTCTGACCTGGGTTGAAGAATATATGGCCACCCTAAATATTTGTCCATAGACCTATAGAGAAGTATAATCTCCCCTCTTCAAGGGCAATAGAAAAGACTTTACAGAAAACCACAACCAATCTGAGTGCAGAGTTGTGGAACCCAACCCCAACAGATACATCTACAAAACAAAGCTCAGGGAACACTGCTGAAGAGAGGTTGGCAAGACTGTAAGAGCCAGAAGATGAGGGCATTGGCAGTGAGACTCGTCTCCCAGCAATGTTCACTACACATGCAGAACCTCCCTAACATGAGCTGACCAAGAACAATAAACAAACCAGAGTGGACAGGAAAAGCCCTTGAGGTCTCACCCTTACACAGAAACTGCAGGCAACTAAGGAATGCTGAAAGTGGGTGAAATTGTCTTCTTCAGGGAAAAGCACACCAACTGGTTATCCAGTACCAAATGGTCAGCCTGAAAACATCTATACAAGTAGCATTATACAGACTGAGTAGGTTGTATTTAGAAATATGCATATGTGTGTGTGTGTGTGTGTGTGTGTGTATACACAGTAATGAAACAAGAGGCCATTAATTTGAAAGAGTGAGGAGGACTCATTCTCTATATGGACAGGCTTGAAGGGCAGAAAGGGAAGGACTAAATGATATGATTATAATCTCAAAAAATAATTAAAAATTTGTAATCCATTTTCAGAAAAAAACAAGAGGTTTTACCTAACACATACACTGATCACCCTGCTATGATGAAACATCTACAGGTTGAATGAAAGGTGTTTCCCTAAGAGGCTTGGTCCCTAGCTGGTGGCACTCTTGAGAAGCTCTGGTCTCATCAATCTCACCTGACCTCATCCCCAGATGAATTACAATTGAGAGGACTACTAGAAAGCAATGGAAACTGTGGCTTCTGTGAGCATGCTCTAAGAAAGCTCTATCTTGTCCCTAGCCGCCTCTTCTGTCTCTCTTTGCTTCCTGGCTGTCATGAAATAAGCAACTTCCCTCCACCATGCCCTTCTACCATCACGTCTCTACCTGTCATAAGTCCAAAAGCAATAGTGCGTTTAAACTCGAGTCAGTAATCCTTTCCTCTCCTAATTGTTAATCTCAGGCATTGTCACACAGCCACAGGCAGCCCACAGACAGCTATCACAGACATGCCAGCCTTTCGAAAGGGACTACAAGAGCAAATACAGGAAACTTGATTTCCTCGTATTAATGTCAGGCATAGGAGTTATAATGCTAACAGTCCAAAGGTAAACCACCAATTATCAAAGTTATGACAAGTTCTGCCTATACACATTAGAGAGCAGAAGTGCTGACTGCAGCCATGCCTCACATAGGCTGTGTGAGCACTGATCTCAAGCCCCATACATTCCACTTCGACTGCCTGGTTGTTTTCTGTACTTTTTCCTTTACATACTTAAGACTCTGAGTAAAGTTTACTATAGAAAAGTGTTAAGTTAGAAAACCAGTTACTAAAGAATGCAAAGCCTTTTAGAGGATCTACAAACCCACAGGCCAAAGCAGCATAGTTGCCAATAAGAAGGCATATTCTTTACTATGATTAAGTCTATGTAAATATTATTAATTTTATTTTTTTAAATATTTATTTTATATGTATATGTGTGTGCCTGGAGTGAAAGTATATGACATGTATTTACTATTGCCTAAAGAGGTCTGAAGATGGCATCTGATCACCTGGAACTGAGTTATAGGCAGTTGTGAGCCTCCATGTGGTTGCTGGGAATGGAACCTGGGCCCTTTGCAAGTGCAGGAAGTGCTCTTAACAAACCATCTCTCCAGCCCTATTCATTCTTCCTTAACTCAAAATTTAAAAGCTTTTGATTTTCAGAGGTCTTTGTGAAAGGAACATGGAGGAGGACCAAAGGCTTGGGAACTGTGTGGCAGTCCAAAAACAAAAACAAAACAAAAAATGTGAGCCCATTTCCACCTTGTCTGAAGGTCAGAGAGGTTGAGGTTGCTCAAAATTGTTGACAACAACAGGGCTACAGGTCCAGTCCTAGGGTGTGGTCACTTGGCCCTTTTGACATTAAAACGGCCCAAGCAGTTGGATCCACCCCACCCTGACCAACATCAGGATATTTAAGCAGACTTCTGTTCCTTATTTTCAAATAGGAGGTTTGACCTTGAGAGCGGCTGCCTTCAGGGTCTAGACTGGGTTCATGGCCTAAAGAACAGAATGCTAATGACCTGAGGTCTCTAAGTATTAAGGACACACAAGTTCTATTTGTATGTCCTTTGTGTCACATTACAGCAGTCTTTTGTCTTCTTCCCTGTTATATTGGGGCATGAAAGTGTATGGAAAATTAAACACAGGGAATTTCAGTATTCACTGGAACTCCCTCCTGGTACTATCCTATGTTTCTGTTTTATTATTTTTTACTTGCATCTTCGTTCTCGTTACTGTTTTTCTAATCCCCATACCCCTACCCTGGTAAGTTGGAATCAGTTCCAACAGAACTGATTCGCAGTTCTGTTTTACAAGTTCCTTAGACCCTTTCTGGTGCAAACTGATTTTTTTTTTTTTTTGGTTAAGTTTGCTTTATTTATTTTTTTATATATGAGTGCTCTGTATATATGCCTACATGCCAGAAGAGGGCACCAGATCTCATAACAGATGGCTGTGAGCCACCGTGTGGTTGCCGGGAATTGAACTCAGGACCTTTGGAAGAGCAGCCAATGCTCTTAACCGCTGAGCCACCTCTCTACCTCTCTAGGTCGCAACTGATTTTTATCTTGAGTCTGTTGATAGCACTAAGACATTTATAACATCAGTCTCACGAGTGAGGACAAGTTTTCTTCCCAATCATTTTCTCTCCAGCTTAAGCACATCACTCAAGCTGTAGCATTTTAAGGCTTCACTGCTGTGAATCACCACTAACACCCTTTCCAGACACTTTCTCAGCTTAGTGCTTTGCTAAGCATCAATTCTCCTTTTGCCCTCTGATTCTGAGGTTCCGTCACCACCCAACATTATCAACATTTCTGAGCAATTCTAAAGAAGGCAGAATCGGTAATTGTAGGACCCAGCCATGACAAGGTCAATAGAGGCCTGAGTCTCAGTAGTTTACCCTAAGGCAATATCTGGTTCCAAGAGAGACCACAAGCTGAGACCACCCAGGAACCACCCAGAACAGGCCATTCAAAGCAAATTCCTAATGTCCTAACCATTGTAGGTAGGATCCCCTGCCAGCACACAACCATCACTTTTTATACTAGGACACTCCTAGGCAAACGTCAGCCAATCAGAGGTCCTGAATCTTAGAAATCCCTCACTCCACTCCAATACAATGGACACATAAAGACTCGAGTTTGTAAACTTGTATAAGAATTTTACATACAGGACTTGGTTGGTTTTGGGAGGACTCTGTGATCTGGGCATAACAATAATAAACTAAGCCAAAATATTCAGGGGAAGCATTGTTTAGAAAATAGAGGAACACAGTGCTGTTAGAAACCCAAGCGTGGTGACTGACACATGAAGTAGATAGAACCACCAGAACTTCACTGCTGTCAGCCGGTGGAATGGGTCCTCTGTTCCCTTCAGAAGCCAGAAAGCAGCCACTCCCTAGTGTAGGCTTACCAGCTACAATTAGTTCTTGTTGCACTCAGTTAGGCTATGGCTCTGTTCCATCTGAATGTAGTTTCTATACACTTCCTAAAATAACACACCTTCTTTCTTTGTAGACAGAGGAGCTGTACAATAGCTGCCAAATTCTCCTAAAATGATGATCTTGCACAACAAAATTTGTAGGCATTATGTTTTCAAAGCATTTTACTGGAAAAGATAAATTTGTTATCTAATAATCTTGACATTTTCAGTTAATCTGCTAAAATTGTGTATATGTGTGTGTGTGTGTGTGTGTGTGTGTGTGTGTGTATTTTTCCTTCCTTTTTTTTCTATATAGAAACAATGTTGGTTGGGGGGATATAGCTCAGGACCTGAGTCCTTTGCAGCAGAGTCAAGTGGGTTTTTGTTTGTTTGTTTGTTAGTTTTGTTTTTCGAGACAGGGTTTCTCTGTAGTTTTGGAGCCTGTACTGGAACTAGCTCTTGTAGACCCAGGCTGGCCTTGAACTCACAGAGATCCACCTGCCTCTGCCTAGTGCTGGAATTAAAGGTGTGTGCCACCAGTGCCTGGCTTCAAGTGCTCTTAACCTCTAAATTTAGCATGCATAAAGAACCTGAAGCGAGGACTGCTGGGGATTCATTAGACCACGTATGGAAAAATAGTAATGTTTACAAAATTCCTGATTTCATGAATTTATTCATCTAGTTGGGTGAACTCTTTAAATCTTAAGAAAACTTCAGTGCTTATCTACCAGAGGTAAAACACTATAAAAATAATGATGAGTATTAAAATTTAAAATAATTTTCCAATAAAGTTTTAAAAAGCCCCATAAAACTATAATTCATTCTGTATTCTGATGGATAGGCCACTTATGCAGAAACTTAGGGAAATAAGAGAGAAAACATGCAACTTTCGAAAGTCAAATGAAACTTTAAAAAAATGTTATAACACTGTAACAGAGTGACAAAAGATGTAAGTATCTAAAAGACTTGAAAGAGTGGAGGAGAGGAAGAAGTGGGAGATGGTTACCGGGTACTAAAATAAACTTAAGTAGGAGGGTAAGTTTTAGTGTTCTATATGACAGTAGGAGAACTATCATTTATAAAAGCTGAGTATTTTTTTTTTAAAAGAACTGCAAGAGAGTTTGGAGGCCTAGAATACAAAGAAATTTCTTTAAAGAGAATGAAATTCTACTTATTCTAATTTAATCATTATGTATTCTATACATAATTACATGCCAACAATTTCCTGCAATGAGACTGGGGGCTTACAGTGTAGTATAGGTACTGACTGTTTCTTAGCTAAACTATTTGGTAGGCATGTTAGGGTCAGAATAAGTGAAATAACATACAGCACTCGTAACAGTACCCACACACTGCTTGAAATCTAATGCAGTAAGAATTTTGTTAGCATTAACATTGCTTTGTACAGTTTTCTAATTGTCTGACATACAACAATATATCATCTTCAGGCTATGTTATAAATTATATAACAATCAGCAGTATTTTACATTTTTCTACTGCTTTATAGAAAATAAGACAGTATTGCTGTTTAATAATCAAAATGATAGGAATAGTTCTTTAAAATCTAAATTATGGTTTATAAAACCATAAGACTGCCATTCAAACCAGACTCTAAGAATGAAGTTCAAATAATTTCTCCAAAACTTTTCTTGAGAAAGTTATATTTTTTTAAATTAATCTACTCAAGGCAAATGGTGTTTTCTTTTTTGAATATTTATGTATTTATTATGTATACAATATTCTGTCTGTGTGTATGCCTGCAGGCCAGAAGAGGGCACCAGACCTCATTACAGATGGTTGTGAGCCACCATGTGGTTGTCGGGAATTGAACTCAGGACCTTTGGAAGAGCAGGCAATGCTCTTAATCACTGAGCCATCTCTCCAGCCCCAAATGGTGTTTTCTTATACATACACATTATAAAATGAACAATTATGCTAGTCAACACACCAGTTCACAGTAACCATTTGTGTGTGAAAATTATAGTCTAGTACACTGTCTACCAGGTTTTAGGTACGCAAGCTAAGAAAGTTTTGGAGACCTAATGTAAGTAGTGACAGGTAGTACTTCTGCTTTATGTTTGTCTAAATATTTCCTTTATATACTTCTCAGGAAGTATTCTTGAAAAAATTAACACACTTGTCTTTTGACATGAATGATGAATGAATGCTAACAATCCAGCTGATGTAGTGGAGAATCACTCATTGTTTTCAAAGTGGTGAGGCAGACTCTGAAAGGTCATTTAAAAAGTATGCAAAAGCCAGGGAAGACATTTTCCCTGGCTAGAGTAACATGACCTATAGGCAGCTTTCTGTCTACCAAGGAAGGATAAGCACAGAAAGAGGAAAATAATAGTACATGAATTACAAGTTATTCCAAGATTTTAGTGTAAGGTTCCGGCCAATCAGCAGATGCACAGTTTTCACTGGATGTTTTTAAGATCTGAAACTTCTAAGTTTATGACACATTACTGTAGCTTTAAAAATATATATTCATAGGAGAACTTGGAAGGAGAAAAATTATGTCTGCTTTATTATCTACTTATCTGTTTTCTCTAGATAAAACCCTTACATATATACACACACACACACACACACACACACCTTAAAAAGCAAAATTAAAAAATGAATAAATTAATTTCACTTAAGTTGTAGGCTTAAGAAGTAATCTCACTTGACAGTAAAGCTAAATAATGTAAGTGTCCTTACTGAGCTAACTCTTCTGCTAAGACTACTTTTGTTTCTCTGAGCAAAAAGGATACACATCATGTTCAATTGATACCCATCCGTCTGTCTGTCGTCCGTCTGTCCGTCCGCCCGCCCACCCACCCACCCATCCATCCATCGTTTAACAAGAACATTTCAAAATTCATGACTTAAAAACCTGGTCACTGTTTTAGAAATAGTCTTGCTGTAACTGAGGCAATAGGAAGCAAGCACACCCTCTGCTGAACAAAACTACTTTTCACACACATATTTTCTCTTCTCTATTCCTCCTCCTTTCCTTATTGTTGCTAGGGAGTGAACAAGCAACAACACTTTAATATCTTCTATACTTCCTTGATATTTATCTATATACAATATTTAACGAGAGGAATGCTAATATCTGCTCATTGAAATAGATTTTAAGGACCTTGAAATTTAAAAGGATACATTAACAATTTGCTTTTAATCCAGGGCTCCATGTTATCTATAGTCTTTACACCTTCTCTGCACAGTACTTTATGGTCTTCATTAGCGTTCTTCTCATTAAATATTGTGTCCAGATAAACATCCTGATTAAAATGTAAATCAAGGACAATTGCAACAAAAGTATTTTATTAAGAAAAATGTCTCAGCTGGGTGGTGGTTGTGCACACCTTTAATCCCAGCACTCAGGAGGAAGAGGCAGAGGATCTTTGAGCGTTTGAGGCCAGCCTGGTCTACAAAGCAAGTTCCAGGACAGCCAGAACTGTTACAAAGAGAAACCCTGTCTTGAACTACTGTCCCCCTCCAAAAAAGGTTCATTATTAGGAACAAATGCAAAGGAAGTATACAAAAGTGATAAGAAGGTATGCAATTTAGTTTTTGGGTTTTTTTTTTGGGGGGGGGTGTCGAGACAGGGTTTCTCTGTAGCTTTAGAGCCTGTCCTGGAACTAGCTCTGCCTCTTGAGTGCTGGGATTAAAGGCGTGTGCCATCACCTCCCGGTTTATGAAATTAGTTTTAAGAAAAAAGAGTTCAATAGGAAAGATTAGCTTTCTTCACAGTAACATAATAAATTTTGTATGTTTTTCTGTTTAGCTTTAAGTTACATGTTCTCACTCTGTGTTAGTCTTTCATTTCAGTGCAGTGGTGTTCAAAACTATTAGCCATATGTAGTTATATATCCTTGAGATAGCTAATCCTGAGATGTGTGTACTTTATGTTTCAAAGACTTATCAAAAAGAAAAGTAAAGCTATCTCGTCACTAATGCTGATTACATGCTGAAATGGCAGTCTTTTGTGGGCTGGGACTGTACCTCTGATAGTTCAATGGCAGCATTTGTAAGCCCTGGATTTGATTAACCTCAAGAACCAATGAATGAACAAACAAAATTAAATAGAAGAATAGCAACATCATAGTCAGTTAAACAAAATATTTAAAAGAATTTACTTGTTACATTGACATGTATTGACAGTTATCAACTGGAGAAAAATAATCTTTTACATATGTAAATTATAATGTATATGGAGCAAATAAGGATAAAATACTGGCAGTTCCCATTGCTATTAAAGTTTCATTCCTGGAAGAATAATGAAAGCTGTAAAGAGAAGTTGCTGACAGCCTTCACCTATGCATATATTCATATATTAGTTTCCAACACTAAGTCCAGGACCATTAACAAGCTAAGCACAGCAGAAGCACAGACCTGTATTGATTGCCTGCACTGGGAAGAAGGCAGCCAGAGGATGGGGAGTTTAAGTTCCCCTTGGGTTACACAGTGAGACACTATCTCAAAATCAAATCAAAACAAGAAAGCAAACACAGAATTACTAGTACACAATCCAGCAATTCCATAAACACTTAAAAGAAATGAAAGCAGAGACTAATAGTTTCACATTAATGTTCAGTATAGGACTACCCACAACAGCCGAGACAGGAACTACTTAGACTACCCATCAGCAGATGGGATAACCAGACCAGTATACACTTACAGTGGAATATTATTCAGGTGTAAAAGCTGCTCTTGCAGAGGGCCTAGGTTTGATTCCCAGTACTCTTTGTAACTCTAGTTTTAGGGATCCAATGCCCTCTTCTGAATTCCATGGGCACCAGACATGCATGAAATACACATACATACAGAGAAAACATCTTTAAACATAAAAGGCACACAAACCTTATTTTTTAAAGTTTTGATACGTGCTACGATATGGATGAATTCTGAAAACACACTAAGTGAAATAACCTAGCTACAAAAAGAAAAATATTGCATAAAGACAGAAGATGATTCAAGGCCTAGAGGGAAATAGGAATGGAGAAATGTTATAGCAAAAACAAGATAGTAAAACTTGGTGACCTGTACCCTTAAAGTAGATGTGATACACAAACTATATTTAAATTAAAGCTGTTTTTAAAAAAAAAACCCAAGACAGAGATTAAACCTGAATCTGGGCTCTGTTACCCACTGTTTGACCTGATGTAGTTCCCTGTTTCTTCCATGCTACACCATCTCATATCACATGAGGATTAAATGACCAATATTTACAAAGAGAGGCATATGATTATCAATTAAAACAGGCTTCAGAGACAAATGGACACATGAAATCAAAATTTAAACACTGATGTTTATGACATTAGTAATTCCACATTTTCACAAACTGAGTCAATCCCACTAAAATGTGACACAGGTGCTGCTGTGCATCACACACAGCGCATGTCCGTGACGTCACTGGAGCCCACCTTTGTTATGTGTGCACACCGCGTCTCAAGTGTTTGGCTACCTTGGGAACAGTGATGGTATTAAGACTGAATCTGTTAGCAGGCCAGGTTTATACAGGTTTAAACAGAAGTGCACAGTGATGAAGCCTAATGAAGGTCGATTTTGGAACTGCCTTGATTCTCACAGCTTTTATATTCAGTTTGAACTTACAAACGTATAGAGGTCTAATTTTAGTTTATGATTTCTATTTAAGAGACTACATAGACTTAAGGTTTTGGCTCAGGTATGCCCTTTGGGTAATTATTTAATCCTGTTAGGTTTTAGTTTATTCATATGTATAATACCTTTTTAAAAATGCCTAAATTCAATAAACTAATATATGAAAGATATTTAGACCAAGGCCTAGTGTTCAGCAAGTAAGTTCAATATATAGCAATTACTAAGAATTGAATTTTACTGAAGATAATATGCTATGATAGTTTAAATGTGACATTTTCAACAATCTTATGCTTATATTCTTCAAAATATTGACGTAACTATATAATTCATAACTATGAATGGTGCACTCATTTCAAGATGAGTACCAAATCTGACCCAGTCTAGATTACTTATCTTTTAAAAATAAATCATATGGACTTTCCAGGATATGATGGGGTAAAGATCTAGTGACTGGATACATTACAGAAGAATATGTGTATCTGACTCCAGGGTACCATGTGCTGAAACTGTATAGTGATTTAACTAATCAGGAAACTACGAAATCTTTAGTATTTTCTTTTTCCTTATCTTTGTTTTGTTTTTTGAGAAAGGGGTTCTCTGTGCAGCCCTGGCTGTTCTGGAACTCGCTCTGTATACCAGGCTGCCTTGAGCTCACTGAGACTTGTCAACTTTTACCTCCTGCAGTATTTTCCTTTAGTGACCTCCTAGTACATACTATGTCGGCTAAGAGACAGATATGGTTAACTTCTAGACTCACAAATTACCACAGTTTATGCACATGTTATCTATGCCTGGATTTATGTAACTAAATTAGAAAAGTTGGCTATACTTAGATTTTTCTGTTTGTCATACTTACAAGTCAGTACAATGCAATTGTTCTCATGACTAAGAGATGTGTTACTTACCAAATTTTCTCTTTCAATCCTTTGTTGTTCCCTCTGTCTGTTGAGAGCACTATGATATAACTTAGGGGGATGGCCAATTGATCTTCCGGGAATTGTACTTCTGCTTCCTGGTTTTTCAGCCTGTCTTGACAGTTCTTTCAAAAGCCTCTGATTTTCCCGATCAATCTGTCTCACCTCTTCTCTTGTGAAAGAGTAGTTTTTCCTAGGCATTACAGAAGGCTGCTCAAAGCGATGTTTTTGTGGTCCCTTTTTATCTAACTGCAGAAAAGCTGCAGAAGTAAACAAAAAAGTGAAAGTGGCTAAGCAAAGTAGCTACGATGGTACATACTTTAATTCTTAAAAGTATAATCTAAGTTAATATAAAGTATGAAATGAGCTAATGACTTATTTGTGTAGGAAAAAACTGGATGTAGCTTAGAGTTTTATATTCTAACTCTCTGGGCACAAAAGCTCATGCACATCAGAGGAATGAAGGTCTGTCTGTGACACTAGCTCTTAAGCAGCTGATTCACAAAAGCTATTCCTGCCGCATCTGTTTTGTTTTCCGACAACAGCTTTAATAGCTAGGGACTTTAGGAGCCTCTGGGTTGTGTGCTCTGATACAATAATTTAGGTACTTTTGTTAATGGGAGGGCATAATTTTACAGTAACAACAGATGTTCTTGGCAATGACTAAGGGAAACAATGGCAAAAAAAATTCAGACCAGTCTAGAATTAACAGCTTAATCTGAAAGTATTACACCATGAAAGCCATAGTTTTAATATTGTTACAGTACTTCTGCTGTGAATGCCAAACATTTTATTTTGTATTAAGTATAAGCTGAAATGAACACATTAGATAGATTTTTAGCCAAGAAAAAAAAATTGCACACTATGATTACCAAATGATTTTTGTTGGGTGGTGGTGGGAACTGAACCCGGGGTCTTGTCCATTCTAGCCAAGCACGGTACTACTGAGCTACGTCCTCTGCCTGAAAAGAATTTTTAACAACACGCTTAAAAAATTGTTATAAAAGGTTTCAGTAAGCATGACTATTACAACCCACTTGTGAAACGCTTCTAAAACCAGAGTTTGGCGACTGTTCCTACTTCATCATATTCTAAAGTAGTAATATATTTTATCAGATTAACAAGTTTAGTTTTGTTTTGGTTTCATATTTTTAAGAGTTAAAAAAAACAACCCATACTATTCTGTGTGTGCATGATCCGTATTTTCAGGGTGCATGCCAGTGTGCACATGGAGGCCAGAGACAACCCTGTGGACGTTGCTCTCTCCTTCCACTTCTATGTACATTCCAGGGACTGAACTCGGGTTGTCAGTCATGTTCAGCAAGTGTCCGACAATGCCTACTTGTTATCTCCACAGCTCTTAAAACACTATCTTTTTAAAGTAATGTTTGTTGCTACTTGACTACACGCGATTTCTTTTTACATGTCTAGTCTAGCATCTTACTCTGCTAGACGCAGTGATGTAAAGAGAAGAGGTATTTTTAACCTCCATTTTATAATGAGTCTAATCACTTGGGCAAGTGAGAAAAAAAGCAGTAATTTTATTTCTTATATTTATACCAAAGACTACTGAAGATTATAGGAACAAATAAAACAGATAAAGCAATAGCTTCCTCAAGAAAAACCAAGGAATTGATGGCTGATAATTAGTGAATGGTAGCTGAAAACCACACCAATGACAAAACTTGAGTGATAGATACATGTTCTGAAAGTTTCACATACACTATACATATCAAATTACCTTTTAATATCTATGTTTATATCTGGAAAGGTTTCTAAATTAATTTAGCTATGTTGAGGAATATTATTTTAAGGTGTGTGATTTTGTTTATGTTGCATTTGCTATTTCTGTGAAGGTGTGGTTCTTTGCCTGTCTAAAATACCTGATGGTCCAAATAAAGAGCTGACCAGCCAATAGCAAGGCAGGAACAAGGATAGGTAGAACTGGCAGACAGAGAATAAATTAAAGGAGAAATGAGGGAGAGGAGGACATTAGGCCAGCCATGTTAAGTAAGAGTGAAAGTAAGATATACAGAAGAAAAGGAAAAAGTCCAGAGGCAAATGTAGATTGGATAATTTAAGAAAAGCTGGCAAGTAAGCCAAGCTATGGCCACTCCTAAATAAGTAAGATAATACTTATTTTCTTATCATTATTATTAATAAGTAAGAGATAAGTCTCTGTGTGTGATTTATTTGGAAGCTGAGTGGTGGGCCCCCCACAAACCAAAAGAGTAAAACATCACACAGTATATCTATGTACACAGTATATCTATGTATGAAATTCTTTAGAATCTCATTCTAAGGGAAATTAAGCTACATTTCCTAATGACACCTTTTTAAAAGTAAAATAAAAATAAATAAAAAGTTTACCTCATTAAACAATCAAACAACAGCCTTCAAAAGGCAGTATTTAAGCTTTTCCTTCATTGAAAACCACAAAACAGGGTACTTATTTACTGAAAGCAGGTATTACTATGACATTTAAAAAAGTGACTCCATGCTGACATCAAAAATATGATCCAATTCTTCCAAATAAAAACACTTAAAAATAAATATTAACGAATTCCTTACTTAAGGAATATAGATATTGCAAGGGGGAAAAAAGGAATATAGATATATAGATGCATCTATCTAAACTTATATATTTACAAATAGTTTTCTCCGGAATTTTCCTTTGATAAGCAATGCCACACAAACTCTACACATAGCTCTGGGTCTGACTCCGAGCATCTCACAAAACTGGGTGGGTATGGTGGCACACACTGTGGTGAAACTGGGTGGGTATGGAGCCAGGCGGTGGTGGCGCACGCCTTTAATCCCAGCACTTGGGAGGCAGAGGCAGGCGGATCTCTGTGAGTTCGAGACCAGCCTGGTCTACAAGAGCTAGTTCCAGCGCAGGCTCCAAAGCCACAGAGAAACCCTGTCTCGAAAAACCAAAACAAACAAAAAAAAAAACACAAAAAAAACAAAAAACTGGGTGGGTATGGTGGCACACACTGTGGTGCGATCTGATTCTAGCACTGGGAGGTGGAGGCAGAAGAACTTGAAGTTCAAGGCCATTCTCAGCTACTAGTGAGTTCTAGGCTAGTCTGGAATACATGAACCCATCTCAAAATAACAAAATAAAAATCTGTTCTGTAGACAGTCATAATCTCTACAGAAAAACCCACTATAGCTATTTATATCAGATCCAAATTTACAAGATTTTTTAAAAAAAGATTTATATATTTTATGTCTATAGTCAGATCGATCCCATGACAGATGACTGAGCCACACATGGCTGCTGGAAGAGCAATTAGAGCTCTTATCTGCTGAGCCTTCTCTCCAGCCCTATAACATTTCTTATCTGCCTGCACAACTAAAAACTTGTTAGATGAGAAATTTTGTGACATTATTTTGTATAGGCTTTGAATCTTTGTAGGCTTCTTATAGCTCTACCAACAGAGTACTGTCAAAATGGTAAGTTTTAATTTATTTTAAATATAAAATTTTTTCTTTTTTTGGTTTTGAGACAGTTTCTCTGTGTGTATCTTTAAATATAAATTTTTAAAGATTCATTTTATTTTTATTTTTTAAATTTTACTTATGAGTATGGGTGTTATGCCTGGTACCCTGGGAGGCTGGAAGAGAGTGTCAGATTCTCTGGAACTGGAGTTACAGATGGCTGTGAGCTGCCATACAGATGCTAGAAATCAAACCCATGTACTCTCAAAGAGCGGCCAGTGCTCTTACTCATTGAATCATCTCTCTAGCCCCGAAGATAATTTTATTTATGTATATGTGTGTGTGTTTGCCACATGCATGCAGGTACTCATAAAGTTTAGCAGAAGTGTAACAGTCCCTGAAGGTGTAGTTACAGGAGGAAGTGAGCACCCTGAAATGAGATCTGGGCCCAGTTTGTAAATTTCAAGCCTTGGGGCTCTGTACACACACACACCCTTTTTTGTAGGAATACTTGTGCCTGGAGCCTAGAGCTACACATGCCTGATAGTAACTTGAGGTTGTCATATGTGACTCCACAGATCATTTAAAGTAAGCTATATACAGAAACTTTCATCCTATCGTTTAAGACATCTGAGTTGTCGCTTCACACAACTTGAGTTCTGTGATAATTTGTTATCAGAGCAACAGTAACTACAATAGTTAGTACAAGGAAATGAAATGCTACTATGACAAGCCCAAAGATCATGGCTCGAGGTATGAAACCTGATGGCAGTTAGAGCTAGAGGAGCCTGGAAAAAGATGTTACTAGGGGCTGGAGAAGCGGCTCCGTGTTGCAGGACGGGTTTGGTTATCAGCTGGGAGCTCATGACTATCTGTAACTCCAGTCCTAGGGACCCAAGCCCCCTTCGGGACTCCTCTGAGATTTACACGCACATGCTGCACGCACACATCTGCTTTCATACATAAACTGGATCTAAAACACAAAAGGTTGTTGATGAAGTCCGAGAAAGAACTGACCGACTGTTTAGCGGCACTGTTATGAGGATAAGGAAGATGGGAAAAACTTCTACTGGTGGATTTGGGCTAAGATATTCAAGCAGGACATTGAAAATACAATGGCTTACATTATCCATATAAGACAGAATAGAGAAATAGAATCTAAAACCAGGAATTGATCAGTTTTAAAAGAAAATATAGAAGAGATGTAAGAGCCAGGACTTACAGGGTTCAGAATAAAACAATTACTCATCCCTTACCTCCCCCAATAGAAGAAGCTCAAGGTACCCAAAGTTTACTCACTGAACCACACCTCTGGAATCTTGCCTGGACCTGGACCGCTGGAAAAGGGAATGCATTTTATATATGGGAGAAACAAGTAGTAGTAGAGATTTTGAAGCTATTTCTATAATTTGACATTATCTCATTAAGAGGTAGGTCTTGGTTGATGATGCCTCTCAGAAGGTAAGGGTTACTTGTCTAGTGTGCCTGAAACCCTGGTTTCATGGTTAGCACCACATAATACTTTGGCATGGTAGTGTATGTTGTAATCCTAGCTCTGAGGAGGCAGAGGGAAGACAGACAGTCCAGGCCATCCTCAGCTACAACCTGAGTTACATGAGACCGTATCTTAAGAAACAAAAACAAAAAAGGCAGGGTCTATGTCCCACCACTTTAAATTTGGGAAGTTTATAACCATTTCTACCAATGGGCAGCAGAGACAGGAGGATCACTACAAGTTCAAAGCTAGCCTCGATCTATATAGCAAGTTTTAGGCTGGTCAAGTCTCAAACTAAGACTCTAAAAGAAACCAAGCAAACATAAATGGATGCTACATGACTCTAGAAGCTAAGATATAAATAGTTCTGAGATTTATGTATTATTTTCTGGAACACTCTACTTGGAACCCTGAGTACCAAGAAGTCTAATTATCCTGAGAGCACCATCTTTGAAGAAGCTAGGCCTCTATGAGGAGATCTAGCCACAAAGAGACTGTGACTGAGTTCTGTTCTTGTGCCTGGTCCACATCCAGGTCCCTTGACAAGCACTCAGGCAATTCTGTCCCAAGGCACCGAGTCTCTCTATTCTACAAGAACTGGGGTAATTTGTTCACTAGCAATACTTACTGCTGCTTTTCTTTCTTTTTTTTTAAAAAAAACAAATGTATAGCAGAGCCAGTACCTGTGAGTCAAGGGCAGCCCCCACACACAGTTACACTTTCTGTTTATTTGGTCTGATTTTTAGTCCTCCTCGGTAGCTTGATCTTTATCAATTTATTGTCCAGTTCTGTTTTGATTTTATTATATATATATAATTTGCTAGTATCATATGTACATATTACTATATCAATATTATACTCAGTGTACTTGGCTTCTGTATTAATATAAACACCCCTTCTGTCCCCTTTAGCATTTTTCACAACTTGAAATCTATTTTTGTACTAATAGGGCTGATGCTTCTATTTCCTCTTTTTAAAGGAGACATACCTGACATCTCTTCCAAACTTTTTCCATTCTTCCTATTACTATAAATACCTTTTGGGTTGAATTTTGTTGATTTATTCTCTTCCAGTATAACTGGTATTTATTGAATATTACAGTTACCATAACAGAAAGTATCTAAAGAATTCGTGTTTTCCCTTTTTGACTGTTGCAAAACAGAAAAAGTTCAAAATTTACCAGGCTATATTTAGATGTACTGTTTGTTCAGTGGTCGTGCAACTCATTCTCTATAATGCTGTATGTTGGAAAACTAGAATTTATAATCATAAGAAAGTAGAACAAAAAAAACAAAACCCCCCTCAGTCTTTGTCCTCTTTTTCTAGACCCTGGAAATGACAATTCTGTCTCCATGATTTTGACTAGGATAAAAGGAATCACAAGAATTGTCTGTGTAGATATGTATGTGCTCACGCATCTGCAGGTATGTGTGTCCATGTGCATGTGTAGGTAAAGGGTCAACCTGCGGGTTCATTTATTAGGAGCTGCCCACAGTGGGCTTTTGAGACAAGATCTCTCGCTGAGGCCTGGAGCTCAATGATTTAGGGTAGGCTGGCTGGCCAGTGAGCCCCAGGGAACCTCCTGTTTCTCTCCCCATTGCTGACTATACCAGCACAGAGCACCATGCCTGCTTTTCTAAATGGCTGGGAGATCTGGAACTCAGGCCCTTGCTGAGCAAGGGCTTTATAGAGCTATCAGCCTGCAGTGTTTCTTTTCGAGACTTATTTCACTTATTAGCTTTCACTTCTTCCAGCCTCATCCACATTGCAGCACAGACCAGATAATGCTTCCTTTTCAAGACTGAGTAATATTTCTGATTTCATTTTTTAACACAACCCCAATGTCTTCTAAGTTACAATCTTTTAATTATTCAGCCTCCCTTCCTACAGATTTTAAGTACAGCTCCATTTTTTTTCTTTTTAAAAGAGTAAGTTAAAAACATTTTTCTCAACGATTATCTCCAAACTTCAGAATATTAACGACTACTACAGTAAAAAATTCTAGTTCCATATTTTTTAGGAGTTCTTAAACTTTCCCGTTTTGGGTCCTAAAGGTTGAGGCATCTAATACCTCCATGGGTTAATATCTACCAATATTTAATATGTAAAAACTCAACAGTACCAAAAAAAAAAACCAAAAAACCCTAAAGATATTTATCCATCCCACTGTCAGTAACAACAAACTAATTAATACTTATATATATAAAAAAAGAAGGATCTGTAAGATGGCACAAAAAATAAAGGCCCTTGATGCTGAGCCTGAAAAACTGGGTTTGGTCCACTGGACCCACATAGAAGAAGGAGTGAACTGACTCCCACAAATTGTCCTCCGACCTATACACCCATGCTCTGGCACATCTGTGCTCCTATACATTCACATGCTGGTACACACACATACATTAATACATACATAGAATTTATTGTTTTAGTAAAAAAAAGTGTGTGGAAGAGTTTAACAGCTGTATCCATTTTATATGCCTAGCTTACGAAGACGGCTGGTTTCTCACTGCTGCTTCTGCACCGTGTGCTGTCACTGTCATGCAGCCCCTCGAAGAGAATGCATAAAGCCAAGGCAAGGTTATTTTTATTAGTTACAATAGCTTTGTCCTCATAGATCTATAAAAAGTCATTAGCCTTGCTTAAAAATGAATCAATTCTCAGTAATAGATTTTATCATAATGATGTAGGCCCTCTGTTGCCTTCGGCTTTTCTCAAATGCTTGGTTATACAAGGTAATGTGTTTGAGGTATTCACAATGCCAATCTGCCCGTAAAGAAGAGACGAAACTGTACTGCCAGGCAAGGCGTGCTGGAAGCTGACCGCATCAGAACAGGCCTCCTCTCTCATGGACAGCAATGGGCCTGTAGAGCATTTCTCTTAATCCCCTCCATAATATCCACACATAACTTTATGGAAAAAAAAAACTATAACTGGTTTCTTCACTCATCAATGCTTCCTTAATCAATTCTTCCTCTTATAATTTTCCTCTCAAAGATAGAGATAAAATTTAAAGTCATAAATTTCTACAATGTTTTTACTTTGCCCTTTCAGAGTCCTTCAAAAGTGATCCCATTTTATATACATGAAGTATGAAATGTATCTTTAATCCAGTTCACTCAACTCCTTAAATGCTTACCAAATATATCAGACTCATGATGTAATTTCATATCAAAATGTGTTTACTGCTCCATTTTCTAAGTCCCTCAATGCCTAGTCAAGTCCAAGGTTAAATATCTAATTCCAACACAGTCTTTGGACATTGTGGGGAATGGGAATTCCCCAAGTCAACCTCCTTATAAGAGCTGAAATTGTACTAATCTTTTAAGGTGTGTTAAAATTATGTTTCTAGTACCAGGCTACACTGATCTATTAGTTCTCGGTGAACACAACTCTCAGTCTAGACTGGACTCTAGCAATTATATCAAGTACCACAACCTATACAGGGTTACTGTTTAGTTCATGAACATGTCAATAACACCAAAGCCTAAAGCTTTGTGCTTCAATTCCCAGAATCTCATCTACTTCACTAAGTGTCAAATTCAATACTGTTTCACCATTCCACTGACTACTCTGGGATATTTGCTTATACCCTTTTATTAATCTTTATTAATATCTATTTATATTCAGTAAGCAACAATCTTACAAACCACTATTTTATACTGTTTGCTACATAGCAATTTGTGAAATTTTTTTACTCAAAACTCACTACAGGAAATGGTATGTTCTTCTCTTGAAAATGTTTACATTGGGAGGACACAGTGTGCTGAACTCCAGCCTCAACTGTTTGCTGACAGGATCATGTTCTACTAGAAGATTTTAAACACGTTATGCATTAGCGTGACCATCTTCTCTACATTAAGCGGACTGATCTTGCAAGCAGTGAACGCTGTGGAACAAACAGATGAGCCAAAGCAGCCTAGAAAAGCCCGTCTGGGGAACGTGAAAGTGATGGAGTATGAGATGAATAAAGAAAGGCACAAGTGGGGATCAAGTCAAGGCCAAGGTTTAGGCACATGGTGGAAAATACAGAAAAGTTTCGAGGATCTGAAAAGCTTCATGCTGTAAACTGAGCATGAATAATAATTCTGGAAAACTAAAGATGTATCTTATAGGACTGAAAAATAATTTGAAATGTTTTACTATAAAGACTTCCCTGGGGGACTATTATTCATGTAGTCCAACAGTAAATATGCTAATTAGCAAAATGTCCCCTTTGTTCTTCTGCCTTTGTTAAAAGACTTTAACCCTAGCCCTCAGAATTCAGGGAGGATTCTGTAAGAGGATCATAAAAGCTAAAGGCCAAGAGAAGCCTGCCCCTTTCATGGCGGCGGGTTCCTGGTGAGTGCCACAGCTTCAGATCCACCGGCTCAACTCAGGGTAAGTTCAACACTAGCCCCCAGCCTCCCTGCTCGAGTAGGAGACATCGCCTCCCCTTTCCCCAGCTTTGCTGTGTCCCA
>JAQHUG010000190.1:2621127-2647645 GCA_028555095.1 Dicrostonyx torquatus | reverse complement strand
AATTATAGCCACTTTTCTATATCTAGACATCTACCACATGTAGAAGTGAATATTGTTTGCCTTGTAGAATATAAACTTCACTTTCCACCATTTTTAAATGGTGGAAAGTAAAGTTTCACAAAAACCCTAGTGGACAGCATCCTAAAATCCTAAAGGAGTGGTCTAGTAGTATGCCTTATGGAGTGCACTACTTTTCTTCTCCTCTTCCTCACTAACACATGGTAATAATAACTGTGCAGTTACACTTGGAAAATAAGAAGAGTAAAATGTTTTAGTACATTCTAGTGGATTGTTTGCAAGAATGTCTACACTTGCAAAGGGACAATGTTGGTATTTGTTGTGTAGCAAATTCTTCTGAGATAAAACATTCTATCTGGAAGGAAGCTCCTTAAGACTTAGGAAGTTCTAAAGGAAGGCTGGTTAAGGCTCAAGAAGTAAAGAACACAAAGGCTTTAGGAAGTCCCTGAAACTGACCAGATTCACTAGACTCCTCCCATCCAAGTATATGCAAAACAGTAAATACTGCTGAAAGACATACTCAGAACAGTTGAGGTGCATAAAAGAGGCTCAAACCAACAGAGTTGCCTGCAAAAGACTCTCTCCAACTTTTCCAACTGTCTGTATGTGTACACTGTGCTATAGATGTCCAACTTTAGTGAGCTGTCACCCATGCTGCAGTGGGCTTTTCATGATGCAGATGTCTTTGATTTCTTTCAGCTCTTGTGAGTAACCCCTCATCCATATTTCTGTAAGTAACTCCAATAAAACTCATTGGCCCACCAAAAAAAAAAAAAAAAATCTAAAGGCCACCTGGGCTAAGCAGACCCTGTCACAACAACAAAAGGCCAGAAGTTTCTTATAGCAGGGCTTGCCACTATACAGCAAACAACTGAATCTCGCTTCTACATTTCATACTGAAAATTTTCCATGGTATTTAACTGTAATTGTGGGGATGGTAATCATTGTTCTAACTTAAAAATTATATATATGTGTGTGTGTGTGTGTGTGTGTGTGTGTGTGTGTGTGTGTGTGTGTTCTTAGCATCCAGCTAAGTTTTAGAAAGAGTTTAGATGGTAAGAAGGATGCTGTATCTACTTTTTCAGGGTTCTTTATTTTTGTATGGGGGCTTGCCCACAACATATGTACATGCATCACGTATATGCAGTGCCCAACAAGGCCAGAAGAGGGTGTTGGATCTCCTGGAACTGTAGATAGAGATTGTTGTGAACAGATAGATGGTCATGGGTGTGCTGGGAACCAAACCTAGGTCCTCTGGCAAGAGCAGCAAGTGCTCTTAATTAATCACTGAGCCATCTCTCCAGCTCTTGTTTATCACTGTATCTGTTGTCACACACAACATAGTATGCATGGAGGAAACAGATATGGAATATGATCCTCCAGGAAGGAGAAATGCAATCAGCACAGGTAGGGTTGTTTAGCTGTCTGGGTTCTACTTTTACCATATGCATTTGCATGAGATTCCAGGGTGTGATCTATACACACTCTGCAGTCCCAGGGACCACAGTGAACAAACCCAACTGCCCCAATTTGCACCTCTTTCTACCTTCCTCCATTGGGCCTTCCATCTGCCAGCCCTAACTCCAGCAAGAATAGTTTCGGGTATCTCTCCCCTGGTCAATGACTGGTTCAGGAATGAAGAGTGTAACTAAGTCAATTTGTGGAAACAGAACTAAGTGTGCATTGTCTGGAGATACTTCTTAACAAGGTTCTTGCACTCTGAGAGCTAGAGGAAGTGTTTCTCTGGACACCGCCATGTCTGAAGGTGAATGGCAGATGTTTGCTTACTGGTAGCTCAAGAATAAAGACAGAACTGCCTGAGAAGAGTGATAACCTTCTGAGTTTGAGAGGAATTGAAAACTAGTCCAAATTTCTGGACCTAATTGATTATCTTTGCAATTATCTGAAAATTCAAATAATATTCAAAGCATTTTATGACATAATGGAATATATCTGGCAAGTTATTAAAATGTCAATCATCTCAAAGACACTGACTAGAAAAATCCATGCACATTTATAGCATATATTTAAGTTTAGTTATTAATATTCAAACTTTATGGAATTTCAAGAATTACCTTTCAGCAGATGATTAAGGTCCATGGTGTCATGTAAGACTTTCTGTTTGGATCTATGGTCTAGATTTGCTTCTAACACTGATGATTTTGGAGCAAAATTCTGCCCATTCTTTTCTTTCCTTCTGGCTGATTTCAGAGGTCTTGGCTCATGTTTTAAAGCCTCCACATCCTCATACACATCCCGGCTCACATTTTCTTGCCTTTTAACTTTTACTTTCTGATCATGTGACGGGCCCGGTTCAACCGACTGGACAGGGCTGATGTCTGGAGTTGACAAAGGAGTTCCGTCTGTTACAGCATCCTCTGATTCCTCATTGTAGTTACCGGTTTTTGGTTTAGCACTTGCAAGCTGTATACTGGCTGATTTTCTTCCTGATTTACATCTCTGTTTTGGTGACAAGAGGGTTACACCAGAAGCATGTTTCCTTGATGATGAGCGTGAATCAGATTTATGGGTATCGGATCCTGTATCTGAGCAGTCTGAACTTGACCTTGAAGATGAGGAAGACAAAGAAGAGGAGGAACTGATTTTGGAATATTTTTTATTTGCGTTTTTTTTGAAGTTGTTAGAGGGCTTAGCTGACTTGGCCCTCACATGGTATTTTTTCCCATCGTCGCTGCTTTCCTCTCCATCTGTGTAGTAATCATCCTCACCTTTTTCAATTTTAGGAATTCTATTTGCAACAGGCAAGTGTAATTTATGTCCTTTTGCATCATCGCACGATTTTTTTGATCTTGAAGAAGTGGTCGACAATGAGGAACTTCTTGATTGTGTAGGATCATTTTCTACATGGTATTCCTTTGAGGAAACTTTTGCTTTTCTTTCATTTCCTTTCTGAGTAAGGTAATTTTCCTTTGTTTGGATTCCAAGTTCCAAGTTCACATTTTCTGTGTCATTATCTATTCTCTCTTTAAGGTCATCATCTTGTATTTCAAATTTCAAGTTTACATTTTTGGTGTCCTTATCTATTCTTTCCTTATGGTTATCATTTTGCTTGTCAAAAACTAAATTACTGTCACACTTTTTTGCATCTTCAAAATCACTGTCAAAGAAAGAATGGTCCACCTCACCTTCTGATATATCTCCAAATCGATCCATGATGTCAAAAGTGTATCTGAAAAGAAACGTTCAACCATCAGACTGGAGGAATTTCTAAATATGTTTTTATTTTTATTTTCCCAAAATGAGAAATGTTGGCAGTACAAAAAGAGAACTATCGGCTAGGCAGTGGTGGTGCACATCTTTAATTCCAGCACTTGGAAAGCAGAGGCAGACAGATCTCTGTGAGTTCAAGGCCAGTTCAGTTACAGGACAGCCAAGGCTACACAAAGTATCTCAAAAAGCCTCCACTGAGGAGGAAGGGCGGATATAGGAGCAGTGAAGAAGATATCTTAATTGAGGGAGCCATTTTAGGGTTAGCAAGAGACTTGGCTTTAGAGGGGATCTCAGGTGTCCATGGGGAATGTCCCCAGCTAAGTCCTTGGGCAGTAGAAGAGAGGGTGCCTGAACCGGCCTTGTCATAGTGAATATCACCATAGA
Source organism: Dicrostonyx torquatus (assembly GCA_028555095.1). NCBI lineage: Eukaryota > Metazoa > Chordata > Mammalia > Rodentia > Cricetidae > Dicrostonyx > Dicrostonyx torquatus. Next base: position 2,644,012 of record JAQHUG010000190.1, on the reverse strand, counting down.
ACCTTCGTCTGGTGATGGATGGAGATAGAGACAAAGACCCACATCAGAGCACTGGACTGAGCTCCCAAGGTCCAGTTGAAGAGCAGAAGGAGGGAGAAGATGAACAGGGAGTCAGGACTGCGAGAGGGGTTGGTTCACCCACTGAGACAGTGTGCCTGATCTAATGAGAGCTCACCAAATCCAGCTGGACTGGGACTGAACGAGCATGTGATCAAACTGGACTCTCTGAATGTGGCTCACAATGGGGGCTGACTGAGAAGCCATTGATAATGGCACTGGGACTTGTTTCTACTGCATGTACTGACTTTTTGGGACCCTAGTGTGTTTGGATGCACACCTTCTAGGCCTGGATGGAGCAGGGAGGACCTTGGACTTCTCACAGGGCAGGGTACCCTGCCCTCTCTTAAGATTGGAGGGGAAGGGAGGAGGGTGAGTGGGGGAGCGGGAGGAGAATGGAAGGACGGGAGGAAGTGGAAATTTTTTAATGGAAAAATAAATAAATAAATAAATAAATAAATAAATGAAGAGCCTCCATCGAGAAAGAGAGAGGACTATTAAAAATAAAAGAAGTTTGTGAGGTCATTATGGGGTCCTTGGGATTATACCAATAGTCTCAGAGCTCACAAGAAAACAAGAGATCATCGGGGAAGGCCTATCACAAACAGCAGTATCTTAGCCCAAATGAAACCTCCCTTCTGCACAGTATAAATTAGAGTTTAAACGAAGAAAGACAGGCTTTTAGCCATTTATTTTGTCACTAGGACAAAACACCAAAACAAAACAACTCAAGGAACGATTTATTTTAGCTCATGATTTGCTCCTCCATGAAGCCAAGGAGAGCAAAGGTACACAATAGGCCCTTCAATGACACTCCCAGTCAGTCATCTACTTCCTCTCATCAGGCTTCATTCTTCAATTTCCACCACCAACCCAAAGAATCCATCGTTAGGGTAAAGCCCTGCTGATTTAACTGTCCCTGGACATCACCTCACAGACACACTCAGGTGTGCTGTTAATCTCTCCCAGGCATCTCTCGATCAAATCACACTGCTAATCACAGTTAATCATCAGAGTTAATAGTAGCATCAGCTAAGCCACTCCAACCACTAATTAATCTGATGGTAATAATGTGACATAAATCAGTGAGCTTCACCATTTTACTACTTGCTGATCATCCTATTCTGTTCTTTTACTGCACATATTGACGACGAAGCACACAGAGCTGTGACTTCTAATAAATTCTCCACCACCCTTTCTCATTGAGCAACAGAAATCCCCAAGATATATAAACGGGCTGTACAGGTGGCTTCCAAATAAATTTCTGAACATCTGATCACAAGCTATAATGTAATGCAGGAAATATCACCACAGACTGACTGACTATATACATGACTCACTGCATCAAAGGGCGTCTGGTATGAGATACTTTGCAGCTGTTGGTCATCTGTCTAAGATCAAAGAACACATGAAATTCAACATCAGAGGAAATAAATTAACTTCTAAATAGACATTGTTTGGCATGGACTAAGGACACTGTTTTGTTACTTAAATTACTGGATGTATAGGTTTATGCACATAAACAATGATTTTAAAAATTCACGTAAAGTATCTTACTACCCTAACCCAATCAGACTAAACTGAAAAGATTACTATAAAGCTATAGTCTTTGGAAAGTATTTCTTCACTTCTGTTATCATGGCGACCTAAAAGCAGTATCATGTTAATAGTAATAATCTTAGTTCAGTCTTTAGTTTCCAATCCTACCCTCCATTAAAAACAAACTCCGCAAAAACCCAAAGGAAGAAGTTGGAGAGTCAATGATGACTTGGCTAGGTTTATAACTGTAACTTGTTAGGTATTTGAAATACTTAAACAGGAAATATAAGTTAAATTATGGTGATAAGCGGGTTTACAAATGTCACATATAATGTCCAGAAAAATTTGATATTTTATAACCTAAGTAAAGATTAATAAAAGTACAAATCAGCAAAAATCTAGCACAAACCTAGATCCAAACAAAAATGCAGACCATTGAGAAACATCATGCTACAAAATTTATGTTCGATTAAATTCAAGACTCTAGTTTCAAGATGCGAGCATAGATTAATGCCTTCTTTAGAAATTAAAAATTCAAACTGTCAGAGGGGGACTGGGAGTAAGGGTTAAAGGTAGAGATCTTGATGCCCAGCAGAATCCCCTCATACATCTAGGGCAGTTTTAGCTATCTATTTATCTGTACAGACATGAACGTCTGTTCTCAATTTATAAAGTTAAAATTTGATTTTTAAAAGATAAAGGTAGGGCCGGGCGGTGGTGGCACACGCCTTTAATCCCAGCACTCGGGAGGCAGAGGTAGGTGGGTCTCTGTGAGTTCGAGGCTAGCCTGGTCTACAAGAGCTAGTTCCAGGACAGGCACCAATAACTATAAAGAAACTCTGTCTCCAAAAAAAAAAAAGATAACGGTAGGACTCCCCTTTATTTCTTATCAAAACCTAACAGCAAATGTAGATTATATGCTTTAGCTATACATTATAGTTTCCGAATGTATTTTTCATCGGGAATTTGCAACACTCACATCCTGTCCTCCTAAAACAAGGTAAATTTCCAAGGGTCATTTTAACAAAGGAAGCAAGGAATCGAGGGCAAAGAAATGGAGACTTAGTAAGTTCTTGAAGTAGAAGTCAGGTAAAGTCTTTTAAGTAAATTTCAATGACTTGACATTTAAGTTCAAATTAGAGATTTAATGTCTTCTTTACTACACGTATGTCTACGACCTGAGGTACAGAGGTGTTGTCTAGAATCTTTGTATAAGGCGTAGGGACACCAACAGCAGCGGCGATACAGCAGAATATCAGGTGCCCTCATGTACACCTGAGTGCAGTACCTATGATGTCCCGTAGGGCGCATCAGAGTCTATCGACCTACAACTAGCTACAGGCTCTTGTGAGATGCACCGCAGAGGGCACTGAGAACCCAATGTGGGGCTTCTGGAAGAGCAGTGCAGGCCGTTAACCACTGAGCCATCTCTCTAGCACCTGAAATGGTTCCAAAAAGGCATCTGACAGTTTGTTCAGAGACATAAACGAGCCACAAACTCTTTGAATCACAACTTCATTTGCAAACACTTAAGGATAAAAACATAAAAGGCAGAAACAGGCATAATCACAGAATTACTTGTAATAGGCTAAAAACTGCATACAGTAAAATTATTATTTCATGAACCATTTAGATCCCAGGCCAGCAAACTACTATTCAGGACCAATTCTGGCTTGTTACATTTATGTAGATGGTTTTTACTGGAACAGAGTTCTATTCATGGGTTTATGTACTGCCTCAGACAGCTTTCCCATTACAACTGAAAGACTCAACATTTACTATGTAATTTACTTGCAAAGCTTGTAGAACAGATAGTATATATAAATGAAAAATACATATACAGTTACCTGTACTGGAAGAATAACGTGCATATTTTAAATAAGAAGAGGAAACAAATCATAAGTTGACCTGCTAGAAGAAATTCCACTGGATTTTTAACATTTCCCACTGCTATAATGACTACAGTGTAGGTACAATAATAAGAGGAAATATGCCTACTGTGCGAAAAAGGATAAACTGAGTCAGGCATGCCCAGGCTTAAAGCTTTGTTATGGGATATTTGTTTGCACTGACAATCCGAAACTGCTAATAAAGTTAAACCTTGAATCACGGGGCGGAGTCCACGACTGGCTGACTAGAATTACCATAGAGATTTTGGAGGGTAGATAGAGAGGTACAGGGAGAGGTGAGGGGATTCCTTCATAGGAAACTTCTGCATAGCCTTGAGAATGGCTACCATCTGGTGGTCGTCCTTGTACAGTAACTGGATAAACTAAGGCTGGTTTTCTAATAACCTTGGGCCTCTCCTCTTCAGTTTCATCATGCAATCGAGTGGTTGTGGTGATAATTTGTTTGTAATCTGACAAATAAAGCTTCTTCAGATATCAGAGTGCGGAGCTAGCCACCAGTTATCTATAGAGGCCAGGCAGTGGCACACACCTTTACCCTGGCACTGGGTGTGTGTGTGGGGGGGGGGGATCCTGTCTTGAAAAAAAAAAAAAAGAAACAGTGCTTCCACAATACACCAGAAAAAAAAATTACATAAATAACCTAGAACTAAAAATGTCATTTTGTACATTTCTGATAGTCCTCATCTGTTGAGATTACAGGGCCCCAAATTGGGTATGCAGAAATCTTGGCTCAAACTGTACACTTGTTTTTCAGGAATTTGAGGGTTTGTCCACGACCCCCTTAAGGACCCTCTCCAGACTCTGGGACAGAGAAGTCAAAAGTCTGTGGGTTCGGGCAGCGGTGGCCACACCTGAGAGGGTCTCGGACCCCGCCTCCACGCCACCTCCCGCGTCCGGCAGGCAGGGCTACCGTTTCCACGGGGGGTGGGAGGGCTGGTGCCCCCGCCCTCCGTTCTTGTAGCGGTTACCACGCCGCCCGCGGGGCTGGCGAGGCCTGGGTGGCGGCGCCGAGTGCTGAGGACAGCCTGCGACCTCCCGCGGAGGCGCGGTGTTACCCACCCCGGGTGTTCGCCTCCGTCGGGTCGGGCTCCGAACCGGGGAAACGGACCCCGAACGCTGGGGAAGGACCGTGAGGACCGACCGGATGCGGAAGCCCGCGAGCCGCTCACCTGTGATCTGCGACCGCCGAGGCGAGCGTTCCGGTCCTCGCTTGCCCTGCGCACGCGCAGCCACGCCTCCACCTTTCTACCTCCCCGGCGCCGGAGGCTAACCGAAGCGCGCGCGTGCGTGAGCGCCGACGGGAGCTTCCGGGGACCGAGTGAGCGGAAGAGGAAAGGCGGGGAGATGGGGGAGCCGAGTCTCTGAGGGAGGGGGTCCCGGCCGCGCTCCAGGCGTCCACAGCTCCCGGAGACCTCGTCGAAGAGATCAGGCCCTCGCAGCAGGAGCGACAGCTTCTCGGCGGGGCCTCGCGACGACTGGCAGGCGTGTGGGAAGAAGCCAACCAAGGCCTCCCTTCTGTCCAGGGCATCATCGGCTCGCAGACCCATGACGCAGCGGTAGGTCTAGGCATTCGGATGATTTCCTACAAAGAATCGCTGTAATCTTGTACTTCTGTAACAAGACAATAATAAAAGTAGAGGGCGACTGTGTCTTTGTAGTGTTTTATTTCAGCAAAGCTCTGTTCACACAAACCAGTCGTTGTGGCGCATGCCTTTAATCTCAGGAGAAATGGGAAAGAAATCAAGTCCAGCCTGGACTGCCTAGCAACTTCCAGGCCAGCCAGGGCTGTATCGTGAGACCAGTGTCAAACAAAAAATAATTCAGTTCAAGCAAAGTTAATGTGCATCAGGGGCAGATAACCTAAGAATGGAGCCTGGAGGTAGTGGCGCGCACGCCTTGAATCCCAGGACTCGGGAGGCAGAGGCAGGCAGATCTCTATGAGTTTGAGGCCAGCCTGATCAACAAGACCTAGTTCTGGGACAGGCTCCAAAGCTACAGAGAAACCCTGTCTCAAAACTGCCCCCCCCCCAGAAAAGTAAGGCCCTTCAACTGATGATGGAGGTGCACATTATGCAATCTAAAAATGACCTCTACAGACTTGAGTGCTTTGATTTCTTGTTGTTGAAGTCTTAGACACATTGTAGGGACAAGAATGGCATCCCACGTCCAATCCCCATCCTCTAATCACCAGAGTACCTGTATATGTTACTTTACATGACACAGGGTATTTAACTGATGCAGTTAAATTGATGTTATCCAGGAGCCCATTGTGTAATCACTAGAGGCCTTATATAAGGGAGAAGCAAATTTCCATTCATTTAGTTATTGGAGCTGTGTCATAAAAGGGTTGAGCGTTGTGGGGAGGAGTCAGTGAGCCAAGGAATGCATGCAGCTCTGGAAAGCCAAAGAGAGGGAAGAAATGGTTGCTACCCTGAAAGAACTCAAATCTGCCTTGATTTTAGACTTCTGACCTCCACAACCATAATCCAAAGAAATCTGAGTTGTTTTATCCCTTTAGCTTTGTGATAGCTTGTCACAGCTCTCAGAGAGCACTTGTATGCAAACACAAAGAAAGCAAACCCCGACCTAACACAGTGAAGAAAGAGGTGTTTGACTCACATTTTGAGAGGCTTCTGCCCTTCATGACACTGTGGAGCAGTTCCTGTAATTGTGCAGCCCCCCCCCGCCCCCCCCCCCCCCCCCCCCCGCATCTGCCCTACAGGAAGAGCCCAGGGCAAGGTCTAACTGTAGAGCCACCTAGTGACCTCCATCCACCTAGGCCCCACCTCCTCTCTTCAACTGCCTGGTAATAATGGCAGCATATTATGAATCCATCAAGGATAAGGCCATTGATGAGATCAGAGCCCACCTGATGTCTCTGGAAATGCCCTCAGAGACACACCCAGAAGTGAGCTCCGCCAATTCCCTAGGTGTGTCTAGTCAAGTATATGTGTATGGTCACAATCAAAGCCATCACACTCAAGAAAGAACTCTTATTTTGAACAATGCATTTTCATATTTTCTTGGTCCTGATGACTAAGAAAGAGAAAATTTTTTTCCCCATTTTGTTGGCTAATAGAAAGGATTTCACTTAATTTTACTTAAGATACTTTGGCACTGATTTCCAGGGTAGATACAAACTATTTGAGTAGGCTTTTCTCCAAAGGAGATATAGCCAACAACACAGGAAGGAGAACACAGCGACTTCACTAAGTGTGATGGTTCAGTGAGTATGGCTTCTATAGGCTCATATTTGAACACCTAAGTCCCTTGTTGGCAGAACTGTTTGGGAAGGCTTAGGAAGTATGACCTTGATGAAAGTGTGTCCCTAGGGGTGAGCTTTGAGGTCTCAAAAGACGTATGCTATTTCCCAGTGTGCCTTTCTGTGTCTTGAATCCTGAAAGGAGCTCTCAGCTGCTCTGGCTGAGACTCTAAACCCTCTGAAACTGGAAACATAATTAAATGCTTATTTTATAAGTTGCCTTGGTCATGGTGTTTTGTCACAGCAATAACAAACTAAGACACTATGCATTATATGCATTAAGGGAATACAAGTCAAAATCAGTGAAGGCTTAAGAAATCCCGTCTGGTGGGGAAACATATTTTTCCTATGATCAAAAGTTGATCCTAGAACACAATACAACATCCAAGGGCAAGGAGACAGTTCAGCTGGTAAAAATATTTCCAAAGCAAACTTGGCAGCCTGAATTTGATTTCCAGATTCCACAGTGGAAGGACAGAACTGGCTCGTCAAACTACTCATTAAGCTCTACAACTTGACTGTGACACACCTGTACCCACACATCAGACATACAAAACAACTTTGCCATAACACACCTGTACCCACTCATCAGACATACAAAACAGCTTGACTGTGACACACCTGTACCCACTCATCAGACATACAAAACAGCTTGACTGTGACACACCTGTACCCACTCATCAGACATACAAAACAGCTTGACTGTGACACACCTGTACCCACTCATCAGACATACAAAACAGCTTCACTGTGACACACCTGTACCCACACATCAGACATACAAAACAACTTCACTGTGACACACCTGTACCCACACATCAAACATACAAAACTTCACTGTGACACACCTGTACCCACACATCAGACATACAAAACAACTTCACTATAACACATGTGTACCCACACCTCAAACATACAAAACAAAACTTAGCTATGACACACCTGTACTCACACTCACATCAAACATACGAAACAATGTACGTTTTAGCCCCACTAGGGCAGTTATAAAAAAATACATATTCGGGGGGCCTGGAGAAATGGCTCAGTGGGTAAGAACAATGGCTACTCTTTCAGAGGTCCTGAGTTCAATTCCCACAACACATGGTGGCTTTATGACTATCTATAATGAGATCTGGTGCCCTCTTCTGGCATGCAGGCAGAATACTGTATAAGTAATAAATCTTAAAAAAAAAAAAAGCTTGCAAACACCAAAATAAACAACAAGATGGCAAAGACAAAAAAAAAAACACAACTTGGGAGTCTTTTTACATAGTTTATATGTAAAACAGCAGGATAGGAAATTCTATTGCATTTCCTTGAAAATATTAAATAGAATTATATGATCTAGCAATTCCATTTCAGGATATATGCCCAAAAGAATTCAAAGCAGCATCTCAGGTATTTGTACATCCAGATTCATAATATTCCCAATGCTCAAAATATAGAGACAACCTGACAGTCTAAAATGTTATACATGCATTTGCATACACAAAATGGGATATTATCCAGCCACAAGAAAGAACGGAATACATGCTATGACGTGAAGCTTAAAGATACAATGTTAAATGATATAAGCTAGTCAGAAAGGACGGATAATTGCATTTCTGTGAGGCTTAGAACAGTCAAATCCATGGGGATGAAATAATGAGTGTGATGGGGTTGTGGGGTGCGGGGAATGACAGAGTGTTTGATGACAGAGTCTACACTGGCTGGCAGATAGGAAAAGTTCTGGACATGGATAGTAGTGACAGTCACACAATATGAATGTAATTACACGGTGAGAAAATGATTATGATGGTGAATTTTCAGTTTTTGTGTATTTTACAATGAAAACATCTGGTTTGATAATGATTCGGAGACTGATTTTTTTTTTAAGTCTTGGCTCATCACTGGTGTTTGTCCTTCTGGCTGTTACAACAAGTTCTGTAGAGCAGTAGCTCCTCTTTCACAGTTTTGGAGGAAGGAAAGTCAGAGGCCATGATGCCAGCAGATAAGGATTCCAGTGACGTCTTAACTCCTGGTTCAGAGGTGGCTCTTTCTCTATGACCCATCCCTTGTTGTAAGAGTCAAGGCAGCTTCTTGTGACAGGGTTTCCTGGAACTCAGGCTGTCTTCAAACTCACCAAGTAGCTGAGGATGGCCTTGAACTCTTTTTTTTTTTTTTTTTTTTCTGAAACAGGGTTTTCTCTGTAGCTTTGGAGCCTGTCCTGGAACTAGCTCTTGTAGACCAGGCTGGCCTCAAACTCACAGAGGTCTACTTGCCTCTGCCTCTTGAGTGCTGGGTTTAAAGACCTGTGCCACCATCATCCGGCTGGCCTTGAACTCTTGATCCTCCTCTGATACTAGGATTACAGGCTTGCCCTACCACACCTGGTTCATAGCCCCCTTAAAACATCGTTTAGCCTTTATATTTTATGTGTATGGGTGTTTAGCCTGGGTGCCGTGCCTAAGGAAGTCAGAAGGTGCTGGATGCCCACAGGCTGGTGTTACAGATGATTATGAGCTGCTATGTGGGTGGTGAAAATCTCATCATGGTCCTCTGGAAGAGCAGTCAGAACCATCTCCACAGCCTTCTGCTTTCCTTGTAAGAGGCTCTAACATCATCCATGCAGGTCATGCAAATGCTGTAACTATTAGTCACACCTATTAGCCAGTCACTGGTGATTAGGTTTCAACATAGGAATTTAGAGGGAAACTTAATCATTCAGACCATAGTGATCAATTTTTCTCTGCCCCCAACAAATACAGAATTCAAAAAGCTTAACTAACCCCTATGCATTTTGGGATCATAAGATATGAAATAATCAGCCGAGCAGTGGTGGTGCACCCCTTTAATTCCAGTACTTAGGTTGCAGAGGCAGGCAGATCTCTGTGAGTTCGAGGCTAACCTGGTCAATAGAGCAAGTTCCAAGACAACCAGGACTGTTACACAGAGAAACCCTGTCTTGGAAAAAAAAAAAGGTATTGAATAGTCTTACCCTGCAACCTGCCAATCACTAATATTAGATATCAAAGTCCAGTTGAATTTACTTTCTGTTTTTGTCTTGATTTTTCAAGAAAGGGTTCTCTATGTAGCTCTGGCTGTCCTAAAACTCCCTCTGTAGACCCTGCTGGCCTCAAAACTCATGGCAATGCACCTGCCTCTGGCTCCTGAGTGCTGTTATTAAAAGTGTCTGCTAGCATGCCTGACATGTTGCTTTAGGTTTTATAACTTGAAACTATTAATATATTAGTAAAAAGAAAATATTTATGGATAGGATCTATTATCAACTTCACAGCAAGCAGATATAAATATCAGTTCTCTATGCCCTCTGATGCTGTCCCACTCAATGGAAGGAAGCAGGTTCTACATTCCTAAGACCAGAAATGGGAACTTCAGTCTCTGTGAGTTCGTATGAGCTTTGCTTATGTTGATTAGAGGGCCTTGTTTTCTCAGTGTCCTCCATGCCCTCTGCTCTTATACTCTTTCTGCCTCATCTTCTGAGAGGGTTCCCTTAGCTCTGAGGGGAGGGATTTGATGAAGACATGTCATTCAGGGCTGACTGTTCCAAAATTTCTCACTTTCTGACTTTGCATTAATTTTTCAATATGACTATTTTTACTTACTAATATGGAACCCCACTCACTATAATTTACATATATTTTAAAATTCATATCCTATAAACATTACTAATTCATTCTTAGTCAAAGATCAGTGGTGTACACCTGCTTTGTCTGGCATTTAAAAATTGCCAGTTCCTTTGCAGGAAAATGGATGGAACTAGAAAACATTATTTTGAGTGAGGTAACCCAGACATAGAAAGACAATTATCACATGTACTCACTCACAGGTGGTTTTTAAACATAAAGCAAAGAAAGCCAGCCTACAAACCACAATCCCAGAGAACTTAGACAACAATGCAGACACAAAGAGAGACTTACATAGATATAATCTACATAGGAAGTAGAAAGTATAAAAAGACAAGATCTCTTGAGTAAATTGGGAGCATAGGGACCTTGGGGGAGGATTGAAGAGGGGAGGGGAGGGGAGAGGCAGGGAGGGGAGCAGAGAAAAATGTAGAGCTCAATAAATATCATGGAAAATAAAAAGATCAGGCTGTAGACAAGCCTGTATGGCATTTTCTTAATTAGTGATAAATGGGGAATCATTGTGGATGATAACATCCCTGGACTGGTGGTCCTGGGTTCTATAAGAAAGCAGGCTGAGCAAGCCAGGGGGAGCAAACCAGTAAGCAGCACCCCTCCATGGCCTCTGCATCAGCTCCTGCTTCCAGGTTCCTTCCCTGCTTGAGTTCCTGCTCTAACTTCCTCCTATGATGAACCATCAAATGGAAGCCTAAGCTAAATAAACCCTCTCCTTCCTGAAAAAAAAATTGCCAGTTCCTCCTTATCTTCATTTACCTTGGTAGTTCTGCCAGAAGCCATTCCCATCTTAGATTTCTACAAGATGCTGCAGATAGCCTTATTGTGCATTTGATTATAGCCTGTCAGAACTTCTTCAGAAATGCTGTGGTACAGAGGGAGGGTCAGTATACAAATGGAAGTCATCCCCATGTGGGTGATGCCAAATCCTAACTCTAATGTATACTAGCTTTGTGAGCAAGTTAATTATCTCTGGTGCCTCAATCTCCCCGTTTGCCATTATCAGCAGTATCTGTGGGGGGGAGGGCGGTGATGGTAAGCTTAGTTCTTCTCACTGTAGTCATGTGGCACAAGGCACAATGTTCTGTGAACACCAATTATAATTAAAAAAGCAGAAAACTTGGGGCTGGAGAAAGAGCTCAGTGGTTAAGAACACTTAGGAATGTTAAAGAGGAGCCAGGTTCAGTTTCCAGCATCCACATGGTGGCTCACAGCAATTCCTACATTCCAGTTCTGGGGGAACTGATGCTCCTGTGAGCACTGCATGCAGATGGAGCACAAACACACACACAAGCAAAACACTCACATAAATAAAATTTAAAAATCTTTTTAAAAGTTTTCAAACATGAGAAACACACTTGTTTCTAAATAGTTACCGAAAATAATTCACTTATATACTAGTCTATTAGAATTAAATGTTAGGGGTTATTTTAAGTCTCTGACTTCATCTCCCACTTGAAATCTGTAACACAAGTAATAAAAACCAGAGGCAGATACAGGGGTTCAACTTATATCTAAAAATCAGATCAGAAAAGCAAAGCAGCGAAGTCACTAGAGAGCTCTTACCTCTATGAAATCTTCAGACTGAAAAAAATAAAAAGCGATCCTCCCTCCATAAATCCTCAGATTGAGACTGAGAGTGAGACCTGTCTCCTCCTCTTTTATATTCCTCTCTAGTGCTGTACCATGATTAAAGGCATGTACCACCTCCTGGTCTCTATGGCTAACTAGTATGGCTGCTGGGATTAAAAGTGGGTGCCACCACTGTCTGGCCTTTATCTAAAGTATCTACATTTGAATCAGATAGCAAAATATTGTCCACATAACAGGTAAACTACAGATTCCAGAAATTGCTTATATATCATTTCCAATGGCTGATTTACAAAATATTGGTACAGGGTGGGGCTATTTAACATTCCCTGTGAGAGAATCTTCCTGATATCTTGTAGCAGGCTGAGAATTATTACAAGTAGGCACTGTAAAGGCAAATTTTTCTCTGTCCTTTTCTTGTAAAGGTATAGTGAAGAAACAATCTTTTAAATCAATAACTATAAGAGGCCATCATTTAGGCAATAGGGAAGGCAAAGGAATCCCAGACTGTAGAGTCCATTGGCTGAATCACCTTATTAACAGCTTTTAAATCTTTTACCATTCTCCATTTTCCAGATTTCTTTTTAACAACAAATATAGGAGAATTCCAAAGGCTGATTGGTTCTTCAATATGCGGAGCATCAAGTTGCTCCTGGACCAGCTGTTCCAAAGCCTGCAGTTTCTCTGTTGTTAAATGCCATTACTTAACCCATACAGGTTTGTCTGTCAACCATCTTAAAGGTAGGGCTGTTGTTGCCTTTGAAATATCAGCAGCTGTTGTGCCCTGTTCTTGTATAATCCGAATGGTCAGTGACTCTTCTTTATAATAACTTGTAATATTTTTCCCAGAAACATATGTTAATTTATGGTTTGTTTCTAAGATTGGGGAAATGTGAATCTGAGTATTCTGTTGCTGTAACAAATCACACCCACATAAATTCATTGCTATGTTAGGCATATATGGCTTTACTATTCCTCCCTGTCCTTCTGGCCTATACATTTGACCCATCTCATGCTCTGCTTTACCTGAGATAAAGTTCCAACTCCTAAAAACTGAACTGAACATCCTGAAGAGCCAACTATCCAGACTGGCATCTAGTCAAGATTCTGGCGGAATTATTGTTACATCTGCATCTGTGTCTACCACATCTTCAATGATAACATCATTTATTCATAGTTTTTAATTTTGGTTTTTGTTCATTTATGGAAGTTTGCCACACACAATACTCACTTTATGGTTTCTCTTGAAGTTTTGATTCTCTCTTCTATAGCTGTTTTGTTATCCAAAGCAGTACAGTTGTTTTTTTAATAGGCATTAGGTTCTTTAATTGCTCTGGGAAGGAATTTCCTCTATGATGGCAGGAAATGACTGAACCGGATTTGGCCATACGAGAGGCCCTCATGGGGTTTCCCTAAGGCAAAGGATTACCTTGAATATTCCTTGCTGACCTACATTCATTAGTCCAATGCCTGCCTTTGTCACACCTTCTGTATATTCCAGAAGGGAAGGGCATTCTAAATAGATTATTCTTAGAAAAACATTGTTTCTAGGAATGTCTGGTCTAGCCCTTTTAAGGTAGTCTTGTTTGCCACAATTATAACATTTGGCATTTCAATTTTTTCCTCAAACCTCTGAAAATCATCTCTCCAATCCATGCATCATCATGGTCATGAAATTTTATATTAATTGTATATCAAACCCATTCTTCCAAAGGTGCTGACCTTGCCTTTAATGATCTAATTATCCTTTTGCATAAAAAAATTGGCATTTTCAAAAACTAGAGATTCAACTATTATTTGTCTAGCTTCTGAATTTGGTATCCTTTTATTTACTGCTAAAGCCAGTCTTTGTAAGAAATCTTTAAAGACTTATTTTGGGCCCTATACCTGTATAACTTTAGTAAGTGGCTCACTTTTCTTACCTATTTCTCCAATTCTGTCCAAAGCATTCAAAACTGATGCATGGCATAAATCCAGGGTGTGGCCATCATGTACAGCTTGCCTTTCAACAGTAGCATAATCTCTTCCTCCAAGTATTTGATCTTGGGAGATCAAACCTCTAGCTTTTTTCTGTTGCTCAATAATCTTAGCCTCCTCTCAGAACCAGGTGCTCCACTGTAATTGCAGACCGGGCTCTAAAACAGCTTTAACCAAGTCTACCCAGTCTTTAGGTTTAATTCTATTACACACTGACCACAAATTTAACATTTGCTTCACAAAAGGTGAATGGTGTAGGAGGGACCTTCTGTATTTCTGTTGCTTTCATTGGTTGAATAAAGAAACTGCCTTGGCCTTTTGATAGGGCAGCCCTTAGGTGGGCGGAGTAGATAGAATGGAAGGTAGAGAGAGAGAGAAGGCACTGGGGCAGACGCTATGTTTCTCTAGCCCAAGATGGACTTTGGTTAGATTCTTCCTGGTAGGCCATGATTACGTGGTGACTTACAGACTTTTAGAAATGGGCTAAATCAAGATGTAAGAGTTAGCTATAAGAGGCTAGAGATAATGGGCCAGGCAGTGCATTAAATGAATAAAGTTTGTGTGTAATTATTCTGGGTATAAGCTAGCCAGGGCCAAAAGCAGGCCCGTGGCGGGGAGCTGGGTGCTGGGCAACGCAGCCCCCACAGCCCGCACCTCCTCATTGCTATAGGTGAATGCATTCCATGTGAGATTATTGCTTCCTTGAATCTCCTTAAATTTAACATTTGCAGAGGAGACCAGTGAGCTGTAACAGAGCCTCTGCCATTTGGAAATTCCTATAAAGTTACTGGATATATTAAGATTGCTTGTCTGAAAACCTTAGGCTGTTCATCTCTATTCTTATAATGCAAACCTGAAATTGGTTCTCCATTAAATTCCTCTGTCTGGACTTGAATATCTCTGTCATCTGTTTTATTAAGTTTTTCTAAGGCTTGTATCTTAGCAGTCAGATTAACAACTTTTTTAGTGATAAGACAAAAATGATAAAACTGATAATGTTTACAACTGACATTACATAAATCCTATGTAAATTAGATATCCTATTTAATCATTTGTCGGCTCTAGCAAAAATCAGCTGGGAGTATCTGGGTAGGGCCATGAGGATTAAGGAAATGACAAATGGCAAGAAACAGACGGAAAACACAGGATAAATTCGGGAAACTGTCAGTTTACTCTGCAGAGCCCACGTGTCCTTCAGAGCTGACTTACACACAAAAGCAGGACAAAGCCCAGCACGGCCGTATCTGACCACTCCAGTTGTCCATCATGCACTTGCTGCTCACAGGCAGTTTCAGTTTCTATCCCAGTGTTCCTAGGGTTTGCCATCACCAGTATTCTCTCTCCTAGCTAGTGTGTTCTTTTCTCATGGGCAAAATGCTCTTTGCCATGAGCTTAATCAGAACATTCTCACAGTCCTCAAGGATACTGGAGCAAGCAGAGCAGGCAAGCTTGAACTCAAATGACTTTTAAGTCAGAATGGGCTTCAGATGGAAACGTGGTAGTCACTTGTAGGCTACCACGATCGCTCCATTTTCAAATTGTCTAGCATAGTATCGTACAGAGACCAAAATACCTTTATTGTAATTGTTTTTTCACACTTTTTAATATGGGAAAAATCCTTCTTTTAATTAATTCTTCCCTTTAAAAATTCCCAAATGGGCCGGGAGGTGGTGGCGCATGCCTTTAATCCCAGCACTCGGGAGGCAGAGGCAAGCTGGTCCTTTGTGAGTTTGAGACCAGCCTGGTCTACAAGAGCTAGTTCCAGGACAGGCTCCAAAGCCACAGAGAAACCCTGTCTCGAAAAACCAAAAACCAACCAAACAAACAAAAAAAACCAAAAACAAAACAAAAAAAGAATTCTCAAATGTCAGCCGGGCAGTGGTGGCGCACGCCTTTAATCCCAGCACTTGGGAGGCAGAGGCAGGTGGATCTCCGTAAGTTTGAGACCAACCTGGTCTACAAGAACTAGTTCCAGGACAGGCTCCAAAGCTACAGAGAAACCCTGTCTTGAAAAACCAAAAAAAAAAAAAAAAAAAAAAGAATTCCCACTTGTCTTACCATATTTACTGACGATAACGTTGAGGATGTGGAGGTTTTTTGCTGCTGTATAGAACAAAGCCGGAAGGATAGAAAGAGCAAGAGCAAGAGCTGGCTGTCTGAAAAACGCACAGGGGATTGTTTGGAAAAAGCACATGCTGGGAGAGTGGAGAGGCTGCCTGAAGGCAGAACTAGCCAGTCTAGGACACATGAGTCCTGTGGTCCTGTGGCATTAGGAGCCCAGGTGCTTCTGGAGTTTGGAGGGCAGCTAGAAACTGTTTCAGAGAAGCTATAACAGGAAAATCACAAACTCGCTCAGAGGCTTGGGGAAAAAGAAAAGAAAGCCTGACCATCTGGGGCTGCAGTCCCACGAGCAGTTCTGGCCTGTGCCAGTGGCTAAAAAGCCACGGGCAAATGGCTTTTTAATGAATTTGTACCCTAAACGTTGGGCACCAAATGTAACAGGAGTAATAAAAACCCAGAGACAGACATAGGGGTTCAACGTGAAGATCAGAAAAGCAAAGCAAGCAAGTCACTAGAGAGCTCCTACCTCTATGAAATCTTCAGACTGGAAAAAAAAAAAAGCGATCCTGCCTCCATAAATCCTCAGACTGAGACTGAGACCTGCCTCCTTCAGTGCTATATTCCTCTCTAGTGCTGGGATTAGAGGCGTGCACCGCTGCCTGGCCTGGATGGTTGACTAGTCTGACTGCTTCGCAGTGATCTTCAGGCAAATTTTACTTTTTAAAACACAAATATACCAGTATAGAAATCCATATGTCTTTGGGGAAATTTATGATGGAGACTTGGAGTGAAAGCATGGGTCTTCTGTTTTGAATAATAACCTCTTCTGTGATACTTTGTTTTTAGCAAGTAGTTTACTTCATAAGTATCCTGACCTTTTTTTTTGATGAAATAGCACAATATTTATTACAAATGGAACAATTTCTTTACAGAAAGAGAACTAAACAGTGTAGCTAGGGTACCCAACATTGCACTTTAATTCTTATTTTACTTATATACTACTCAGAGAGCAATCTAAATTAAATAAAATCACTGCTTCATTCGAAAACAGTGCATGTTTAGGCTGCACACTTTAATCCCAGCACTCTGAAAGCAGAAGCAAGTGAATCTCCGTGAGTACGAGGCCAGCCTGGTCTACATAAGTGAGTTCCAGGACAGTCAGTGTTACCTAGAGAAACCCTGTCACGAAACAAAACACGACAGTGCAAGCCAGTGATTTTGGGATTTTTCATCACCGTGTAATGGGGAGAGTTTCTAGGCTCACTGTTTCTCAAGCTTCCCCTTTTTTTTTTTTTTTGCCTTCTATACTCCATCTCTCCCCATCCCCCACCGCCCAATCTCGACAGAAATCCTTTATTTCTGTCATCCCTCTAAGACTGCGCTGCTTTATCAGCGTTGGCAGCTCTGTCATAGTGTTGAGTAGCATTTGGACATTTATCTTCTCAGCAAACATCGTCTGTAGACTACTGGCTGCAACCAAGACACAAGAGGGAAACATGTACTCTCCAAATTATTTGAACCAGTTTCTTTTGCGTGGGTAACAGCTTTTGTACCGAGAAGTTGTTGGCAACAAAAACACAAAATCGGAGCCAAACTGATTATGGCAGCTGTGTACACTCTCTGGCACCACGCGGACACTCTGGGAGCCTTTCCATAAGTAGGAGCCGCAGGCTTCACTTAGTGTTTGGCTTGTTCCCTACCCTCCAGGCGGCAGGGTCGGAAAGCGGAGGTTGTAAGAAACTAGTAAAAGTGAGGATCAGGAAAGGAAAGAGGATGCTTGGCGCGCTGGAGAGCAATGCAGACGCCTGGTGCGGGGCTGTAGGCAAGGCGAGGAGCGGAGGGCGAAAACTGAGGGAGCACCTGAGCCGGGAAGTACTCGGCGCTTCTGACACCTGCAGCAAAATTTTCCACGAACAGACGCGGTCCCCAGGGTCGGGGGCGGGGCGCGGGAACTAGCAGGGTCCACCGCGATTGGTCGCACCCCTTTCCGGACGCCCCCGCCCCCGGATAGGCGGGGCGACCCCGCCCCACTGTCACTCAGTCGCAGCTCCCGCCCCCGCCCCCGCGCGTCTCAAGCCCCTGGGGCTCCAGTCCCCTCGCGGTCCCGCTACCTGGGCGCGCCCGGTCGGCGGCAGCTGCGGGACCGGCGCGGGGCGGCGGCACCGAGGGGAAGGGGGCGGCGGCGTCTGTTGGTGCGGTTTCCGCGCAGGGCCGCCGGCGAGGGCATGAACGCGGGCTGCCCTTGCCTCGCGAGCGGCGGCGGGAGCGGCGAGGCGGCGGGGCGCCGCGCACAGGCCACGGCCCGGGGCGGCGCCGGGGGGCAGCGGGCCGGGAGATGAGCCTGTCGCCAGCGGCCCAGGAAGCAGCATGCACCGCGATGCCACCGACAGCAGCGGCGTCCGCCGCGGTCCCACGCCCGCCGCAGACCCCGGCCGCACTGCCCCGGGCTCTGCGGACGGGCGGCGGGCGGCGGACGGCCCGGACTGGGGCTGGCGGGGACCCGCGGCCGTGGCCGCCCTGGCCGCTCTGGCGCTGTGCTGCCTGGTCCCGGGTTGGGGACCGGCTGCCGGCGCGGGGCCGGGCGCCTTGTTGCTGCTCCTCAGTCTGTACCTGAGCGGCGTCGGGGCTGTCTGGCTGCTGGGGACACTGATCGCGCTAGTCTACTGGAGCCCGCGCGCCCGGCCGCCGGACTTCGCCTCTTCCTGGAGCCGCCTGGCCCCGGCCGTCCGCTGTCCGCTGCGGGTAAGTACCGGTCTCGGCTCCGTCGCGTGCCCGCGGCCTCGCGCGCGCGCCGACCTCGCGGGGGGTGGGGTGGGGTGGGGTGCGGTGGGCCCGGGGTGGCCCTCCCGCAGCCGAAGCCCGCGGAAGACTGGGCGGTGCGGGCTTGGCCACGCGCGGGGTGTTTATTCATCCCCCCCCCCACTTATCCTCCGCCACAGCCCGGAGCACCCAGTTATCCAGGCAGGCCTCCGATGTTGGGGTGCAGTTGGTGAGTGTTGGAGAAAAATCGTGTACACAGCACCCACAGGACGCTGGCGTCACACTCAGCACTGGTGATCATGTTTGGAACTTCGATCCGTGGTAGTGTTGGCGAGATAACTTTATGGCGGTTTTCAGACGGGAAAACTTGGTTGGGTAGCTCACTCTCTGGTCCCGTGTACTCATACCTATAATGTCCAGTCTTCCACCATAAGTATTGCAGTTAGGTTGATATCTGATTTAAAAGGGGGAGAGGGAAGGGTTGGAGACGGACCGCCAGGAAGCACTGTGGTTTGCTGAGAGGAAAAGCTGCCCTTAGCGAGGTGTAGGACATCATGGTTGTGATTGTGGAATGTGGGAAAGAACTGCCCTCCTTCGTATGAATCTCCTCTGTGCCTTACCTTTACCTTCTGTCTGTTTATAATAACCCTTTAAAAGGCCTCATTTTACTGTAACTTGGCTGACTGACATCATAAAATTGAAATTGCCCTAGGACTTTGGGGCCAGGGGGAATGGCAGTGGCTCAACTTCATAAAAAGGTTTGTGGGAGTGACTACTGTCC
The DNA here is from genome assembly GCA_028555095.1 of Dicrostonyx torquatus. Taxonomy (NCBI): domain Eukaryota; kingdom Metazoa; phylum Chordata; class Mammalia; order Rodentia; family Cricetidae; genus Dicrostonyx; species Dicrostonyx torquatus. The sequence goes on along the minus strand of JAQHUG010000190.1, from coordinate 2,624,434 downwards.
CCAGGGTTTCTATTTGCTGATGGTGTGAGTCCTTTATTACTTTCTGGAAGAGCTTTCTGTTTTTCAAAATGATTTTCCAGAGCCTGTCACTTCAGAATGGCATCCTCACTTAGACTCAGGACACACATCAGCAGTTCCAAAATTTAGTACTGTCTATTTTGTTCAAAACCCTTGAGTTAATGTTACATTTTTCATTTGTTTCTTCGAGTGGGTGAGTAGATGTGTTCCTCCTTTCACTCTTTCTCCACCTCTAAGAAGAAGTAAGGACCCTAAAACTTTACCTGTTTGCTTATGGATGTATAAGGCACATCACAGTTCTTAAATAGCATAAGAACTTACACAGAATTCAGTTCACAATGATTGAGCATCTTTTATAAACCGAGTCTTATGTGGTCTGGAAGTTTGGACTGAATTAGAAAGCCACATTAAGAGTCCCATTCACTGCAGATTATTTTCCTTTGGGGGGACCAGGCAATAGATAAGTCAACTTTTAGATAGGAGTTAAGTGTTTTTGAAACAAACAAAAAGGAACCAATAGCTAAGTGGTTGGGAGTAAATGTAGTAAGGGGAGGAAGTGTGAATGAATGGTGGGGTCAGGTTCAAAGGGAAGTGCCAATGGTGGGATCAGGTTCAGAGTCCTGATGTTCTTATCCACCTATCAGGGTCCCCAAACCACACCTGAGGATTACTAAGTCGCTTTTCTGCAGAGTGCACACTTTCGGATCTCCTGGCCCACCTTGCTGGGTTTATTTCTGAGTAAGGGGAAATTTGGATTCTCGTCTAGAAAAATGATTTTGCAGAAACAAACAACAGAGTAGTAATTGAAAGGTGACAACAAGCCAGCTTGCATCAGTCTGATTTCAGACGTTAGCAGGGCTGAATTTTAACCCAGGCAAAGCTTAAATTCCTGTCAGAGCTTTAAATAAGATAATCAGGAAATCAGCCAGGCAGTGGTGGAGCACGCCTTTAATCTTGGCACTTAGGAGGCAGAGGCAGGTGGAGCTCTGTGAGTTTGAGGCCAGCCTGGTCAATAGCACTAGTCCCAGGACAGGAAGGCTGTTACACAGTGAGACCCTGTCTTGAAAAACCAAAACAACAACAACAACAACAAAAGATGATCAGGAAGTTACTTATCACTTAGAATTGAAGTGTATGTTAGCCACCCAATATTCCATTTTCCTTATGATGTGGATGCTGTTTATTCAAGCCCATTGTTCGCTGTATTTGCAATAATTGGTGTTTTTTAAACAAACATTCTCTTTTTTGAATGGAAATCTGGGAGGCACAGACACGCGGTGTGTAGTGTACGCTGTCTGTGAGTTCTGTGGGAGTAGAATGGAAGCTGGACTCCACAGGTCATCTGCCATATGTGGTGGGGGAGGCTGTGTAGCCGCGAGCCAAACGGAGACAGAGTAACAGTGAATACTAGAGAAATTTAGATCCAGAATAAAGAAAGCAACCATCTTTTCCGCATATAGTGCATTTTGAACGTTTCACATATGAGCTAGATACCTTAAGATTGGTATCCATCTTTCTGTCCCATCCTTCCCCCTTTCTTCACCTCTCCCTCTTTGACTTTCTTCTGTGGAAGACAAAAAAACCCCTGCACATATTGTTAAAAGTAGATGAAGACTTGTTTTTTGTTTTTGGAGACAGGAGCTTGCTATGTAGGCCAGAGTAACCTTTAACTCTTTTTATTTTTAGAATACTTTTAGATGTCGTGTATGTGTCACATGCGTGCACGCATGTGCACGTGTAAGTGTGGCTACATGTGCCCATGTGAGGCCAATGGTGAACAGCTGATGATATTTGATTGATATTATCATAACACTGAGTCCTTTGGGGCCAGGGGAATGGCAGTGGCTCAACGTCATTAAAATGTTACTCTTCTGAAGAAGTAGGCATGGAAAGACGGTAAGAGCCAGAGGGGATGGAAACACCGAGGAAACAAGACCTTCTAGACACAAGAGGACTGACACACACTATGAACTCTCAGAGAAGAAGGTGGCAACACCCACAGGGCCTGAACTGGGCTAAGCCAGATGGTCCCCAGTGCCAAGAGGGGAAGTAGACACGAGCCTCCATCCCTAACCCAGAAGCCATCTCCAATTGGTAACTACTTACAGTGGGAAAGTTAGTTTTCCCCAACATAGTCTCACTGGATATACAAACTACACTTCAGGGCAGGCCCCGTTGCTCAGCAGCAGATGGGCAACACAAAATGAACTCAAGGGTATTTTGGTAGTTTGGTTTTTTTGTCTCACAATGCTTTGGGCATTTTAAAATCTCATAGCCCCTTTGTTTATATATTATGGTTTCTGATTTTGTATGGGTTTCCTGTGTGTGTTTGCGTTTCTTATGCCTTTTCTTTGACTCTTTTTCCTGTTTGTTTAATAAGCAAACCTTATTCTGGTTTGTTTGCTTTTATTGTATCTTATTATTATCTTAGATGTCCCTCTGTATTTTAAGGAGAGAGAGAAAGGGTGTGGATGTGGGTGGGTCAGGAAATGGGGAGGATCTGGGAGAAGCTGGGGAGGGGAAGCCATAAGCAGAATATATTGTATGAAAAACATCTATATTCAATAAAAGAATATCTTTCTATTTTGTATGTATGGTGTGCACATGTATGTGTGGGTGCATTGACCCATGTTGAGGCCAGAGATCAACAGTGGTGTCTTCTCTTTCTCCACCTTTTTTTTTTTTGAGACAAGGTCTCACTGAAACTGGACCTTTCCTTTGGACCTAACCTGGCTGGCTAGTGATTCCTAGGGACCTGCCTGTCTCATCCCCTGCAGGTTCTGTTTTCACAGAGTATATGCACCCAACAAAGGTGATGGGAATCTAAACTCCACCCTCAGGCTTGCACAGAGTTCTCATGCACCTCCTAGCCATCCCTCTGACCTCTGACTGCACTCTTCACCTTCCTGTAGCTGCCTTATGTGTGTTTGATCGTAGGTGTGGACCGCCACACCTGGTTTAAGAGTCTTGCCATGCTTCTGGATGCTTCATTAGTGTCCTCAGTTGTAAACTCCATGTTGTTAGGATCTATAATTGACACTTTTTGTTATTATCCCCTGTACCTAATAGGAGTTGAAGGCTGCTCAAGTGTTCTCTGATGATAATTGGGAAAATTAGGTTTATTTTGGTCACTAAATTTGTGCTTTTCCTTTCTAATTAACCTAGTACCTAGGAGGTATCTTACAATTACAGATTTTGGTTTTTCATCAGTGGGAGCAATTTCTGATTAAAAGTAGTTTTCATCCCAGACAGAAATTCCACCTCAACTGTCCATTGTCCATAATAAAGA
>JAQHUG010000190.1:2586976-2615959 GCA_028555095.1 Dicrostonyx torquatus | reverse complement strand
CCCCTTCACCCTTACTGTTTTCCCTTTAGCCATCTGCATTTCTGTGAGTTAGTTTCTCAGTTTCTTGCTTGATGCACAGCCCAAGGAAAGGGTATTTCTTGGTGCTCCATGGTCTTCCCTAGAGCTGCAGATGGGGTTAATTCTGGAGACAGAGGCGGCTTCTTCTCTTCCTCATTTTCATCTTCTTCTTTCTTCTTCCCTCCTACCTTCTTCTTTTCTTTTTTTTTTTCCCCTAAGCTATTTTTAAGGTAGGAAGGTTGTTGTGTTTCTTTCACTCGGCACCTGAGATCCCCCTGACATCTTCGCAGGCTGGCCCTGTACTCTTTGCATCTCCCCACCAAAGCAACTGCAACAGCCTCAGTTGGTCTATCTGCCTCTGTGTGGGCTGCTTCGTTAATTTATTCTTTAAAAAGACAGGCCTATGCAGATCCTTCCTCAGTAGCAAGTTTAATTAAAGCCTGTCTGCAGCTTCCTGTTGTTATTCCTAGCTCTCGTCTGAACTGTGGCAATTGCTTGTACTCTAACCCCAGTCTCCGTGTCAAGCGCCTCGGACTGGTAGCACTGCTGTCTGTCCAGTACTTGTTCCACTTTCTGCCTCCCGCCCTCAGCATTGCTTGGGTAGAGTTTCCCCTGGATTTACATGTTCAGTAGCACCAAATACTTCTTGCACTTATCACAGTTTTAATTTTTTTTTTTCTTCCTGGAGTCAGTAGCCCTGGTTGTCCTGGAACTTGCTCTGAAGATCAGGCTGGCCTCAAACTCAGAGAACCACCTGCCTCTGCCTCCCGAGTGCTGGGATTAAAGGTGTTCACCCCCACCGCCCGGCTCACAGTTTTAATATTATTCCATTTGGGAGTAATCCCCTGTGCTTTATTATTAACCCTTGCACTCTAGGCTGGCAGGAACTCGACTCTGCTATCTTTAGTTCTTCAGTAGGAGACTTGGTACATGAGGGATAAACACTTCTGGAATGAATCAGTACGTCATGGGCAGTAAGAGAACAGGCTTTAAGTTAGCACTTTTTTCTGGATTTGAACCAGTCAGTCCTATGCTCTTGAAGTCTTCTGGTAAAAGTCAGGTTCCCAGATTGTGACTCATTAAGGTTTATATCTGCGAGCCACTTTCAGGTTTACCACAAAAACAAGGAAGGACCACCAGAGCCAGGATTGATGGTTGTCTTGAGGCAGGGTTTCAGGCTCTAGTCTAGGCAGCCTTGAACTCCCAGGTTGACTAGGACATAAGTCCTCAAACTCAGTGCAGCAATGTCCTACCTCAGCCTCCAGGCATGAAGCATCATGCCCAGCTAATAAAATGTGTTGTAAGCATGATTGATTCCTATCACCACTTCCTTTTTTAAACCTTAAAGTGAGTTATTATTTTAAGAAGTAGCAGATAATTGCAAGGCAAGGCAGGCTTAGTGGAAGGCACAGCTCCACCCCTCTGTGCATCCCTGGGCTCTCCCGCCTCATGAGTCAGTCTCTTGGTCAAGTGACTGTTATTTATTTTATCAACCTCACGGGATAATAACCAAAAGGAGCTGGAAAATGATTGGAATGGGGGAAGCAAAATAATTCCTCGAGATGCTCTTGGCAATGTTTCCCTCACATCTTATTGGTCATATTTGGACTAGTTCCCATTCCCAACAAACTCCTGGTAAGGCCTCCAGGATTTCTGACTGGCTTAGGCTGGTCTCAGGAAGGAGACTGAGACATTAAAACAATGGACACTTCACCTCACCTGGGAGTGTCTCGTGGCTAGTGTCATACCTCTGGTCACTCACCCTGCAGTTCCTGGTTCTATCCTCATGTGGCATACATGTGTGAACCACATGCCTCACAGTAGGCCTTGCTCCTGTTTTTAATGCATTTAGTTCAGCTGGATGGATGTGCAGACGCAACTTTTCTTCTATGTAGTCAGTTTTATTTGCACCCTTCATTTCTGCCTAGTAAGGGGAGGAGCGGAGATGTTTAGCTTTCAGCCTGTGTGATTGACTGGGTACCGATGTGTTGTAAATAGAGGAGAGGTGTGGGTTGTGTTCCCAGCGCCTAGCTCCCAGCCCCCAGCCGCTGGTTGCTTGCTTATGCCCAAAGTAATCACATGAGACTGTATTCATTTAAACTCTGCCTGGCCCATCATCACCACCCTCTTCTTGGCTAGCCCTCACCTCATAAACTAACCCATTATAAAAGTCTGTAAGTCACCACGTGGTGACATACCGGAAAGGTCTAACCTGCATCCATCTGCGACGGTGGCTCGTGGTGTCTGGCTCACTTCCTTCTCTCTTCCCAGAACTTCCTTTCTGTCTACTCCGCCCACCTAAGGGCTGACCTATCTTACAAGCCAGGCGGAGTCTTTATTTAACCAATCAAAGCACAGAAATACAGAAGACCCTCCTACTCCATTGATGTCATTTGTGTAGGTTTGGCATGGGAGAGGTAAGACTGTGAAAGCTTTGGTCCTGAATGGTTTGACATACCTGTGGATGTGGTTGTGTTCCACTTGAAATCATGTATGCAGATGTGCAATTTGAGGGCGAGATGCAGGTTGAACAAGTGCATTTGTTAGGAGAGGTGTTGGTAGTGGTTGCATAAGGGAGGAACAGTCTACTGAGAGTGGGAGGGACGGGCAGAAACTTGGGGGAGGAAAACTAAGAGGGAACAGCCAATTGCACTAATTGCAGACATCCAGGAAGGTGGCCTCTGTACTCTGCAACTTGGTGGATGTTGTAGGTCCAGTAGATGCTGATAGTGTATGGGGTTTTAGGTAAAGAGGCGAAGGTAGCCTCGGAGGCAGAAATGGCCTTCAGGTTAAAGAGTGGGGCTTGGGAAGTATAGCGATTGTGGGGCACACAGTCTAGAAGCTGGCTGAGGAGGGAGGGAGGAGGGGCAGCCTTGCAGGAGAGTGGTGTCGTGCGTGATGGGAATTTGTAGCCACTTAAAAATATTTTTAGATTTATTTACTTTATGCCAGGCGGTGGTGGCGCATGCCTTTAATCCCAGCACTTGGGAGGCAGAGGCAGGCGGATCTCTGTGAGTTCGAGGCCAGCCTGGTCTACAGAGCTAGTTCCAGTGCAGGCTCCAAAGCCACAGAGAAACCCTGTCTTGAAAAACCAAAAAAAAAAAAAAAAAAAAGAAGAACAGCACCAGGGAGACATGCATAGAAGGAATCAGGCTTGAAACTAGTGGAGGTGGGGGCGAAATGAGAGCACCAGGGAGGTACTTCAGGTATCTTGGTAAGTGGGAGGCAAAACTAATTGTTGAAGGTGAGGAAGATGACATTTTGTATAAGGCACTTTTTAAAAAGGTGATTTTAAAAAGAAGTGGTAGAAGATTTGGAAATAAGTGGGTGAAATAACAGCAAAAACATTTATTGAGTGCTTCCTGTCTACTAAGCATTATGTGAAATACTCATCTACTCCTCTCATATGAGACATTCACTATTATTCCATTTGATGAATCAGAAAGCAGGTTTAAATGAGTTAATGTCTTCCCAAACACGACCAAGTTGATGAATGGTGGGTGGCTCTAAGCTTTTCATGGTATGACAGACTAGACAAGAATATTTGATAGTCGCTTAGATATTATCTAAGCCAAAAGAGGTGCTAAGAGCAGGAAGAATCTGAGAACTCTAGAGAAAAGAACTGTGGTTGTCCCCTGTCATCAGAGCCTTCTGAGTGACAATGGGGAGGGGTGACTGAGTGGAGGGGGATTGGCGCGAGAATTGCCGTGTTGAGGGGTGAGGACGTGGGTCAAAGAATCCCAGGCTAACTCTAAAATATACCAATTATATTTTCTCTATTATAAGGGGCAAACTCAGGAAACAGGAACGAGAAGCCCATCCTCAGCTGTGTAGCAGGGAACCAGAGAGGTCCTGGGCAGGCTGGCGGTTTTCTTTGGGTACCCAAAAGGTCACGCCCTAACCTGTTTTAGCCTCTTTAAAGATCATTGGCTGACAGAGGTTCCCCATCACCATTGGAATAGAGATGGTCAGGACACTGTGTGGTGTGATCTGGCCCAGTGTTCACATGGTTCATTTTATTCCTCTCGTGATTGGATAGATTGCTTCTCAAAATTCTGTGGTAAAGTGTCAGGAAGGTGGCTGAGGAGATGGGGCAGTGAGTGAGGTGCTTGTCGTCAAGCCTGAGGGCATGAGCTCGACCCTAAGGACCTACATGGTAGCCAGAGAGCCAACTCTTACAAATTGTCCTCTGACTGCCACACACAAAAAATAAATGAATAAATGTGGAAAAAAGTAAGTGTTATCAGGGAAGATTGCATTGAAATTGTGAGATCTAGGGAATGAAGAGACTCAGGTTGGTCTAGGGGAGGTTGCTAACTACTTTGCCTGAAGCCATCGCTGGCTATACCCTGACCATTCAGGGAATTTGCTTATAGTCTGGAACAATTTCCATGGTTAGGTACAATCAAAGTTAGGCTGGGGGAGTTATTTTTCTGCTTTACAGGAGTATAGTTCTATAATTATGAAAACATTTGAATTTTACAGGTTGGTGGCTTCACTGATTTTCCTTAGGTATCAATATCATTCTTTGATCTGTTACCCTCCCTTCCTTACTCTCCAGCTCCTTCTTTTCTCCAATAGTCCCTCTTCAACTTTAAGGTCATTAAAACAAAATCTTTCTAATTTCCACATGTGAGGGAAATCATATAATATTTTTTGATGTCTGGCTAATTTAACATGATCTCCAGTTCTGTCTATTTTCCTGAAAATGATATGATTTTATTCCATTGTGTATATATCACATTTTCCTTATCCATTGTCTGCTAACACATACCTAGGCTGGTGCTACTGTGAATACAGTAAACACGGTGTGCAATCTCTACTTTGCATGCTGACCTCATTGCTCTTGGATAAACACCCAGAAGTGCTATAGTATGTCATTTTTTACTGTTTGAGGAATTTCCATACTGATTTCTTATAGGCAGGGTTTTCTGTCTTGCCAGCCCACTCCCAAATAATCATATAGAAACTTAATTATTAATTATAAATGCTCAGCTGATGTGGGATTCCCCTCTGTATACTATGAATATGTTTTATTACTATTGGTTAACAAAGAAAATAACAGGGCAGAATATATATATATATATATATATATATGGGGGGGGAGAGAGAGAAGGCAGAGTCAAAGAGAAGCCATGTAGCTGCGGAAGGAGAGAGATACCAGACCCTTACCAGTAAGCTAAAACCTTGTGCCAATACACAGATTAATAGAAATGGGTTAATTTAAGATGTAAGAGTTAGTTGATTAAGAAGTCTGAGCTCATAGGGCAAGCAGTGTTATAATTAATAATAGTTTCTATGTGATTATTTGGGCTGGCCAGCCAGGAAACAAACAAGCTGTTTACACTCAGCTGATAGCTTAGGCTTATTACTAACTAGCTCTTTCAACTTACACTAACCCATATTTCTTATCTATGCTCTACCATATGGTGGTGTTTTTTTTTTTTCAGCACGGCCACTCCTCCTTCCTTCCTAGCATTCTCTCAGTCTCTGGTTCTCCCGCCTAACCTCTTTCTGTCGAGCTATTGACCAGTTGGCTCTTTATTAAAATATCTTCATAGTGTAATAAGTGGTTGGGCTGACTATATGTTTAGTTTGTATATATATTTTTGGGGTCTGTTTTAGCCATGTTAAAGGTTCAGAAATGATTGATTCAGCTTCCTTAAATGGTGTGAAAATTTATAGATGGTTGATGTAGGCACTGTATTCATTCAAAACTAATTCATTCATTGAGCTGATATCTCTTGCTTTTTTTCTTTTTTTTTCAAGACAGGGTTTCCTGTGTAGCTCCCTCTATCCTGAAACTCCTTAAACCAGACTGACCTTGAATTCCTGCCTCCTGAGTGCTGGAATTAGGTGTGGGTAATCACTGTCTGGTTTTTCTGATGACATTCTTAGCCTTTGGATTGGTGGCTGGTGGCCTCCAGTGTTCTCCTGAGTCAATAGATTGTGAAAGGTTTGTTTATCTCTCCTCACAAGACGGTACTTCCAGTACAGTGGTGGGCAAAGGGTGGCTGTTTCAGAGGGCCAGAACTAACCCAAGATAAGGGGATGTCCCAACCTCTCTAGGACACTCAAGTTCCAGTCAGTCTCTGCCAGCCAGCCAGATTCAGTTTCGCTCACAGCCAGCTGGAGCTTCTCTTCAGGAGTTCTTGTTCACGTGGATGCTTTTGCCCAACTGAGCTGCATCTCAGTCCCATAGCTGAATCTTTCTGGGAGTCATCTCTGTATGGAATCCTTGTTTCACGGTAAAATAAATTTCTGATTCTTTTCTGGACTATTTAGCAGTGTTTCTCAAAGTGGGATCCAGAGATCTCAGAAATTATTTAGAAATTATTGTTAAAAATACTATTCCAGCCAGATAGTGGCACATGTCTTTAATCCCAGCACTCAGGAGGCAGAGGCAGGTGGATCTCTGTGAGTTTGAGTTCTAGCCTTGTCTACAGAGTGAGTTCCAGGACACCAGTGCTACACACACACAAAACAATTTGTTTCAAAAAACAAGCGAATGAAAAGAAACTTAGAGCTAGACGTGGTAGTTCATATCAGCAATCTGCATGGGAGGTTCAGTGTCAGCCTGAGCTATGGTGAATTTCAGGTTAGCAAATACACAGAAGGGTCTTTAAAACTGTCTTCAAAGAACTTTCCCAAATGTATTTGGAAAATTAAATGTTTTCAAGTTGTAGAGAGGGGCTTCCTGATGTCATTGTGGATGAAGGAAAAGGAATGTCACAGTCACCTTTGTGTTGATACAATGCCCATGTGGATGCCTGCAGGTCTTCTCTCTCTCTCTCTCTTTCTCTCTCTCTCTCTCCCCTCTTCTTTCCCCCTTCTTTCCCCCTTCCTTCCTCCCTCCCTCCCTCCCTCCCTCCCTCCCTCCCTCCGTCCCTCCCTCCGTCTCTCCCTTCCTCCCTCCATCCCTCCTTTCCTTCCTTCCTTTTTTGAGACAGGGTTTCTTTGTGTAACACCCCTGGCTGTCCTGTAACCTGCTTTGTAGAGCAGACTGGTCTTAACTCACAGAGATCCACCTGCCTCTACCTCCCAAGTGCTGGGATTAAAGACATGAGCTACCACAGCTGGCTTAGTGCAGGTTTCTTAGCTCTCTGTCTGGTCAGAGGCAGAGCTGCTCCTGTGGAAAGACCCATCTAAGAGGAACATTTAGTCTTTAAATCCCAGCACATTGATTTTAGATAGAAAGGGAAGAAGCACTGGTGTGGTTAGCTTCAGGCTGCCGTTAGGAAGGACTTAACACGCTCTGTGAGTAGATTCAGTTGAGGTGTGCTTTCGGTTTTACCCTTTTAGTATTTTATACACGTGTTATCAGGGCTGCTGTATGTAGAGCTCAGTTTAGGTTTCAGAGGAGCTGTGAAATAACAGGTTTCACTGAATCAAATGACCAATGTAATTTTTCTAACTATGTACAATTATTTTATCACCAGTTTTTATTTAAAATCCAGCCAGCCAATTAATAAAAGAGTATTATGATATTTTATGAAAGAAATGGAGTATTAAACCTTGGAAAACAAGCAATTCTGTGTGATTCCTCTAGTTGTTGGATTATATACAAGCTCTGAAGCAGGGGTGACTAGGTTGGTTATCATTTAAGTTCAGTGTTGTCTCTTATGAAATAAAATTATGTATGAATGTCAAATTCTTATGGAATGCTCTTAGAGACTCATTACGGGTCTGAGTGGCTTCCTTTCATGACAGAAGAGTGAAGTGGATGAAGGCTTCCAGAATAGGAAGAACATTGGAATTCTTGAGCACGCTCCTGTAGTACAATGGCTTATTAGTGTCCGTCAAGAATAGATTAAGTCCCATGCGCACAGAAAATATAATTTACTTGCTGTTGTGTGTCCAGTGTCCAACTAAGTGCCAAGCAGATAGAGCGAGTCCTCAGTGACTATTAGATGATTGAGCAAATTGATGGAAATGTGATTCACATTGTGGAAACCCGAGACTGGCCGGATGGAGCTCCAGTGACGTGACTGTCATATGACAGAACTAATAACAAACTCGCACAGAATTTTTATCATGTAAATCTTTGCAGGAATGCAAAATGCTCGTGTCAGAGATTTTACTACATTTTCTGGAGTTAGTTTACTTTGTGATGTCTTTCTCTAGCTCCACTCTTCGCTCCGTGTCCTTCCATCCTATCCATTTTATATTCTATTTGTCTATGTGTTTTCAAGTGTGTTGTAACTTTTGCTTGCAAACTGAACTTGAATTTGTCATAATCAAGTGGTGTGTGTGTGTGTGTGTGTGTGTGTATGTGTTTTAAAGCCCTTCAGATTGGTGAGTAAGAAATAAAACATTATCACCACGAAAGTCTGATTCTTTCAAACACATTGAAAAATATTCACCTGGACACTGGTGGCACATGCTTTGGGAGGCAGAGGCAGGCAGATCTCTATGAGTTTGAGGCTAGCCTGGTCTACAGAGTAAGTAAGTTCCTGGAGAGTTAGGGCTACACAGAGAAATTCTGTCTTGAAAAGCCAAAAAAAAAAAAATCCTAAGTTTTATTAGCTTCTTTTAAAAATCTATCAGTATTGAGTAATGTAAAGAAATTTTCCCTCAGTCTTCAGGGTCAAAAAAAAGAAGAAGAAAAAGAAATAATGGGGCTGGAGAGATGGCGCCATGGTTAAGAGCACTGCCTGCTCTTCCAAAGGTTCCGAGTTCAATTCCCAGCAACCATGTGGTGGCTCACAACCATCTGTAATGAGATCTTGTGCCCTCTTCTGGTCTGCAGGCATACTTGCAGACAGAACATTGTATACATATAAAAAAGAAAAAGAAAGAAATTTTGCATGTGTGGTAATATTTATTATTTTCTTAGACCCTGGGAGACCTTGCCCGCCAAAATCAAGTAAGGGCTGTTGAAGACTTGCAATGCTGACCTCTCCCTCCGTGCTGCCATGTAGTGTGTCCATAGAAAGAGGACCAGTGATGGTTTATGACTCATGTGCCTTTCAGTTGCTGCTGTACTTCGTCTGTGTTCCTCCTGTTGATGCTCTCATCAACCCTGAGTCAGACACCGTTGTTATGAAGTCTCGAAATGTTGGGCACACTACCTACAAGGAAATAGACCAAAACACCGCTGGATGATGGGATTATGGCTCAGTTCACTTCTTTACATCTGTAATATTTTGAGGGATGTGTCTCTACGACTTACGTAGCTGAAAATCACATTTGAAAAGTTATAGCCTGTTTGAAATCTAGAAAACTGTCAATATGAGAGATTAGTAGGTTTCATTTCAAAGATGAATTCTTGCAGTTAAGATAGAAATTAAGGTTCTTTAAGTGGGAGAACGTGGTGTGCTGCTATTGTGCCGCAGTCCAGTGACTGTGCAGGACACTCATTACCAGAAGAAAGACTTTCCCTTCCCCTTTAGATGATTGGCCTCACATTCTGGTCTCCAACAACCAATTAGCCAGGACTACAAGGTTGCAGTACTGTACCCAGTTTAGAAAAAAAGATTTTTCATACCATTTGTTCTTTATTCTTGAGTGTGTATGTGTGTATGTGCATGTACACACGGGTATTGGAGAAGGCTTCAGATTTTCTGGAGCTAGTGTTAGACTTAGTTTTATCCCACCTGACATGAATACTGGGTATTAAACTGTGTGCCTCTGCAAAAGCAGCAAGTCCTCTTAACCCCCGAGCCACCTCTCTAGCCCCTCACCTCCACCCCAAATGGATTTTCAAAGATTGTCCCCTCTACAAGAGGTACACATTTGTAATCCCAGCACCTGGAAGGCTGAGGAGGAAAGTCTTGAGTTCCATACCCACCCTAGGCTGTAGAGCAAGACTCTTACACAAGGTTCTGTCATAGTGACTTAAGTTGTGAGGTGGCTGGCGTGATGAGAGATCGCCCAGTGTATGTGCATGGAAATAGCACACAGTACCCCTAATATATACAGCTCTTATGTTCATATGTTATCAGCTAAAAAATAAATTAGTGGCAGGTGGATCTCGAGTTAAAGGCCAGCTAGGGCTAGGCAGTGAGACGCTGTATCAAATAAACAAACAATAAATCTTAAAACTCCATAAAAGGGGAGGAGATTTTACAAATACCACCACTTTCTTTTATGTTGTTGTTATTTTTTCTTTTTGTTTTTTTGAGACAGGGTTTCTCTGTGGCTTTGGAGCCTGTCCTGGAACTAGCTCTTGTAGACCAGGCTGGCTCGAACTCACAGAGATCCGTCTGCCTCTGCCTCCCGAGTGCTGGGATTAAAGGTGTGCACCACCACTGCCCGGCACATACCACCACTTTCTATCAATGCAAAATTCCCAAAAGAGAGAATCACTTAGCTTCTGTTCTGACAGTTTTCTTTGAAACTAAGGAAAGCAAGCTCATACTGACGCATGTCAAAGCACGGACCAGCTTAGCCAAACTGGCCTTTGTAAAAGCAGATGTGGCCTGTAGGCTTCAGTAATAGAAGTGTAAAGAAATAGAAGCAGTAGACCAGCTTCAGGAAGCATGTGCTTTCCTCTCTGTAAAAGGTAGCCAGCCAAAAAGACAAAAATAGCATACGAGTGGTGTGTCCTCTGCCGCGTTCTGGCCGCCCAGGCTTCTGCTCCTCTTTGTTGCTCTCATTCCCATCATCTGTGATCCTTTTGAGGCTGTCTGCTAGCAAAGCCATGCAACCCGGTCAGGCTTCTCTCTTCTCCTTGTCTTCCTTTCCTTGAGACAGGTCTCTCTGGCCGGCCTTGAACTCACCATGAAGACTTCATCTGCCTCTGCCTCCAGAATTCTGCGAGTAAGGGTATATGCCACCCTGCTTGGCTCCAACCTGTTTTCTTGGAGATTGGTAACATTCTGTGTTGCGTTAGTACTCGAAGCTGAACTGTGCAGTTGTGTGTCGGGCAGTCTGCCAGGAACTTTGTGTGGTGACAGTATGGACATGACGTCCAGGGGCTGAGTCTGCTTCACAGTGCGGTGCAGTGTTTGGAGTAACGATGAATTAGATGGAGATACCTAAAAATTATTGATTTCCATTTATTGTTGAGACCAAACAAAACAAAACAAAAAACAATACCTTTAGCACAATGACAAGCAAAACCCCTTTTGCTATTTATAGTAATTTCTTGGCCAATGCTGTGTTTTTCTGGTTTTGGAACCCCAGTACCAATTATATTTAAAGCGAAGGAACAATAAGACCCTTAAAAAGAGCCAAACAGAGGAAGTGTCTGGGTCCAGGCAGTGGCATTAGTGAGTGACAGCAGAGCCAGACCTAGCTGTGGAGCTGTGTCCCCTGCCCAGCTCTGACATGGCTGCCCAGCGTGTACAGTGGGAACCCTTCTATCTCTGCCAGTCTTCACCTAATGCCATGGCCTTTCAAGTTTCTTCTCAGGGAAGATATTCATGGTTTCTTCATTTTTTTGGTTTTAAATAAATTACTTTTTGAGGCCAAGACAGAATATGATTGTTTTGAAAGAGGTAAGAGTTTTGAGAATAACATAGTTTAAACGTGAGAAAGTTATGGGTCCTGGAAGATTGCCAGATGCTCAGGGTCCGTAGAAAGACAACCCGTGACACTGTGTGGGTAATGATGATGGCTGCCGGATTGCATTTATTTGTTTAAGGTATATTATTATTGGCTGGGCGGTGGTGGCGCATGCCTTTAATCCCAGCACTCGGGAGGCAGAGGCAGGCAGATCTCTGTGAGTTCGAGACCAACCTGGTTTAAACTTGAAAGAGCTAGTTCCAGGACAGGTTCCAAAGCCACAGGGAAACCCTGTCTCGAAAAACCAAAAAAAAAAAAAAAAAGGTATATTATTACCATTTCTAAAACCCATAACCCCTGAAATCTGTATAACTTTTTCTTCCTTCTGCTCCCTTCTTTTCCCTTCCCCTCTGTGTGGGGCTTAATGTAGCTCAGGCTGACTTCAAACTAGGGGTGTAGCCAAGGATGACCATTAAATTACAGTCCTTCCTCATACAGGATTGTAGCCATGTGCCTCCATGTCCTGTTGTTTTCCTTTTAACATAAACTGTAATACATTGAAAAGCACTTGTGTGAGACATTTGTTTACTAGAACAGTACATGTAATGGGCAAGAAGTGCCCATTAAGTCATGATCGGCTGGGAAGCCACCCAGAGAGCATTGCCACCTTACTGGATTTCAGACAGCTCCTGGCTGTCTAGTGACTAATGGTGTCAGAGTGCCCAAGTTTCTCTGCAAGGGAGTTTTATCTTAAGGGGGCATCTCTGGCTTTGGCCCACAGACAGTTTGAGTACACCATGGCTGTGGCCTGGGAAGCTGTTCTCTACTCAGGGAAGTGTTAATGCTCTGCTGTCTGTTCTTGATTCTGCAGATCTGCTAACACATCCCAGAGAAAAGCTTTTAGGATTTGGCCTGACTTTGGAAAACACTTTTTTCAAATGTGTAGTTATCTACTGAGATCTCTAATTTTTTCCTTCTAGAGAACTGTGCAATTAAAAATGACCTTGGTTAGTTTGATGTAGTTTAAAATCTTTTTTTGTTTTAAATCTTAATATGGAGATAGGTTTCATTTATTTTCATTAAATAAATAAAATGTATTTTTTAATAATAGTGATCTGGCTCACCAGAAGCTCTTATGAATGAATATTGTGATATAAGTACTAAAACAGCAAAGCAGAAGCAGAGTGATCACACTCCATAGGGAGGGCCATGTCCACAATGGATGCTATAGTTTCTACCAGTATCCTTTTTGACCGCAGCTCTTCCCAAACAAGCACTGTAGGAAAGTGACTGTGGAGAAAGGTGTGGTCTGAGGAACAAGTGTGTGCCCACAGAACAGACATTAGCATTTGTCTTCAAGAACAGGTCTTTGGTAGGCCAGCCTGTGCAGTTCCTGCTTTTCAAATCTAGAAAAGAAAGAAAGAGGGAAACAGGGGGATTGAGGCTAGCCTGGGCTACACAGCAAGACCCTGTCTCAAAACAAACCACCTCTCCCCAAATGTATTCTCAGGAGCCAAAACAAAAACAACAGAACCCCAAATATATACTCAATAATCAAAACCAAAAACAAGAGAACCCTAAATGTATTCTCAATAACCAAAACCAAAACTAAAACAGCAGAACCCCAAGCCTGTCCTAATAACCAAAACCAAAATCCAAACAATAGAACCCCAAAAGTATTCTCCGTCACCAAAAACAGATCACGACCCCATATATTCAATAACCAAAATCAAAACAAGATAGCAGATCCACAGTGAGGGAGAAATTCACCTAACCTCCTTCCACTTGGTTCTTTTATTCTCCTACCTGATGAAAGTTTCCCGGCCTCCCTGCACAAGTTTGGAGCCACGTGGTGTCTCAGCCCACGTTCCCCCCAACCCCCCAGCCCTTAAACAGGGTTTCCCAATTACAGGTTCAGAAGTTTTGGTGAGCAGCTGTGGTCAGATGAAGAAAACCAAAGGCAATCATTTAGTTGAGATTTTCCTGAACTTGGTTCTCAAAATGGAAACTGTTAAGGACTCGGGGAGAGAAACTGGGCACTGTCGGAGGGGCAGGACTGTGTGAGCTGTGTGAGCTGTTTTCACCAAAGTGCTTGGCATTTTTTCTTTTAACTTTAACTACTTTAAAACTTTTATTATTTTATATGTGAGTATTTTGTCTACATGTATGGCTGTGTACCACGTGCATGCCTGGGGCCCACTGAGGACAGAAGAGCTCCTCAAACTGGAGTTACAGATAGTGATGAGCTGTCAGCTTCCAGTGGGTGCTGGAATCCAACCTGGGTCCTCTGCAAGAGCAGCCAGTGCCCATGAGCCCTGAGACATCTTACCAGTCCTTGGTTTTCATTCTACCATCTGACCACTGTTGGTCACTGAAAGTTTTGTACCCGTGTTTGAGAAATTACAAAACTTTGAAAATTAGAATGAACCTTAACCTTGTAATATGATAGTGACTAAAGACTTGAAAAGTTTGAAATGGTTGGCAGCACATTTTACCTTTTGCTTATCAAATGTTTGTCTCTATATGAGCATAAATTTTCTAATTTGCGTTGAGAATCTGCTAAATGCTGTGTGTTGAGTTTGTAGCATTGTCCTTTCATAGTACAACACACATGTATTTATTATTATTATATTACTTTCAAATATATGTATTAGAAAGTAAGAAATCTTAAGGCTGTGGATTTTTAGCTCTCCTTATGGAATGAAGAGGATGATGACTCTTGGCTCCTCTCCCAAAGACAGCAGGAGACCTAGTCCAGGGGTAGGCATTCTCCACTCCTGGTTGACGCGCTAATTCTCTGCAGCTGTGTTTGTTGGATGACGGTGATGATCATGTCAGCGGTTAGACCTCCTTAGGAGTAGAGTTGCTGGATTCATAGACAATCCACTTAAAATTTTTTTAAATACTTTTTATGGTTTATTTAACTTTATTTTATGTGCATTGGTGTGAAGGTATCAGATTCTCCAGATTTTGATTTTCAGACAGTTGTGAGCTGCCATGTGGGTGCTGGGAATTGAACCTGGGTCCTCTGGAAGAGCAGTCAATGTTCTTAACCGCTGAGCCATCTCTTCAGCCCCCATTTAAAATTTTAATGTTGCTAATACAGTTTCCTTTTTCAAAGCATGGAGAAATAGATGCCCTCCCAACAGCGAATGCAAACCAACATTTTATCATAGATTAGCCAAAAAGGGCATCCTGAGCTTTGCGGTCTGAGGTATAGGATTGCTTCATTGTGTATTTCTTAATGAAAGGATCATATAGTATGTGAGTTTGGGGGAATAGGGGCGTGAATCTATGTATATAAATCGGTAGTCCTTTGTTACATCTGTTAAGATATTTTAGACCAGTGGTTCTCAACCTATGGGCAGCATATCAGATATCCTGCATATCAGTCATTTACGTTATGATTCATAACAGTACCAAAATTACAATTTTGAAGTATTGACAAAATAATTTTATGTTTGGGGTTTACTTCAACATGAGGAACTATACCAAGGGTCGCAGTGTTGGGAAGGTTGCAAACACTGTTCTAGAACATTACTTATATTTTGTTTGTACTGTCTTTTGTCAAACAGTAGTTTTCTATTTTAAATTCATGCTTTGTTTTCTTTTTGTCTTCCTGTATAACTTTTCGATTTTGTGCCTTATTGTAGAGGCCTTTTCTATCTCATGATTATAAATATCTGATTCCAAATTTTCTAATTAGTTTTTTAGTTTAAGGAAACATCTAGATCCCCAGTCAGTTTGCAGTTATAAATAAAGTATGCCTATAAACTCCCCTACCTGTGAACACAAAACTATCCCAGTATCATTTATTGAATCATGTTCTGGCTAGTTTTTATATCAGCTGACACAGGCTAGAGTCATGTGGGAGAAGGGAATGTTTACTGAGAAAATGCCTCCATCAGATTGTCTGTAAGCAAGTCTGTAGGACATTTTCTTGATTAATGATTTATTTGGGAGGGTCCAGCCCACTGTGGGTGGTGCCACCCTGAGCTTGTGGTCCTGGGTTGTATGAGAAAGCAGGATGGAGAGCAAGCCAGTTAGCAGTGCTCCATGGCCTTTGCATCAGTTTCTGTCTCCAGGTTCCTGCCTTGAGCTCCAGTCCTCACTTCCTCAGTGATATAGAATGGCCTGAGAGTTGCCAGAGCAAATGACCATTTTCTCCCCAAACTGACTGTGGTCCTGGTGTTTATCACAGCAATAGAAACCCTGATGAGGACAAACAGTGATATCTTTTCCCTCATTGACTTAAAATTTTTGTTATGTTTTTAATTTTCATAATTATCTGGTTTTGTATTTTCCTTCTATTTCCAATATTATAATATGTAATTCTCCTTTTTCTAAACATTTCTTAATTAACATTGAACATTTGTTTACTTTTCCAGAGTAAGACCATGATCTCTGAATCTTCATCTTGGTTTTACCTTTATATGTAGTTCATTCGTTCAGTGATCTCTTTTCTTCTTCTCCCTCTCATTTCAGAGCCCTGCTTGTGGAAATCCACAGGAGACAGCTCAGGGCAGAAGAGTGGTCATTTCTCACAGTATTGACCGAGCTCTGAAAGATGGTGAGGATGGACTGGGCTCACGGGATTACTATGTAAAGCGATCACTCACTGTTCTCAAAGGGTATTTGTTATCTCTGGTTTATCTATCCTTCCTACAGCACTAGGAATTTTTCATGAGTTTGTGTTTGAAGATTGGGTGCATCTGTGTTTTAGATAAACGGAAGTGGTTTGAACATTTATAGAGTAGAAATTTCCAGACTTCACGAAGCTAACCAGCCCAGGAGAGATTTATCTACAACATGGAGTGCAGACCTGCTCCCTATTCCTAAAAATAGGTTTCAGGAAACATTTCATTGTAGATACTACTGGAGGATGTGTGTTGGGGGAGTGGACTCTATGCACTTGTGGCCACATCACTCACAGAAGAGCGGAGGACATGCAAGTGTCTCAAGAAATGGCAAGGAACACTGTGATTATATTCCGGAAGTAGGGGTGAGCAAGTCTCGAAATATTAATGTTTAAGGATGCAGCAGATTTTGAAGATCAAATTAAGGTTTTAAAAGATTGTTAAGGTAAGATTTTTAAATATATTGATTTCAATTATTATACAGGGAAGAAGTCTGAATTTTTCCCGCTAACTGCATGCTGTTAAATAGCTAAGAGGGGACTGAAGAAATAATAATGCACAAATAAGTATTTTTTCTTGGCATAGTTCACAAAAATCACCATGTTTAAATTTGAAGATGAGGAGTACAAAAGCAGAGAAATAGTATGAAATTTTGATTATTAGAATTTTTGTAGATTATAATTTAAGTTTAGTAATATTTTTATTAATGATTAATATAAACTACTTTTATAAATTTTTCTGGATATAAAATTTGACTTTTCTTATCAAAACCTCATGGTTTTGCTGGGCATGGTGGGACATGCTTTTAGTCCCAGCGTTTGAGAGGCAGCAGCAGGCAAGTCTACATAGTAAGATTCTGTCTCCAAACAAAATAGTCTTAAAAAGAATTTTATTTTTACATATGTGTGTGCATGTCTCGTGTGTAAGTGCAGATGCACATGTGCCATGCCATGCATGTGGAGGCCAGAGGACAACTTTTGGGAGTCAATTATTTCTTTCTACCATGGCCCCTGGAGATTGGACTCAGGTTGTCTGACATGCACAGCAAGTGATTTTAATCACTGAACCATTTTGATGGTCCCGCACCAATTTAAAAAAAATTACTTTGATTTTATGTGCTTATGCATGAAGGTCCACATGTTTGTATGTGCTCCACACATGTTTCTGGTGCCCAGGGAGGCCAGAAGGCGGCATCGGAGCTCCTGGAGCTGGAGTTACAGCTGTTGTGAGCCACCTTGTGTGGGTGCTGGGCGCTGAACCTGGGCTCTTTGTAAGACAGCATGTACTCATCAACACTGAGCCGTCTTCCCAACTCCTCAACCAATATTTGATTTTTCTTCACTACTTTCAGCCCCCCCTCCCTCATAATCCCTAGTTGTTTAATGTAGGAGGTTAGTCTGGTAAAGTTCAGTCACCCGTACTTGCTGGAGAGGTGGCTCAGTGTGGAGAGCACAGGTGCTCTCTTAGAGGACCTGGATTTGGTTTCTAGCGCACAAAGTGGCTCACAACCATCTGTGTAACTAGTTCCAGGGCATCTTAGACTTTCTTCTGGCCTCCTGGGGCACCAGACAAATACGTGGTGCAGAGACACACATGCAAACTCTCATACATACAGTGTAAAAACAAAGAAAGCTTTAAAAATGCTAAAAATCCTTAATTTGATGGCTGTGTTAGCGCATACCTTTAATCCCAGCACTTGGAAGGCAGGGGCAGACTAATGTCTGTGAGTTTGAGCCCATCCAGGTCTATAAAGCGAGTTCCAGGACAGTTAGGGCTGTTACATAGAGAAATCCTGTCTTGAAAACTGACAGGGAAGGGAAAAAAACAAAACAAAAACAAAGCCGGGCAGTGGTGGCGCATGCCTTTAATCCCAGCACTCGGGAGGCAGAGGCAGGCAGATCTCTGTGAGTTCGAGACCAGCCTGGTCTACAAAAGCGAGTTCCAGGACAGGCTCCAAAGCCACAGAGAAACCCTGTCTCAAAAAACCAAAACAAAACTTTAATTCTATAAACTGTGTTTTAACTGTTTCTTTTGAAAGATGCTTAATGTTTTACTATATTTTTGCGTGAAAAAATTTGTTTATTTTTTTTATTTAATGGACACTTGAATTTGAATTCGGAACACATAAAAATTTCTTTGCAGTTAGTTGAGTACGACATTTTTTCTCTTGGATGGGCCACTTTGTTTCAGAAGTATTTGTATGGAATGGATTTAGGAAAAAAAAAATGAGGCCTCCTTGGCAGAAACAAATGACACATTGCCCAGAAGTTAATTTCTGTGCAGTGACTTCGTTCGAAAGGAACGTGTCATACAAAGCCTTTGGGTAAGAGCTTTGGTTTATTATTTGATACATTTTTTAAAAGCACATTTGATGGCTTTCTTTTTTAAACTTTTTTATTCATACATTTTTTTATTAATCTATCACTTATCCATATTAGGAGATAGTTCAGTGTATATGAGTGCACCAACTAAATCCAGCATTTTCCCAACTGGTACTGTTCTCCATGCCACACGAGGTTGACTCTTTTGTATTTTAGTTCCTGTATCTGTTAGACAGAATTGTTACCCAACATCTTTAGGCTCAAAAGTCCTTTGTTTGATATAAGATGGTTGTCAGGGAACTCGGACATCATATCCTCTACCAAAATGGGAGCTGTTGGCTGTGGTAACAACAGATTTTGGAGTGCAGGTTACGCTTTTGGCAGCAGTTGATAACAATAGTAACAAAAGGCCAAATTTAGAGTTATTTTCTAAAGATTGTAGCCACTTAAATTTATGGTGAATCTAGAAGTGTGTGTTGAGAAAGCTGAGAGATTATTTAAGCATTTAGAAAAACCCAGTGAATGTAGTTTATATGTTTGTGAACTACATATGTTTGTGAATGTAGTTTATATGTATAGTGTTGTGAAAAGTGAGAGTCTGTGTTCAAAAACTTAAATGACAGTTTGTTTGTTAGGGCTGCAGTTATTTAAATGTAGATGACGTGAACCACTTAGAATATATTTTTTAAAAAAATATCTCCTGAAGTTAATTCTAACTAGATAATATTGTACCATTTTGCATATTTACTTTATTGCTTTTGGAATATGTAATTTAAAACGATGAATGAAAGAGTTCAGTGCATATGAACGTGTTTACCTAACGAGCTCACTAGATGAGGAATTGTGTGAAGTCTTTACATTTGGAATCATAAGAATAAAAGGGTGAAAAACAGTGTGGTTAGGTGTTAGATGGAGTAGCAAGAATTACACTACATACTCTAGACTTTAGCAGATCCAGTTGACCAACCTGCTGGCAAGACGTGCCACTGGTGAAACAGAGGCGTGATTGTCACTGAGGCCGCCAGCTGCTCTCTGATTGGATTAGAGGCCTGCTTCATGGGAGGGAATTCATTGACATTGACCTTTGCCCTTCAGCCACACAGGTACCACACAAACATACACATACACACAACACAAATTGTGTTTGTTTGGGTCTGTACAATTATATATGTGTAGAAGTATGACTTCATATATTCAAGTTACAAATGTAGCTTGTGAGACTCACCATGAGGATATTAATGGAAGACCTACCTATGGTTAAACATCTTTATGGCTGAATGCAAATTTCTGCCAACATTGAGTTTTATAAATTCCTAACCAAATTCTATCATCATGGGAGTATTTTAGAGTTGTATTAAATAGCGTGCGCAATGTAGGTGAGGAATGTGATAGGACAAGGCATATACATCTTTCATGTCATGTGGCGGTTTGAATGAGAATAGCCCCCATAGGCTCATGTATTTCGATGCTTAGTAAATAGAAAATGGAACTGTCTGAGGAAGATGGATTAGGAGGTATGGCCTTGTTGGAGGAAGTGTGTCACTGGTGATGGGTTTTGAGGTTTCAAAAGCTCATGCCAAGCCTAGAATCTCTCTCTCTCTCAGCCTGTGGTTGAGGATGTAGCTCTCAGCTATTGCCCCAGTGCCAAGCATACTGTCATGTTCCCCACAATGACGATAATAGGCTAAGCCTCTGAAACTGTAAGCCCGACCCCAACCAAATGTGTTCTCTTAAATAGTTGTCATGATCTTGGTGTCTCTTCACAGCAATAGAGCAGGGACTAGGACATCACACTGAGCATTGTAAAGTTATTTTCTTTAAAATTGCACTTAGCTCTTTGCTGTAACTTGAAATTAATTTTTAAATACTTGTGTGCTTGTGGTATGGGGCTATCTATCATGGCATGGATAGGAAGGCCAGAGGACAAGTCTGGGAGTGTCTTCTCTCCTTCCTCCTTGTTGAGGCAGACTCCCTTGTTCTTATTTTGTATATGGGGTTAGCTAACTTGGCAAGTTGCTTACTAATTTTTCTGTCACCTCCTTCCATTTCGGTGTACAAGTGTTGGGATTGCAGATGTGTATCACAGCACTGTGCTGGTTGCTTGCGTCCCAGGGATCAAATTCAGATGGTCAGGCTTGCGTAGCAAGCAGTTTTAGCCACTGAGCCATCTTCCTGACCCGGAAACTGAATTTTAATGAAAGGGGAAAATGCTTTGTTTTTTAATATGCACAGGCTGCGGGTTTATTAGTGTAGACTTTGATGGTATGAAAACTTAGTTTAATAAAAATAGCAAGAAACCAAACAAGCAGTGTTTTGGCCAGGGGCTCATCCTGCCCTTATTACTTGGCCTTGCAGACAAGGTCCTTTGGAGGTCAGTTAGATTTTTGTCATCCTTGCCCACTAGATCACTATCCTTGTTTAAGGATAACGGGAAGGCTACCATCCGGCATGGCTGCCTATTGGGCAGTTGTTATTAAGTTTCTCTTTGTGCTGGCTTGAGTAGAACCTCTTCCCTAGGATGCTCATGCTGTTGTCCTGTTGTGCTGTCTAGAGAGAGTTTACAAAGTGGTACCTGTGGCTTTAAGAAGCCAGATGAGCAGCAGACAAGAACACTGTTTTGGGTTTCTCCGTCTGCTAACTCGTCTAGCTTGTCTTCTTCTGCTTATGCACGTGGGGACTACAGTGTGAGGAAGAGGACAGGAGGGACAGTGCCACCTTCTTCAGAGAGTTACTTTACTATTGTAACCTCAGTTTCCCAGCAAGATGCTCTGTTTCTGTGTAGGCGCCATTGTGGCATGAATTCTAATTGTTCTTAATAAAATCCCGGAGTCAGATATTAGGGGATGAAAGCTGAAGAATCAGGGAAGAGTGTGGCCAGCCACTAGAGCATCCTCTACCTCTACCAGTGCTCAGACCGAAGGGGCGATCCTGTCCTCAGACTTCAACTGTCTCCACCAAACCTCAGGCTGCACTGTCTCCTCCTGTCATATATTCCTCCCTCCACCCAGCCATATCACTCCTGTCTCCACCTCCCTAGTGCTCGGATTAAAGCCTGTGATCCCAACTGCTGGGATCACCTTTGTGATCTCTGTTTCTCTTTTAGACAGATTCAGTCTTGTGTAGCCCAGGGTGGCCCTGAACTAACAGAGATTCCTCTGTCTCTGTCTCCAGAAAAAGGTGTGTGCCACCACTGCCTGGCCTCTGGTGGCTTGGCTTTGCACTCTGATCTTCAGGCAAGCTTTATTTGTTAAAACACAAACAGATATAACTACATGCCATGTTTGATTTGTTTGTCGCAAATAAAAATGTGAGTTGTCTCTGCTTTCTTAATGGACTTGCCCAGTTAGAGTTGAGGTACAGCTACTCTACAAAAGCCAGGAAGCAACAGCCATCTGATCAAACATCTGGATGCTAGCATAAAAATGGCTGGCTATCTTAAGAGCTCATCTGTTGGATGTCTTTTCTTTCATGCTTACTGAGGTGGCTGTTGATTCCAGCTTGCATACCAGTCTATAAAACTCCACTTAATGAATGGTTAAAGTTGCAGTAGCATCTTGTCTGAGTATCTGCCTTTGGAAGGTAATTGTTCTCGGTCAGTACAATTGAAGCCATTTCAATCACCTTGAGAATTTACCTAAACTTGGGCATATTTAAATGTTAACAAAATTCTTGATGTTCTATATGTAGGCTTTTATTAGTCTGTGTGTCTGTCTGTCTCTCTGTGTGTCTTACCTGTCTGTTGAGACAGGGTGTTTTATAGCCCTCAATGGCCTGGAACTTGCAATGTAGACCAACCAGGCTGTCCTCTAGCTCTCAGAGATCTATCAAGGGCTGGGATTAAAGGTGTGAACCACCCTGCCAGGCTGTGAGTAGAGTCTGGAAAATAAAAACGGAAAGGAAACTGCTGAGAAATCAGAAGTGATTTCAGAACTGTCAGACAGCTTGGTGTTCTTCAGCTGGAACCGTTTTATGTGGCTGTGTCGTCACCTGTGCCACACATCAGTTTATTGTTCAGAATCCTCCTTTCTTGAAGAGTCACATTGGCTTTACAGTTTTTCTCTATGAAGTAGATCTGGGCCATCATGGCCAACCACAAGACCTATGATGTGGCTATTGACCACCAAACAATCGGATAGTTCATTTGTGATTGCTGTAACTACGGATAGTTCATTTGTGATTGCTGTAACTACAAAATATGTACCAGATTTCAAAGCTTAGGTTGAAAAAGATAATGAAAATATTTTGTTTTAAATATTGACTACTTAATCCATGAGTACATCATATGAAATGAAATATATTATTCATTTTGCCTGTTTCTTTTTAGTCTATTAATATGACTAGCGAGAAATGTAAAAACACATGTACAGATTTTCATGTTTCTATTAGATGTACTAGCCTAGAGCCAGAGATAGACCAGAAATCCCCCAGTGACGGTGACGGGCCGCATGTGCTAATTTGTGTGAGGCTGCTGTGGGGGACTGTTCTTGTATCAGTTTGGGGGTCTTATTAGGAGACAGAATACTGAATATATTCTGAAATTGAAACTAAAGAATCATAGCCTTGTACCATGTTTTAAGCACTAATGGGTGAGGAACCCTAAAGATTATAGTTGGGTATGAGCAGCTTCTACCTTTAGTTGTGGAGACAGAGTATCTTTGGGTGGAATAAATGTGGCAGAGGAGTCTTTTGCTTACTTAGGTGAGCTTTGGGGTCTTCCTGGAGAAGCCATGAGCTGGGCCCAAGTGATGACTGAGAGGATTTTTCTGTATTCTATGTTTTTAAGTAGGTTAGCATCAAGATCAAATATTTAAGAATTAGACTGTATAGGACCCAGGCTTTCCGGTTAGAGGAGAATCTTGTTCCGTTTTCCACTCTGATTCCACTCTAAACGGTGAACTGCCTTGACATTTACAACTTTGACCTTGCTCTGCTTCTTCCGCAGTGTTCGACTACAGCTATAGAGACTACATTCTCTCCTGGTACAGGAACCTCAGCAGAGATGAAGGACAGCTCTACCACCTGCTCTTAGAAGACTTCTGGGAAATTGCCAAGCAGATTCGCCACAGGCTGAGTCACGTGGATGTGGTTAAGGTTGTCTGTAATGATGTTGTAAAGGCTTTGCTCACTCACTTCTGTGACCTGAAAGCTGCTAATGCCAGGTGAGCGTGTAGTGCCCGCAAACCCACCCCTTCTCACTAAAACAGCACTCTTGTTGGGAGGGGGGTGAAACAAGGCAATGCTTAGGAATAGTCTGCCTGAAATGGACTGAACTAGAAAAAAAAATCATTCTGAGTGAGGTAACCCAGAACCAGAAAGACAAACATGAGCCTTCATCCAGTAACGGATGGAAGCAGATGCAGAGATCTGCAGCCAAGCACTGGGTCGAGCTCCTGGAGTCCCATGAAGAGAGGGAGGAAGAATTATAAGAGCCGGGGAGAGGGAGGAACAAGATCATGATGGGGAAACCCACAGAGACAGCTGACCCGAGCTAGTAGAAGCTCATGGACTCTGAACTGAGAGCTGGAGAGCCTGCATGGGACTTAACTAGGCTCCCTCTCAATGTGGCTGACAGTTGTGTGGCTTGGTCTATTTGTAGGATCCCTGGCAGTGGGACCAGGATTTACCCCTGGTGCATGAACTGGTTTTTTGGAGCCCATCCCTCTGATGGAATACCTTGCTCAGACTTGATGCAGTGGGAGGGAGTTGGTCCTGCCTCAACTTGATAGACCAGGCTTAGTTGACTCTCCATTGGAGGCCTTACCTCTCTGAGGGGTGGATGAGGGGAGACGGGAAGGGGACGGAGGGGGAACTGTTTGGTTGTAAAATGAATTTTAAAAAAGAAAGATTATATATATATAATTTTATTTAAGAAGAAGAATTAAAAAAAGAAACAACTAGTGTGCGAAGTTGCCGACTGGCCATTTCAGCTTTAGTGTGGATCGGGAGGACAGAGGCTTCTGAATCTCCATAGTAACTCAGTAAGTGTGAGATCAGAAGTTTCATTTTAAGTTGCTGAGTCTGTATTTGCTACAGTGGCAACAGCAACAAATTAACATATCCCACTTTTTGTATTTATTTCTCTATTGTCTCTACTAAACTCCTATTCAGTAGGACAAATCCAAGTTTTGGGCACACTGTTACACTTTTGTTAATGGTACTCCTCCTCCCATAGGCATGATTTCTGTTCTTTTCCTTTTGGATATAAAATTTTAGTGCCTTTTTTTTTAAAACAAAAACAAACAAACAAAAAAACCTAGTCAGCCTGCTTGACCTGGAATGCAGGCATTTTGAAGGGGAATACTCACATGTATTTCCAGAGTAGATTTCTTGGTAACTTCGTAGTAGAAAATCGCCTTCTAGATAAATGTGGTTTTTGTGAGTGGTTCACACAATAAGCTGATGATAGGCTAGCAAGCACTGTAATGAGCGTCCAGTATTGCAGCGTGCAGGATGTAACCACTGATGCCTTTCCTTCCCCAGCAGCCTGCACAGCACCTCCAAACACTACGAAAGCTAGCCATCAGGGAACATGTCCTAGTGGCGGTAGCCCCCTGGAGTGCCTCTGGACTCCCTGATGAATGGCTCAAAGGGAGTTATCTTGTGCCTGGCATTGAGATTTCCATTTAATAACCTGTATCTTTTGGCATCAGCATTATCTACTCATGCAGGGTATTTTGGCTCCAACTTCCCTTTAAAAAGAATATATATATTTTTCCTTGGGTTAAGAAGTCGTAGGTTTACATACAGCTTTTCCACATACCCTTCATTTTAAAGAAAGCCACCTGCCAAGACCTCATTTTCCTATTCCTCTACCGTTTCCGTGTCTGAAACCTTCTGCCCCCAGTGTCCCCTCCTCTAATTTTTTAAAAATACATTTTCCTTTTCTATTCATTAGTTGGACGACTTGGTTGATTCCATTTCTTAGCTATTGTGATTGGAAAGGCAGCGGACGTGGATGAGCAATGGAACTGTTTTCAAGGGTGCTGCAGTGAGCAGTGCCGTGCACGTGTTTCTTATATGTTGACGTGCAGTCCTTTGAGTATAGCCGAGAATGGGGTATGGTCAGTTCCTATGGTGGATCTAATTTTAGGGTCTTTTTGAAAAAGAAGATTTTGTGTGTGTGTGTGTGTGTGTGTGTGTGTGTGTGTACAGAGAAGTCAGAGGACACCTTTTCCAGAGGTGACTCTCTGCTCCCACCTCTTGAGGCTGGGTCTCTTGTTTGTCTTGGTGTAGTGTGCATATGAGTTCCAGATGATTCTCTTGTCTCCACCTCCTATCTTGCCATAGAAGAGATAGAGGCTGGGATGGTAGTCGTATGCCCTCGTATCTGGCTTTATACATGGCTTTCTGGAGTTGAATTTAGGTCTTGTGAGGCAAGCCATCTCCTGGGTTCTGATTTTTGTGTTTTTGAGGAACTCCGATACTGACTTCTTAGGGACTAGACTAGTTTCCAGTCCCAGCATTGCACTGGTGTTCCCTGATGAGCATGCCCTTGCTAGCAAGCATTTGCTGTTTCCGGTTTTCCTAGGGACTACCGTTCTGACTTGCTTGTGTAGTTTTCGTTTTTATCCTTCTGATGTTCTGAAACTGATTGTTAGAGGAGCTAAATGTTAGTGCTTGTAGACTCTAATTAGAGAGCTGGTTTCATTTTGAAAATAGCTTGTACATCGGTTTGTTAAGCCCCTGTGTTGTGCCAAAAAGCTCCGTGTATGCATATGTGCTGTGAACTTGGGTTTTTGAAAGACTTCAGCAGGGTTATTTTCTGTGCTAAGAACTGATGTGGGAGTCCCCTCTGTGTGCTGTGACTATTATTAATGAATAAAGAAACTGCTTTGGACAGAACTTAGGTAGGCAGGGAAAGCTAGGCTGAATGCTGGAAGAAAGAAGGACAGAGTCAGAGAGACGCCATGGAGCCGCCACCAGTCAGACATGCTGAAACTTTATCTGTAAGCCACTGCTACATGGCAGTACAGAAATTCATAGAAATGGGTTAAATTAACATGCAAGAGTTAGCTAATAAGAAGTTAGAGCTAATGGGCCAAGCAATGATTTAAATAATACAGTTTCTGTGTGATTATTTAGGGTCTAAGGAACCAACAAACAGCTTCCCACTACATTTGGTGCACCAACATGGTGAACTAAATCCATGTAAAACCTAAAAAAGCTGTTAAACCCCTGTATTGTGTCAAAAAAGCTCCATGTATGCATATTTGCTGGGAACTTGGTGTTTGGAAGACTTCAGCAGGGTTATTTTCTGTGCTAAGCACAAAGTATTTTTCTAGGCTTGTTGGTAGGATCTTAAGTTTGTATTATACTCCTGAGTAAGTTCAAGGGTGATGAATCACAGCACATATAACTTACACATAAAGTGTGGTCTTACAGAAAATGTAGCTCTGCCTGTTGGGATATGCGGTTGTTTGGAGTAGCACTGGGATGATGCCCAGTTAAGATTCTTTTTTTTTTCTAGTTTTTTGAGACAGGATAAGATTCTTATGTTCACTTTCAGGAAAGTCAGCATTGGTTTTCTCATAAGCAGTGGGCAGCTCACTTTCTCCTCTCAGAAGCTCTGCAGCGTGAGTTTATCACATGACAGCCCCTGTTCTAGCTTGTGATGCTGCCTGGCAGTGGACCTGGTTGCTAAGAATGGCAGCTCTCCATCCTCACATAGTTTCTTCCTACGAACTGTCTTCTCTTCCCAGGTCTGCCAGCCTCAGGCTGACGAGGCCGGAATCCAGAGCCATTACATTCCCACTGCTTTCCCGCTTGCTGCCCCAGTGTTTTGCAAGCTGTTCCACTGTGATGCATAGTGAGAGGTCCATTTCAGCTGCGACTCACTTCCATAAGTTGGTACCCTTATTACCTGTGATAACTGATGCTTTTTTCTTTAATATTTTATTTAAATGTCATTTGAGCCTAAGTCAGTTTTACTGTCTTATTACTTGGGCACAACCTGTAGCCTGAAAAATGTTACCGTAGGATAGTGATCACAGAATTCCTTCTCTGAGGCTAGCCCCACAGTCTTAAAAGCTCCTGAACTTGAAAGTGCTGTTGTTTGTGTGGTTCACGTCTAGTGATGCACTGTAGTCCCCCTGCCTCGGCAGGCGACAGCTGATCGCACAGCCCTCACAGCTCTGAGCTCAGTGAGCTCACACTGCTGGCTTGCAATCGGCCATTTACACTATGGAATGGGGAAATACTTTCAGTTGGAATTTTGTCCTATAGAAAACCAATTATTATTCTCCAGCTCCTCTTAGTGAGTCCATTAAATTCATCAATATTTACGATATCAGATATTTAAACCAAGAAGCCTTTAACGTAGAAGTTCACGTTGTGTTGCCTTTGGACAATCCTGATACACATGGGAGTGTAAGAGAAGAGTGACGTTAGATGTGATATAGTAAGATGACAATGAGTATAGCTGTGGCCTCACTCCAGGGTCCTGGGAACACACTCTCCTGAGTGTTGTGACAGTGTGTGAATAAGAGAGTGAAGCGAAGAGGTCAGAGAGGTCAGAGGTCGCTTCCCTGTGGTCTCGTCAGAGTTGTTACCCCTTTGCACTGTTTTTTTTTGAAGAGCAGGCAATTCTCTTAACCTCTAAGCCATCTCTCCAGCCCCTTTTGCACTGTTTTTTATTGTTATGTAGTTCGCTGTGGTTCATGGTTCTGCCCAGCTAACAGTTGTCAAAGACTCATTGAATTCCAGGACATTCGTTCTGAAGTGGTTAACACTTACTAGAGGACAGTCTTTGAAATGTTTATTTCAATAGAAGAATAATAGGTTTAGGAGAAAAGGACAAGTGGTTAGAGAAATGTAGTGGGTTTTGTTTGTTTGTTTGTTTGGGTTCAAGACAGGGTCTCTCTGTGCAGCCTTAACTGACCTTCTCTGTAGACCAGGCTGGCCTCAAACTTACAGAGATCCGCCTGAATCTGCCTTCCAAGTGCAGGGATTAAAGGCGTGCGCCACCATCTCCCGGCTGAAGTCTAGTGTTTCCATGAATATCTAATTTCACCACGAGAGTATATTTTTCACTGAGAGGCTTCCAGCTTCTGAAACTGTTGCTTTAGAAGATGATGTAGATATCGTAACTAAGACATCAGAGTGACAGAGAGAATTGATTCCGCACTAGAAGTGCTGACTCTTCAGACTTCTAGGGTTTTCAGTTTTACTTTGTTCTTTGTTTTCTCCTGTATCCCCGGCTGGCCTTCCACTCACTGTGTAGCAGAACTTCTGATCTCTTGCCTCTGCTTCCTGAGTTATAAGTGTGTACCACCACTTTGGCTGTGAACTCACAGCCTGGTACACTAGGTAACACTGAACCAACTGAGCCCCAGCCCCTAGTTTTCTATTCCTTGTTATTCTAGTTGATGACAAAAATGTAGAGAAAGAGAAAAAAAAGAAAAACCTACTGCCATTCTCTTTCCAGGTACTGGAAAGAATGTCAGTTACTCATTAGTCTTTCATATGGGTGATTGTAACATGAGGGCTGGCTTGTTGGGGTTACTGTCCTGCCCAGTACCCCACAGCCAGAAAACCCCAAAGAAAATCACACAGAGAGTCTA